>OW799237.1:37766576-38366576 GCA_941918925.1 Phyto melanocephala
TATATGTATATAGCTTTGTCATTCCGTTTGTAATTTCTACAATTTTCATTTCCGACCCCATAAAGTATATATTTTCCGAAAGCTTATGAATAGAGGAGTCGATTAAGCCTTGACCGTCCGTCCATCTGCTTGTCTGTCCGTGTGTTGGTTGAAATCAACTTTTAGAAGCAACTATATGTTCCTCATATCTGTGTATGGTATCAATCTTTTGGAAATATCCAGGAATGAATCGCTATTGAAATGCAGCACAATCGCCCCATAACTTTCTGAGGTATGAGCAAAAAACCGCGACCACCTCGTTTTTTTTTCACAATTACAACAACATATGTACTGGTCAGAGTAAACGTGGCATCGAATCCCAGCTGAGCCAAAAAAAAATATTTTTTTTTTTATATATTATTTATATATTTATTATTTTTTTTATATAATTTTTTTTTTTAATTTAAAAAAAAAAAATTTTTTTATTGTTTTTTTTTTTTTAATTTAAAAAAAAATTTTTTTTTTATTGTTTTTTTTTTTTTTTTTTTTGTTTTAAATACATATATTTTTTTTTTTGGAAACATTCATACGTAAACTCAATTTATAATTCTGCAATGGGATGTTTTTATATATGTATGTTTTTATATGTATGTACGTATTTCATATGAGATGAATGGTGATACAAACAATTGTTATTGCATGACTACACGTTGTGAAGGGTATATAAGATTCGGCACGGCCGAATATAGCACTTTTACTTGTGTTATTTTATTAATTCCATAAAACTTACAAAAAAATATTATTTAATTTATTATTTTTTAAAACAGATTTTTATCAAATAAAGAGTTCAATTATTTTTGAGAAGAACAACAAAATTTATATTTTATTTACACAGCAAAACATTTTTGCACTAGTTTAATGTGAATAACATTTTTCATGACTTCATAAGTGCAAAAGGACGCATAAGGAATGCCTTCTCCAAATACAAAATAGTTATCCATTATCAACGAGCTTCAAAATACTTGCAAAATATCTTAAACAATTCATGTAAACAAACACTATTAACTCATGAAACATGGGGCTCATCCACTATGCATGCGTTCTATGCACTTGTTAGAATGAAATGAATTTTATTAATATATTCATATAAACACATGCTCTCCAATGGCATGTTAATGTTAAAAACATGCAGGTTTCACCTAAATTAAACCACTTCATCATGGGATGAACTTTAACAATAAAAAAAGGAGGAAATAATGAAAAACAAAGAATGTACAAAAAATATCCACCAACATTTAAAACATCGTTAAAAAGTTGTATAGAAACTTAAGAATAAAAATAATGATTGATAGAAAAAATTATGCATTAACCGGTAACAAAATACCTTGAAGTCCAACTTTTTCAACCTTTTATTTGCAACACCATCTTTTTTAACTTCAATTCATAAAACAAATTTAAAAGTTGTCAATTTACTTACTACACAAATTACTTAAGCAAAAAAGAAATTGGCCTGCCAAAAAATATTTTTGATTCAACTATTTTGACCGTATTCCCTTAACTGGCTTAGTATGTTCTTCAAACTGCAACTTACGGGTCTCAGTATTTATAATCAATTTTAAAGTTTATCAAAGGTTTACGGGACGGGTCACTGAATGTTAGGCAAACATGCAAGTCTTCTCGGACTCCCATCGAACGATCAATGTCGCAGTTGTCTGGATAGAGAGAAGGAGGAATCGGTTTCCCACTTTCTCTGCGAATGTCCTGCACTGGCGGCTAAGAGACACAGATTTCTGGGCGAACATATACTAGATGGCCTCTCTGCGATATCTGAAGTTGGACTGAATTATCTACTGAGATACCTCAGGGCCACGGGGTGGATCTAGTACCCTTACTCTTGGATTTTATTCTGAGATACACTGGAAGCTGACGAGTGATGTGGTCCTGTCAAAACGGAGTCATACAGACTCTACTTGACTGTTGGCGTGCAGCGAACTACCACGATAACCAACCAACCATGTTCTTCAAAAAAATGTAACCAAATTTTTTTTACGTTTGAGATTATTTGATACCAAACATAAGTGCTACCAGAAATAAGGCAAATTCTTAATTTTATTTTATTGACAAAAAACACATACTAATCACCTGCTTCCATTAAGTTTAGCTTTTTTATAGGCTATAAAACATTTTTACAACTCCAATGTTGTCATAAGGATTCTACTAATAATTTTATTACTTTTTTAATGATAACGAAATTGTTCGCTATTGCAGTGGGCAATCCATGTTGTAAAGAGTAAATTGTCAAACGCTATTTAGCAATAAAATCAGGTATCAAACAATGTCAATTTCTGAGAAGCACACACTTCATTCTTAAGTAAATTAAAGGGCGGTAAAGCTCAAAACCCCATTAATAGAAACTAGTGTAAAAAGAGTGGGAAAATAAAATGTTCAGCAAAGGGTACTTGTTTTCTTTAACCGTGCCACCCGGTCTTTTGTATTCCTAATGAAAGTTAAGCACAAAATCTAAGACCTTTTGTTATTAATACCCTTTTTGTTTATTGTTCAAAGGCAAGCTCTAACGATGGTGCTAAAAGTAGCAGAACAGAAAACTCAATTAAATAACGGCAAAGTGTTTGTTAAACTTGTTTTAAGTGGGAAGTGGATTTCCACAAAAAAAGTTTTTATTTTATTTTCATATTTGCTGTATTTTCAATTTGATTGTAGCTAATAATGTTGGTTTAGCATATACACAGGAAAACAACAAAACAGAACAACAAATGTTGTTGTAAATCACAAAAAATCACAAAAGCTGCAGAAAGTATAATGCGCTACAAAAGATCCTTTTGACCGAAAACAAAATTTAATTTTATAAAAAGGAAATTACAAAATGTTAAATCAGAAAGAGAGATAGAGAGAGATAAAACTGACAACTTAGTGGCTTGTAAAGAACGAGAACAAAGAAATATGCAGAACAAATTTTTACAATCGATATATAAAGTTTAAAACTAAAATAAACTTTTTGATTTCCTAGTGAATTGAAATTAAAAACAAATTCGTTTAGAGGTTCTTAATGTATACAAATATTATATTTGATTATGGGTGGTAGACTATCGTCGCTCTTCAGAATTCCGAGTTGCATCAAGTTTCTTGAAATTGTTGTTACAAAATACAAACAATGCATTAACAAGAAGAAATTTAACTCGGAACGAGGATAAGAGTTACACACTAATGCAATCCGTCATATCATATTCAAGTGCATCTATATTATTATGTCTAATCTCAATTAAGATCCTGCTTTGGTTTTTGTTTTTTGAATTTGTAGTCTTTTAATTTTACTCCATAAAACTAAACTAAATATGATTTTTTAATATTTTAATTTTTTTACAGTTTTTGAAATGCTACTAAAAGCTAATTATTTAAAAACAAATTTAACTGTTTCATTAACATATCGTCGGCTTAATATGCAAACTTGCTAAATCCACATTTTCAAGTCTTAAAGTATGTAAAAAGATTTGATAAGAAACACTGCTAAATCCTCTTACAAAAAAATTTTTTTGAAGTAAAACTGCTAAACCCAGTACATTATTAGTTTAATGTTTATTGCTAACTCTAATTTGTTTTTTTTTTTATTTTTTTTTTTATTTTTTATAGATTGTTGTCATATATATTAAGAATACCATATAATAAACCCACATTATTTTTGGTTTTCTTCTTAAGCTACAAATATGAATTATAAGAAGTTTTTTGTGTCTCCTGTAAAATTATCGGAAAGGGAGTTAGCAGATTTGCACATTAAGCCGACCATATGTCTGTAAACAATTTGAAAATTTTTTCCAAAATACAAAACCAGTTATATTAAAAATTTTACAAATTTATACTTTGTGTCGAAATATTGTTGATAAGTATTGTGTTCTAAAACAAGTAAGAGCGCTATATTCGGCCGTGCCGAATCTTATATACCCTTCACAGACAGACGGACAGACGGACAGACTGACAGACTGACAGACTGACAGAGCTTAATCGACTTCCCTATTCATAAGCTTTCAGAAAATATATACTTTATGGGGTCGGAAATGAAAATTGTAGAAATTTCACACGGAATGACAAACCTATATATACCCTTTTTCACTGTGTGAAGGGTATAAAAAGGCATTTGAAAAATGTCTTTCTTTCACCTAATTATTGTACTATTTTAATCGAATTTATCACAGTATTATGAAACAATATATGTTAATGAATTTTCCACAAAATTAAAATCCTAAATCTGGCCGTTTTATCTTACACAAATATCCTATAACCATGTGAACTGAAAATCTTGGCCAGGCCATTATCATTCGACCACCTGCCAACAATATGAAGGATATTTTATAAAGATTAGTATTTATATGTTTTATATAATACGAGTATTAAAGAAGATTTTCATTCGCGTTTGTTTTGTATAGAGTTGCTTACTCAGTATTGCACTGCCTCTGAGGTTTTCGAGTGCTATAGACATTGGCTTGTTCTGAATACTTCAAGCAAAGACTAAATTCTAATATATCTTGTTTAATATTTTAAATTAAGACCATCCCCTGCACTTTACATAATAAGAATTGGCACTTTTCCTTTATTGTGAACCCTGTAAATCAAATCACGCACCGACATAATCAATTCAATTCGTTATTTTTTTCATACTACCGCGGGAATTTCCCGAACTATATTTAATTTTAAAATTGAAGTACAAATAAACAAACAAAAAATATACACTGACAAACGCAAAAAAATATTTAAAGGTATTGAGGTGAAAATGTTCAAACTTTGTAAAAAGAAAAAAAAATTGTGGCAAGAATCGATAAATCTGTTAAGCAATAATTACAGAAACTGTTACTTTTTACATTTATTATTTATTAAAAATTTATTTAATACTTAGATACCATATCAAAAATACTCATATTATAAATTATAATATTTTGTCATCTTTACATCAATTGAAATATATTTGAAAATTCTTTCAAATAATTTATGTACCATAATCGATTTGCTAACGGCAGTAACTTAAATAATAAACTGATTGTTTTTTCACATCTAAAGTTAAAACCTAGTTTTAACATTAAAATTATTAACAGCTGATTTAACATTCACACTACAAGTTCCCAAGTATTAATTAATTATTTTATTTTCTGTAGGTGAATATCTGAAAATTATCGAGCTAATTTGTTTAGTAGTTGTTGCTGCTGTGTCTTTTTACTTGGTAAGTTGTTTTTTCATTGAACGCCATCTAGGTTAGGTTAGGTTGAAAAGGAGGGGCACTAAAATCCCAAACCTATGACAGGTATACACTTATGCCCAGTTGGCATGTTGTGCGCTCCATGTGGGAACCGGAATTCCCAATTTA
The DNA here is from genome assembly GCA_941918925.1 of Phyto melanocephala. NCBI lineage: Eukaryota > Metazoa > Arthropoda > Insecta > Diptera > Rhinophoridae > Phyto > Phyto melanocephala. The sequence goes on from OW799237.1 coordinate 37,771,927, forward strand.
AAACCATAATCATAATTTCCCATAAATATCGGACTAGTCCAAGAACCCAGTCCCCTTAATGTAACTCCTTATGGATCTCCAGTTCGAGTTCTCCAGGTACGCCGTCTAGCATTATTAGCTATTTTTTATCTTTGTAACTTGGTAGCACTTAACTAGGTCCACCGAAAACAATGTTGCATTTAATAAAATCTACTTAAAAGCAAATCAAAAAAGGAAATCATTTTGTATCGTAAAACGCAAAAATTTGCTAAGTTACACTTTTTCTACATCTATTTAATTGGCTTCAGTGCAGTATAATTTTCTTAGCTTTGGCTATTGGGCAAATTATAAATTTTGATTTTCTTTTGTCGAGTCTGTTTACTTAAATAGTAATAAAATTGACCAACATATATGAGAAGTTTGTTATGATAAATACATTTTCACATTCCCAGATTGCTTCCAGATCTGACAGGTATTTTTAATTTGAAAAAAAAATCTGATAACGAATTTGTAGGTTACGCTACTGTAGAACAACATCTGACAATGAAATTGTTAGCTTCTCTGAGAAGTGTCTTAATTACGTCTCAAGTGATTACTAATTGTGTGGAGACAATTCTTAGTGCTTCATCAGCATATTACTAGATCTAAAAATATTGTGAAATCTAACAGCCGTGTGTATAACCTAGCATTTACACATGAAAGTAATTTCATGAAATTCGCAATACACTCACACTACTTCACTAACACGCTCACATTTATTTTACTTACCACTCAGATTTCAACGATTTTTTCCAGAAAGTAAAATTTAACGTTTTCAAGAAAGTAAAGAGACAAATAGGCAAATACTGTTGTCTAATAATAAAACTTTAACAAATTTACAGGATTGTGGTAAAACAATCTGCCTGTTCAACGATGTCGAAAGAAAACCCAAGCGAAATTTCATTCGTACAAATATATTGAAAACAACAACAAAAACTAAAAATTTGTTTTTGTTTTCAAAGTATTTGTACGAATGAAAGTTCGCTTGGGTTTTCTATCGACATCGTTGAACAGGCAGAATAATTGAAATATAAATTATTTTTGTTTATATGAAAAGACTTATAATATTTATTATTCAAATATACATAAAGAATAATATTGATGTAATTTTAAAACAATAATTTTATTAAAAATTAACAAAAATTAACTCTTAAGGTAGTAAAAAATGGAGACAAATTAATCTCGTCAATGTTAAGTGTTTAGCAGTTATTGCGACTCTACTCTTCGACGACATTTTATAAATGATATTTCACTTTACATGAAAGTGGTCTATTTTATAGAAATTTTTGTTTATAATACGTATACAGAAATTTCATGAAATTACTTGCATGTGTAAATGCAGATTAAGATGTAGTTTTGTTTTTGTTCGATAGAACTTGATCAAAGCATAGACAATTCCATATTCGTTTGTGGTGTTAAAAAGTTCAATAATAAACGTGGCCTATTAAGTTAAGTATAATTTTGAAATTTACTGATTTAAAACGGATTAATTCCACATAGACGTCGACATAAAAAGGGCAAATCTAAACAAAACGCAAACGATACCCCATGACTTGAAAGTCACCTACAACAACACAACTCCTACAAAAGTTCAATGTACAGCAAATATATGCAAAACATGTAAAAACATATGTTTAAAAACCCTCCAAAAAAATATACACATTTGCCAAATATCTGAGAGTTGTACTATAAAAACAGAAAAACTTTCAACTCTTTTGGTATGTTGTATGTACATTTTGGTGGTTAGAAAAACAAAAGAAATGTGCAAGTAAACAACAACATGACCTTATTTCCGTTTAAGTGAAATTTCAATAAAATGTGATGTTTTAGTTGCTGCTGTTGCTGTTGCTGCTTGCTTTTGGTGGGTGGGTGTGCTGACAACAAATTTCATCCGTTTATAAATGTGGTTGACATTAGGAAGAAAAGAAAACAAAGCCAAGAACAGCCTAAAAAACACAACCATTTAGCATATTTTTGGGCGCAAACAAATAAGTTTTTGTTGTGTTTTCAAGTTTCTTTTGCTGGAATCACTAGTTTTACAAACATCTATAGAAATTGTTTGTTATTTCTCCACTTTTTTTTTGTGTATCATTTTATCTAAAGTTTTTTGTGTGTCTACAGCCATGTTTTTGAAATGTAACTATATTAAATATGTTTTAGTGTGTTTTGTAAATCTAAACACTAAAGAGAAAAACTAACTTTCCTTCTTGTTGCTATGAAGTTTTTTTTTTTGAAATTTTTTCTGTCTTCCACAAAAATGTGGAAAATAAAAACATATTGATAAATGGTCACAGACTTTTTTATGTATGAAACAAACAAGTTCATAAATCACACTCTTTGCTCTTGCAAACAGACAGCCATTCTGACAAAACCTTAAACAAAATTGGTTTTCCTATTATTAGTAAATACACTAGTTTCAATAATAAATATGTATTTGTGCCCAAACATACATTTAATAAAAATTCAATATAATATATGCAAGTGTTGGTATGAAAATATAAGTGTGTGTGGCCTTAAGTATAAAATAAATATTTCTAATAATTTTTAGTTACGTCTTACTGGATTTTCGATCTTTTGGCATTTATTGACACTAAATGATAGTTTCCGGCTTTACGACGCCTTATGTTATTTTTCAAATGAAAACAAAACAGTTGACAATTTTAGAAGTGAATAAGTATGTATGTGTATTGATTTATTGAAACGGTAAAGATAAATGTGGTTATATAAGGTACCCTGGGTAACTGAAAAAATTATATTCTTTATTTGCATCGAGCCTACAAATACAATAATGCAAAAACAACAGGCATTTTGTTTTTGTATATTTACCAGAATATGACGAACAAGTTTTTTCTATGTTCTGACATCTTAATAATAACTTTTATAACTTTATTTTTCGCTTGTTTTCAATATGAAAAATTTGTTGAAATGTTCTAAACAAACTAAAATGTCGCATTATTTATTGTAGAGAAATAATATATTAAACTAAAGTTCGATAAGGGTTGCCCCGGTGGACTAGTCAGTAGTGTGCTGGTCTGCTAGTTTGCGGGTTGCGGGTTCGATTCTCGCCAGAGACTCTGGACTTGTCTGCTTCTCCTCTCTCTTTTCTATTCTATTCTTACTTTTCTATTCAGGAATCACAAAGGGATCAATATAATGGACCCAAGTGAGCTGCACAACAGCTGCCTGCTCTACCTAACCTAAATTTCGATAAGTGAAAGCGAAATATTGAAATGTAATAAATTAGAAACAATAGTTATTATTTTCGTTTAAACCATAGCAAATTTTGTGCTGCTTAATTAATCGACAAAAAGTTAAATTTTATATCCAACTATGAAACATCTTGTTTGAGTCTGGGCTATGGCGTGGAAAGTCATTTAAGTGGAGTGGTGAAATTGTTTTGACATAATATCCAGCTGACTCTAATTTTAAACCAAATTTGTCGACTACAGTTGGTGCATCACCTAATCGTTGTTATGGCTGCGCATAATGAATTGCCCTACCAAAGATTAATGACAATGTCCAATTATTTGTTAACAGCTGTCACGCAGAATGCTGCGTGTAACAAACATCTTTACCGGATAAAAAAGAATAATATCCGGAGATATTATCAGAATTGACTTAGACTGGAAATATGAAAGAAGCATCTTGGAAAGGAAATCAGGTCCACTGGACACGGTTGAATTGAAGTAAAACAAATGGCTTGTAAAAGATTGCATGGGATAACTCTGTAATTGCCCTTTGATATCATAAATGAAAATATATTATCTAAGCCCTTAAAACTAGAAATTATTTAAAATTTTCTGCTTAATATTTATTCAATTGCCATGGCCATATAAATATTTTTTATTTAGACTTTTTCTATATCAACGATTATTGGATAGCAAATAATTTTCTAATTCTAGCAAATTAATACACAAGTTTGTATAATTTTTAGCATAACATTATAATAAAAAGAGTTAGAAGGCAAGAATATTAAACCACAAACACAAATGAAAATTTTATAAAATTTCAATTTCCGTATGTTTTAAAAATAAAACCAAAAACACAGTTACGTCTGATGGCACATTCATGATATTGAATAGAAAGAACACAATGTGTATTGGATTTTAAAATTACCAACAACATTTATTTAGAAAATAGAATTCTGGACCTAGTGGCTGCCACAATTTAATTTTAAAGATAGACATCAACATTTGTATACTACCGTCATACATACAGATACAGTGCATCTACATATACACAAATGAAACCAACAAACTATCATTTGAATATGCATATGAGTTAGTGTGTGTGTAGCGTGTCCTAGAATTGAACTTAAATAACAAAATAAATAAATTTTTTGGCATTTTGGCATTTTTATTTTAACAAAAAATTGAATAATATATAAAATGTACGAGGTGTTGTTAATACGTACACCTAATCGTACAAGTTAAATTTAAATTATAAACATTTATATAGTTTCGTCTATAAATATATGTTTGCACTTCTATTTGTGTATAATGCATAAAGCACATGAAAACTATTTTGCAAATAAATAATATGTAGTATAATATATATAAAATAACAACAACAAAACCGCTTAGATTAAATTGGCATGCGTTTGTTTGCGAGCATACTTACAATCAAAGTCGTTTAATTTGTTGTCAGGCCTTTAAGGCACAATCATTTCAAATATTTTTATTTTTTATTTTTATATAAAACACATACATACATACACATTAGCGAATCACATTAGAGAAACAGAATTTTGTATTGCAAAATAAATAAAAGTAATTTTTAACGTTATCAAACACGACTTTATGGATCTCTACACTTATCAATGATGAGATTTTTGGTAAATATTTATTTTAAAAATTTTTTCAACACCTGTTGAGATAAGTACCGTTAAATTTTAGTTATGTTGCCTTCAAAAAAGAATTAGTTCCAAAACCATTATTCCTTTTAATTACTCCTAAATAGGGACACGTATGTAAGTTTTTGGAAATATTATTTAGGTTTATCATAAATTATTTCAAAATCTTTAACAGACAAACGTAATGTCTTTGCCACAATACTTTATAAAACATAAAAAAGACGACTTATGACAAATTAAAATAAAATTGCCAAGTTTTTACACGACAATTTGAATTTTTATTCGTAATCATTATCATATTGTAGCAGAAATAAATTCATTTAAAAGAGATCTCACTTTAAAACTATTTGGATGATGTAATATCCCATATTTTCGTTTTAATCGTTTTAATTGATGAAACCTTAAAACTAAACACAGCCATATATTCGATTTTTTGTGTCCAAACCTTTAGGTAAAAAACATAGGGGCCAACACCAACCGATGAAGTATTTACAATGTAATAGAACACTATTTAATTAAATAAACAAAATTTCAATTCATCATTGTGCTGCAAGTACGAATAAATGCAACATTGAAAATGTAATCAAATTCAGTACAAGTAATTGAAAAACTTCAATATTCTGTCAGTCAGCAAAGCCAAAAACAAACGCTGGTAATAAAAAAGTATACAAGTTGTAAAATTAAAATCAACATAATTTGCATGTTTAATACGTGTTCATTCAGATCATAATGTCGGTATAGGACATACAGCAGAATGAAAAGCAATAAAAACTTAAACACACACACATAAAACAAACAAGTGTTGAGTTTTTTTTTTAAGAAAATTCATTGTAAAGCTAGTGACATCTGCATTTGACAGAAAGTCGTTAATATGTGTGGGTGTAAGTTTTAAATGTTTGTGTGTATGTTTGAGCAGTGAGGCAAATAACTCGTCAATGTGTCAATTTTCCACATTCAATCTTTCACAGAAAAACAAATAATTTCAATGCAATCTAAAGGTTTTCTATTTTTTTCCTTAGATGTCTCGCACAACAATAACGGCAGCAAATAGATTAGAAAGAAAAACTAAATACAAACGTCAATTGCATGTATTCTACATCATCATATTACAAGCTTACATAAGATAACAGCAACATACATGCAACCACATAGAGAATTAAATATGTATGTGTTCGCTGGCATCTAGCAGACAGTGTACGTGTAGACGTTAAAAACGTGCAGCAGGCTGTAAAGGAATTTAAACACCTCATGATCGAGTTTCTTCGAAGCATTTACAGGAATTACAATGTTCTCTAACATTCGTAGAGAATACGGTATCGATTGTGGATACCACAATTGTTGTCAATCGCATAGCATAGTAATGATAGTAGAATTGTTTACAGAACTTCTCTTGGGAATAAAAATATGTAGTGCACTAAGAAATTATGATTCTTGCAATGGAGATTTTATAACCCCAAAAGAAAAGTTTGATTGTAAGAACTGAACCGAACCATTCGATTTGCCATATATTTGATTGTCTGTTTTATGGCAGTATTTTCAATATTTTGCAAAAAAAACTTGATATCGATTGTATACAATAAAATTTCAAACCGATTTAAGGAAATTATTGGTTGTTTTCTTAAATACCAGGGTGGCTGAATTCAGTATTCTTTTGCTGCTCTGTATACAGATATACGCACGTATAAATTTTCGATGCAATGTTAGTTTAGACACATAAAGCATGTAATGAAGTGTATGCAGTTCAGTTTTTTTCTATTCATTTTATATTATTCTTTTATTTTAATACTTTTTTTCTCAAGTAGTTATATTCTGTCTTCGAAATTTTCCATTATTGCTAGCATGCACTTGGGTATTTGTATAGGTACTTGCATATGTTTGTGTTATATATCCTTTTTTGTAAATTTTTTATTATTATATGTTGTTTTTTTATTCACTTCTTTAAACATTTTTTTTCTCATTTTTGGATTTAAGAGCACACAACCACATAGACATCAAAGAACAACTAGCTAGCAAATACAGTCAGCCAACTTTCCAACCAAGAAATTAAACATCACTGAATTAGTCCACACAAATATGTATGTGTGTGTGTGTGTGTTTGTTTTAGTGTATGTTTGAGTGTGTGATATGATACAGTTAGCTTTATTATTATGTACAGAGACATCAAAGTCAATATTTCCATTGACACCCATTTGTACTTGCACCATGTTCTTATACAAACTGACACAAGCTCACACACTTCTACACCGAAACATTTCCTGTTTTAAAATACACATGCACATATACATACATATATGCATCCATACTATATGTATTGAAACCAATATAACAAAATGAAAATGGAACAAAGTCAGCGACAGCAAAAAAGAAAAAAGTTAAAAAGAAACATTTAGCCATTGTACAAGAGTAAATGATATTTGGTTTTGTTAAACATGTCTTTCAACTGTTTTTTTTTTTTGCATTTAAATTTGCTATTTCAATATAAAAAAGAAAACTGTTCATACATATGCATAGTTTTCTTTCTTTTACTCAAATTGTAATTTTTGTTATAATTTTGCTGCCTTTTATAAAAAAAAAATAATCAAAGTTTCTTTATAAAAAGAAAAATAAGACAACCTGAGGCATAACAAAACCTACGCCAAGAAGAACAAGTTCCTAAGGCGTATTAAATATGTAGGAATATTTATGAGCACATACCTTCACACATACATATTGTTGGAGCCTCTTATTTTATAATTATTGAAATCTCTTTTAAAAATACTAATTTTAAATACCATTACACATAACTGAATACTATTTTGAAAAACCATTTGTTACCATAAATTGAATTTATCATTGCAGTAATTTGATTGTTATGTATAAATTTCACCCACACTGTACATTCATAATTTCTTAAATTGCAATATGTTTTTTTTTTGTATTTTACATTTAACAAAAATTCTATATACAGTTACAGTTTTAGTACTCTTTAGCTCTATAAATTGTAAGATCTTAATAAACAATTGTAGTAGTTGAATTTATAACGTTTTATCGAAAGCAAGTGTTTTTTCTTTACGCTACATGCTTTTCTTTTCTTTTTTCGACTCAACCTTTTTCGTTAACTACTAATCCAATCCACAAATCGTACATTTTTTGGCGCCCAACGTGGGGCTCGAGCATAAAACGCAGTGAAATTAATACATATAATTTTCTGTTGAAATAATCTGTGAAAAATTATTAAAGTCATCTTTATTATATAAATATATGTATGTGAATTAATACTCATCACATATATATATGTACATACTTCTGCAATAGCAGTACTACTTGCAGAAATCTCTTCGCTTGTCGTTGCCTACAATCAGCGTTGTCAACTCGGTGATTTTATCACCGTTTTTGGTGATTTTTAACATTTAGAAAGCGGAAAAATTGTGAGTCAGTGCTTGGTGATTTTTTTTTTAGTTTTTAGTGATTTTCTTTTTATTTCGGTGACACCAAACACTAAAATTCAAATTAATTAATTGAAAAAAATTTTTTGTAAGTGTGTGTATACATACTACTAAAATGTAACTTATAGTACAATTACATGCAACTCGGCAAGAAAATAATATTACACTAAAAATTTAATTATTTATAAGATAATTGATTTCCCAGAAAGTTTTTGTTTCAAAATGTCTAACTTTATACATATGTATATCCATTTGAGGTGAATGTGAATAAAAGAAATTCCTCTTTCTTTTGAGATCATCTTATAAATGATTAAACCTTAAAGCAAACTTTTAGCGTCCCACAACTTTAAACGTTAACATTTCTAACATTAATTATGTTAATTTTACTTAAAATTTCGAGGTTTTCTGGTAAAATTAACATAATTAATGTTAGAAATGTTTTATCACATACAAAAGAAGATATTTTACCGTTAACAATGGCAAAATATTGAATCCACTCGATTTTTGGATTGAAGTTAAATCGTACAAAGATGCAGTTAACTTAAATCCCTTTGAAGCATTAAACTTAAACGTTAAACTTTTGTCGCTCCCATGAATGTGTTTAAATCTAAAATTCGCAACCGAATGTCTTTAAATTTAGTTAATGCCTTACTTCGCATTAAAAATGGGCTTAAACGGGAAAATTCCTGTTGCGAAACCTACCAAATAGCTGATGAAGTAAATATTCTGATTAATAGCAATGATATTTATAAAGCATTACAATTTGAAATTAAGACTATGTTGTGGCCAGATGATAGTGATAATAATGAATAAATAATTGACTTTAACATTGATATTTGATATTATTTACACAGAGAAAAGCTTAAATCCTAATCGAATTATTAAACTGCAAGTTTATTAAAATTTTTCATAATTTTTAGTTAGAAATAGTTCTATTTAATTACTCTAATATGTAACATAAAAATATTTAAATATTAAATAATAGTTGCACTTATTTGTTGAATAATTTCTTTAATATTTTGTACAACAAATTCACATATGTTTATTAAACGTCGTTTAAATGCATCAGGTATGGAAAAATTAATCCTGTCGTAATTTTTTCTAAATGTTGAAATAAATTTCTTACAAGGCATCACTCCTGTGATATATTGTGAATTGATAATTACTATAATAATTAAATATTTTTGTTCTTTTTTCCAATGTTTTTGTTTATTTTTATTTACATATAAATATATGTATCTATGTAAATCTGTACTGACTGACTAAAAGATATTCGTTGTTTAATTTTTGTAAATTTTTTTGTTATTTATTCTGATATTCATTTACAAATGTCTTATTTGCAAAGAAATTTATATAAATGTATAATTTTATTAAATAAATAAAAAAATAATTTACAAATTATAAATTTAGTGCTTTTTTTTGAGAATGACGCGTTTTTTCCTGGGTTATGGTGCTTTTTGAAATTTTAAAGTTGACAACGCTGCCTACAATAATTTAAATCACCAACAAAGTTAAGAGAGTGGTAATTGCAAACTGTTATAAAAACCAAACCACAATAAACTTTACTAAATAAAAGAGCTAGTGTAATATTTCTCTTACAATGTCTGAATTAGAGGCTCTTGTGAAACAACGCCAAACAACAAGGGCAAATGTAACAAGAATCAAAAATCTTATCTCTTCTTCTATGTCTCTTGCTGAACTTGAATGTCGTTTGTCATTAGTCGAAGCATATTTTAAACAGCTGCTGTCTATACAAACTAATATTAAAGAACTTAGTCAAAAAGACACAGCAAGAGCTGACATAGAGGATTTGTGTATCACAACAAAATCAAGAATAATAGAATTGTTGGGTGGTAATTACAAACTTCAAAATCTTGATAATTCGATTTCATTTGCTATTCCCTCATACCATAAACTGCCAAGTCTAGAGTTGCCAAAATTTGATGGCAAATATTCAACATACAAAAACTTTATATTATCATTTAAACAATTTGTCCATAACGACTCTTCATTGTCTAACATCGAAAAGTTTAACCACCTCTTGCGTTGTCTGTCGGGACAAGCGTTGGATACCATTCGTGCGTTTCAAGTAACATCTGAAAACTACGTAAAAGCAATAAAGCGGCTAGAAGAAATTTATGACAACAAAACTCTTATATTTATGGAGCACATTCAACATCTTTATGGTTTGCCCAAAGTAAGTACCTCATCTGGATTACAGTTACGAAGTTTAGTAGATGGCGCGTCAGCTATTTACAGCTCATTAAAGTCACTAGGAAGTTCTGATGACATATGCAATGCGTTGATTATTCATATAATAAATGAAAAAACAGATTATGAATCTCAAGTAAAGTGGAACGAAAAGCTTGATTATACCCAATTGCCCACATGGGATAAATTCTGTAAATTTTTAGAGCGAAGATGCCAATTCTTGGAATCATCACAGGATTCGCCTTTACTTTCGGAACCCACACCAGTGTGTCAGAAACGTCAAACACAACGTCAACAACATTTTCGTTCATTTCACACTCAACAAAAATCGTGTATGTTATGCAAGTGTTTAAACCACTGGATAACTGGTTGTTCAAAATTTCAAGCTATGAATATCGAAAATCGTTTCTCTACAGTCAAAAAATTAGGTTTGTGCATTAATTGTCTCTCAGAAGGACATGTTGTTTCCAAATGTAAATCGAAAAACAAATGCAAAAATTGTAATAAATCTCATCATACGATGCTTCATCGAACGACAGCCGCAACGCAAAATTTTGATTCATCGCCGACGGTTTTTCAACCGCCGCCTCTGGTATCTTCATCATCTGCAGTTGTAAATGCATTCAATGGAGTAATTTTAGCTACGGCTGTCATTTTAGTTCGCGATTCCCTTGGCAAATTTATATTATGTCGTGCTTTGTTAGACTCGTGCTCACAGGTAAACCTTGTTACTGAAAATTTTGAAAAAATTCTCAATTTTCCTAGAATAAAAACGTCAGTAAATATAATCGGTGTCGGAACCACCTCAACAAAAATTAAATTCGAAACCAAAATTATAATGCGTTCTCGGTACAGTAGCACCGAATACCCAATGAACTTTTACATCACAAATCGTGTCTCCGGATATCAGCCCGACACGGATTTAGAGATCAAAAATTGGAATTCGCCTACGAACATAAATTTAGCCGATGAACAGTTCAATGAATCTCAACCAATCGACATGCTCATAGGTGCCGATACCTTTTTCGAAATACTTGGTACACACAAAATAAAGCTTGGGAATGGTCTACCAACTCTACAAGAAACTTGCCTAGGTTACGTAGTGTCAGGAGGCTATAAAACGTCAAATAATGTGTGTCACCTCCAGTCGTACACAACAGGTATAGATAACACTTACGAAATCTTAAGTAAGCAGTTAGATGTTTTATGGTCTATGGAACAAGTTTCATCCTCCAAAGCAAAATATAATGCTGAACATCAAGCATGTGAAACAAATTTCAACAAAAATGTTGAAGTTTTCAGTGACGGACGACTTCAAGTAATGTTGCCATTTAAGGATGACCCTTTAACACTCGGTTTGTCATACCACACAGCCTTGAAAAGATTTAAATTTCTCGAAAAACGCTTGTCTCGTGATCCAGATATAAAACAACAATATTCGTTATTCTTGAAAGAATATGAAGAGTTAGGACATATGTCAAAAGTAACGCCAAATTTAGACAGCCCTCATTTTTATTTACCACACCAATACGTATTGAAACCATCAAGTGTCAGTACCAAATTACGTGTGGTATTTGATACGTCATCGAAAACGTCATCAATGAAATCATGACATATTGTGCATCGGTCCAACAATTCAGGATGAACTCCTTTTGCTGCTCATTCGTTTTCGACTTTGGAAATACGCACTAACAGCAGATATCTCTAAAATGTATAGAATGGTAGCTATGCATCCGTCTCATCGTATTTTTCAACAAATTTTGTGGAGATATGACGAAAGCCAGCCAATTGCCACCTATCAATTGAATACAGTAACATACGGGATGTCTTCCTCACCATACTTGGCCATTCGTAGTCTACACTTTCTGGCTGATGCAAATCAACATATATGCAAACTCGGTTCAAAAATTATTAAAACACAATTTTACGTAGATGATCTATTGACTGGAGCAAATGATGTCGAGACACTTTACAAAATAAAAGAAGAAACTACAATGCTATTGAAACCAGGTGGGTTCGAATTGACAAAATTTAAGTCTAATAACCGTTACCAGTGCGCTCGGCATAACGTGGAATCCAGTTACAGACCAGTTTCTTTTTGCTTTTCAACCCAAAAAGCAGTATGCCATAATCACAAAACGTGCGATTTTGTCTTTAGTTTCATGCATTTTCGATCCAATGGGTTTAATCTGCTCTCTTGTTATTCAACCAAGAGTCTTATTGCAAGATTTGTGGATTGCTAAAGTTGATTGGGACACAGAAGTCAACCAAAAAGTAAGAGACTCATTCACAAAATTTATTGACGACCTTGCAAATTTACATTTATTAAAAGTGCCAAGACACATACTACCATATCAAACATCGATTCAATTGCATGGCTTCTGCGATGCATCATTACGTGCATACGGATGCTGTTTATACGTTCGTTCTACAGATAACAAGGATAATGTATCTGTTCACTTAGTAGCTTCAAAATTTCGAGTAGCACCTGTTCAGAGAAGAACAATACCGCAGCTAGAATTATGTGCGGCGCATATACTTTCGAAACTATATTCTAAAATATTGCAAGTTTTTAAGAACTTCAATCCTGAGACATTTTTGTGGTCAGATTCAACTGTGGTTTTAATGTGGCTTAAAAAACACTCGTCTTCGCTGATGACCTTTGTCGGCAATCGAATATCGGATATTCAATCCGAAACTTCAGATTGCAGTTGGCGTCATGTACCAACGAAAAACAATCCTGCAGACATTTTGTCTCGAGGTTGCACATTACCTGACTTATTGTCATCGATCTGGTATACTGGCCCATCATTTCTTCAAGAACCATCTAACAAATGGCCACATACTTCACTACCTCTACAAAATGATGTCGTAGATTCAGCTGTTAGAAAAGCAACGTTTAAGTGTCATATAACCGAAAACCCAATTCTGAAATTCATGGATCGTACCAGTTCATACAGTAAAATATTGCGTGTCATAAGCTGGCTATTTAGACTACGCTACAAGAACAAGAATACCGAACTAAGCTCGGACGAGCTTCACCGTGCACTCTTATGTGCTGTTTGGACAATTCAACAAAATAATTTTTCTGAAGAGATCAACCAGTTAAACAAAAATCAACAAATAGGAAATTCTCTTAAATCACTAAGTCTCTTCATACAAACCGAGAAAGGTTTTCCATTGATTCAAGTCGGAGGTCGATTACAACAGGCAAATATTTCTGAAAACCGTAAACATCCATTTCTGCTGCCGAAGAATTGTCATTTTGTAAACGTTTTAATACGGGATATACATATTAAAAACTATCATGCAGGCCCTAAAGCTCTTCTTGCATTCGTGCGTCAAAATTTCTGGATTATCGGTGCTAGAAACATTACTAGAAAAACTGTTCGTTCTTGTGTCAGCTGTATACGATATAAACCAATTCTTCTTCAACAAGTAATGGGTGAATTGCCAGTTGAACGTATGACTCCGGCAAGGCCATTCGAAAGGTGTGGTGTCGATTTTTGTGGTCCTATACCTACTTATTTAAAAATTAGAGGAAAGCAACCATATAAGTGTTACGTGACAATTTTCGTTTGCTTTGTTACTAAGGCAGTTCACATTGAAGCCGTATCGGACCTTTCCTCTGACGCATTTATAGCTGCCTTAAAAAGGTTGATTGGGCGTCGTGGCTTGCCCTCGAACATTTATTGTGATAATGCTACTAATTTTGTTGGAGCCAATGCTCAGCTTTTGGATCTTAAAAAATTATTTATCAATAAGTCTTTTGAAAATGATTTATGTAATTTTTGTTCCAAACATTTTATTACCTTTAATTTTATTCACCCCAGAGCTCCACACTTCGGTGGTATTTGGGAAGCGGCGGTGAAAAGTGCTAAAGGCCATCTCTATCGTACGCTGGCCAGTACTAAAATGACATACGAAGAATTATCAACCACTCTGATTGAAATTGAAGCCATCATGAACTCGCGTCCGATTACACCTCAATCAAGTGATCCGAACGATATAGAAGCATTAACACCAGGGCATTTTTTAATTGGTGGTCCTCTAAATGCTCTGCCTGAATCAAGCATTGAGTGCCATGACATCAGCATTCTTCAAAGATGGAAACGAATTACTGCAGCTAAGCAACATTTTTGGAAAATATGGTCCAACGATTACCTTAATGAGCTTATACAGAAAAGTCGTTGGTGCGATTCAAAACCAAATGTAGAACCAAATACACTTGTACTTGTACACGAAGATAATATACCGCCCATTAAATGGGTGCTTGGTCGAATCATTAATACGTATTCTGAAAAGGACGGAAAAGTTAGAGTCGCAGATGTTCGAACGGAAAAAGGTATATTTCGAAGATCAGTTCAGAAACTAGCTGTTCTACTCAACCCTTGAAAAATAAATCTTTCAACGCCGCCGGAAATGTTGGAGCCTCTTATTTTATAATTATTGAAATCTCTTTTAAAAATACTAATTTTAAATACCATTACACATAACTGAATACTATTTTGAAAAACCATTTGTTACCATAAATTGAATTTATCATTGCAGTAATTTGATTGTTATGTATAAATTTCACCCACACTGTACATTCATAATTTCTTAAATTGCAATATGTTTTTTTTTTTGTATTTTACATTTAACAAAAATTCTATATACAGTTACAGTTTTAGTACTCTTTAGCTCTATAAATTGTAAGATCTTAATAAACAATTGTAGTAGTTGAATTTATAACGTTTTATCGAAAGCAAGTGTTTTTTCCTTACGCTACATGCTTTTCTTTTCTTTTTTCGATGGGCGATTTCTTTCTTTGGGCGATTTTTTTTTAAATTACTTGACTTTTATGTTTGAAATGTTATAAAGCATTATAGATAAGTTTCAGATCATTTTTATTGAAAATATTGCTTGTAATCGGAGGGTAAATACAAATATGTATGTTTTAGGCGAATTAAAAAATTTTAATTGCGTTAAACCTTAAATATTTATAAAACATAACAAGCAGATAAAAGCGACCACATTTGTTCCTCTGGAGACTTTCTTCTAACACCTTAATGTCTAGGTGTCTAGATTTCAACTCAACATAAAAAAATATTTCAATTTGACCTTAGAAATTTGTTACACTTTAAATAGATTAAGACGATGTGTCCTTTATTAAATTATTAAAAATCGTTTGATTTTTTAAGCACACCAATGCTTTTAGTTATTTTTTTATCTTTAATATTTTGTTAAAGTATAAATTTGAATATTTTCCAATGAAGGCCATAACTACTCATATCTGCAGTAACCATTATTGCTTTCATTTTACTTGGCACATAAATATTAAAAAATAATACAAATATATTTTGGAACTCAAAAACGTATGCCGATATATTTTTTGCAGAAGCATAAACATATGCATTATTTCTTTGTAAACTTTTTTTAATAAGGATATCATTTTGATTGGAAGAATATATTTTAAAATTTGTAAAATTAAAAAAATTTGTTCTTATACTGGTATATCTAATTCGTGTAAGTGTTATTTCTTTTATTTTTCTACAAATTGGTAAAATAGCACATTTTTATCTTAGTGGTCTGTTTTTTCTTTTTTCTTTAAATTTCCGTCCGAAACTTATTCTGTTTAGTCACATATTATTGAATGTCATAGCAACAAAGGACGTTATTATGTTTCAAATTTTGACAATGATAAATGTATCACTTTTTAAATTTATTATTTTTTATATACATTTCTATTAAAAAAAAATACATTCATATTTTTTGAATATTACAAAATTCTTAACAGGAAGTGTGTAAGAATAACAGACTCCTTTTAAGTTCTGTATTATAATAACTTTTATCCTTTCGTGATGATTGTGCAAATGTTTTCGTGTAGTTTATATTCCTCGCACGAGTATATGCACCAGTGCCTGTTTTAGTACACTACCGCATCCCTACAGTTTTGATGACTTCCTGTTACAAGAATTTATTTATTTTTAATCAAAATCATCGTTGTATTCGTAAAAGCAATAAAAAGGGTTTCGGATTAGTATGACTAGCAGCTTGAATAATGTCAAAAATAATAAAAACTGTCGGGATATTTAAATAAGGTTATGCATGTGTGTGTATGTATGTGTAATATAAAATTATTTATGCTTGTGTGTATGTGTGGTTAATATAAAACATAAAATTCACATGTGGTCAAGCGTTATTAAAACAACAAAACAGATTTATAAACAAACATTTTAAACGGTCAAACGGTGGTTACCTTTGTTTCATACAATTCGGGGTTTGGTTTTTGTTGCCCAAAAACCTTCATATCAATAAAACACAAACACATTTAAATTTATACGTGAGTACAATGAGCAACATTTAAATACTTTAAAATTAAATTTAAACCTGAGATACAATTTATACAGGATCATGTTTTGCTATAAAATTTTCACAAAATTATCCTTGAGCTAAATAATGCGTTTTTTTAAATTTAAATTAAAAAAAACTGTCAAACAATAAAAAAATGCAACAAGAAAATCAAATAATAAATATACAATCATGCACTCACACACACACACACATATATCCATATTTGTGTAGCTGTTTTTATGTATGATTAGCGTGCAAAATTCTTTAGTTTATTCTAAATAATAAATAATGGACATGCAATCGCGCACATTTATTTTAAATATTTTGTGTTTTTGTAATTGTAATAAAAAAAATCGACTTTCCTATTAATATGTATTGTAATATTTTGCACATTTTGCCGAAAAGCGCATTATTGCAACAACAAATTTTATAAATGACACATGAAGTGAAGGTGCCATTTAAAAACGTTCAAATTAAAACTGAGTTTATAATGTTTGATATCAACGAAAACGTATAGTGCAGCAAAATACTTATACACAAACTGATGTACTTTGAAGTGTTTACATTTTGTACATGCGAATGCATGCATGTACCTTATAAAAACACCCTATAAGCAACAGTGCAGTCGACTACGAAAATAATTCACTTTAAGTCAACTTTTAGCAGTCCAACAATAAGGTAACTACAAAGTAGTCCAGAAGATTCCCAAATTTAAATCATATATAAGAGAGTTTTTTTTTTTTTATTTTACTCGATAGATTTAAAAAAGTTATTTTTGCGTGTTTGTTTTTATTATTCTCTTTTTTGAAAATTTGTATGCTGAAAATCAGAAACGTTATGTATTTGAAGTCAGTATTGTGAAAAGTGAATTATTTAAAATATATTAATTTCTTACAAATTTCTAAAAACAAATTGTAAAAACATTAAAAACATTTTACCAAAAATTTCAACAATTATTTTAAACAAAATCAATTTTTAGTTTACTTAAATACAACTAACTTTAAGCATACTATAAATGGGGTGGCTTTAAGACGGGCAATTGACTAATGCGTAGAACTGTCGCAATGTTTAAAATAGTCAGTTGGCTCTATTAAAAATAATCCAGACATTAACCACCACTAGTTGCGAAAAAGTGAACTTAAATTTAGCTTCGTTGCTTATAGGGTATCCATATGTATGTAGACTTTCGATTAAAATTAACATTTTACCCACACAAACATACGTATGTTTTTGTTTGTATAATTTCCACATTAAATTGACACAATTTGCATAAAGAGTACAAATATGAATACAATCAGAAACATCACTAGATAAAAAACAAACAAACAAAATATACAAATTAAAATTCGAATTTAAACAGCAACTTTTGAAACCTCAGAAACCATAAACATTCTGGCAGATATGCGAATATAAATACATGTTCATATTGCGCCTAAATTAAGGCATTGTATTTTTTTTTTAAATATTAGAGTATATTCCCGATGGCGAGCGTCGTCATTGCTCATCGCTTTACATCATAATTCACAGCTGCAATGTAATATCATCGATAACCGATGCTGATGCTTCTTTGGTGTCATTCACAATATATTGTGATATTTTGTAAGAGAAATAATATAATAACAAATTATTTAAATGGCAAATTTTTTTTGGAAAACTCTAAAGATCAAGAAACTGTTAGGCTAATTTTAAAACAGCTAAACGCCACTTTCATTGCTAAAATCCGAATTTTCTTTTACATTAATTTGAGTAAACGGTTCTTTCGTGGAAATACCTTAATTTTTAACATTAGGGTATATCTAGAACCAACATTTAAAACGGAATACAGATTTGTGTTCAGCTTGCAAAATAACTTAAGAATCGGCCTTTAGTTTTAGGGCAGCGAAAAGTATGCAGGCCTCTGTAAAATTAACAAAGTTGGAAAGGATTTTCTAATTCACGTAATAACATCTTTTATTAAGTTGTTGTATAGTGCTAACTTTATATACTGCAAAATATTGAAAATGTCAAATGAATAGCATTCATGCACATCTCTGATATACTCACAGCATCGGGTGCTATTTTTAGGCGAAGATTTTTTTAAATAAAACCTATTTTCTGTGTCGGTTTCTTTTCAGTTCTCGCTTTGCAACTAGTCCGATTCAGAATTTCAGTAGGATTAGGGTTGTCTTTTAGATTCTAGTTTAGTTAATAGTATCTGGCTATGGTAATCCAAATCCCATTAAAAAGATATCATTTAATTTTAAAGATTATATTATTTGCTAGGCTTTATTAATCGAAAAATTTTATTTTAAATACTCTACAAAATATTTTTGACAATCGTACATTTTCATAGGATTTTTTTGTTGATTTTTCAGATATAAACTACTTAAGTTCTTCCGTTGGATACTCATATTGAGTCTCTCGGTTTTATTGAACATGAAAAATAGATTTTCATTTTAATTGTTATGAAAAACACTAAATTTATTGGAATTCCCTGGAATAAGAGACTACGATTTGCCAATTGGTGTTACTATAGCATTTTTAATCTAACTTTTAACTTGAATAAGTAAATATTTTTTAAAACAGTTTTTGCCTAAACCTTTTCCGATTCGGGAACGATTTGTCTAAAAAACTTTCTACGAATATTTCTAGCGGCATATTACATATAAAATTGGAGCAGACGTATGTATAAATTATCAAACGGCTGAAAATTTTAATTATCTTGGTAAAAATTTTGGAAAAAGAATTAGGCAGTCGTATTTATTTGCTCATAACGCAGGAAGTTATATGGCGATTGTGTTAGTTTTCAAAAGCGATTCATTGTCAAATATAAAAAAAAAACAAAAAATCTCCGCAACATGTTGTGACTTTATATAGAGAATTTCTGGTATAAATTCACTACAACACAAACAGACGGATACGAGCTCATCGCTCATTTTACTTTCCCATTCAGAAGTTTTCAGAAAATATATACTTTATGGGGACGCAAATGAACAAGGGTATGAGGATTTAAAAAAAAACAACACAAATAATATCTGGTTTCCTTAGGTACTATAATAATAATAATAATAATAATACAATTTATTATAAGAAACAGTTCTTTTGAAATGCTGCAGATAGTTAAAAATTCATGGCATTATATAATTTTAAACAGAGCATGGAAATCAGCTAAAATCTTCGAAAACGTGACACAATTAATTTTTCATATTTAACTTTAAAAATTAATTAGCTATTAATTTCATTTTTGCACAATGTCTAATAATTTTTGTTGTTGTACATTTCGTACTACAATTAATTAATAAATAATACATAAATAATGTTGCGAGACAATAATAAAAAAAATATGCTCTAATCGCATTTTAGATTTTTCTCATTAGAAAAAAGCAACATGTTCCCAACAAAAAATAAATAATGGCTAGCCCCTACTACAAAACATACTTTACAGTGACTAAGTATTAGATACTTATTTTTAGACATTTGCTAGATGTATAGGCTATACAATTTCCCATCGCAAAATTTGTTAAAAGCTGCTATTCAAATACATAACTTTGTATATATATAAACTTAAAATAACTTTACAAGTTCCTCTCTATTACAGTGCAATAGCCTTCGAAATGGCGCATACTACTTATACACACATAAATAAATAAGACGTATTATATAAATTAAGAAGTGTATTGAAGGAATTGATTTGTATTAAATTTAAATGAATAATTATTGAATGCAAATTAAAAAAAAAAATTTTATTAAAAATTGTTTAATAATTTTTAAAATCAAAAATATAAATAACATACAAGGTTCATTAAGTATCTCAATAAATCTTTCAGCACATATAATAGTCACAATTTCTTTTATTGCTACTTCAACACAAAAACAAAAATGTAACGAACAACTTTTATATAAACAAAAGTATTCTTTTACACCTTGGACACAAAAAAAAGTTTTCATTCCAATGAAAAATAAATTTAACAGTGTATGAGACTATTTTGTATTTCAAATATAAAAATCCGCCTAAAATTAAAAAATGTATAAAATCTTAAAATTTTTGTTTAAACACTTTACTCTTGGCTGAATTTCCGGTTTAAATACAATTGTTAAAATCACTAAGTTGCGCGCAATGGATTTATTGTTCTTTATGTTCAAATAACATTGTCATTAAGCTTTTTTCTTGCTATTGCTTTTTACTTTCTTAGTTTTCATACAATAACCTTAACTTTCCTGCACATTAAAATATAGTGTAACTCCTGTGATGATGTTTTTAATAAAGTAAAACAACAACATCACCCCACACCCTAACACCCACATAATTTAAACATTAACGACTAGGTACGTATGATTGTGCCAGGGAGAGATTTGTAAATTGTACCTTTTCAATGAAAATGTTGCTATTGACATTGTTGTGCTGTTGTTATTTGTTGCTGCCGTTTAACTGTTGCTACTGCTTTTGTAGTTAATGCTGAAAGGTATCGTTCGATTTCCTTTTGAGAAACATAAATTCTGATTAGTTGACTGGTTTTTCAAAAATTTATTCAACTGTAACATTTGTTGTAGTTGGTGTTTCTCCTGTTCCTGATTCTATAGCTAGTTTGATGTTAAATCAAATATGTGCAAATCAACAATTATAAAAGAAAGAAAAAAAAAAAACAAACAAACTAGACCTTATTACTTGCTCTAGTTGATATTAATAAACTTGTTGTAATTGTTGCTCAAATAGATGCTTTTGTCGTTCTCGTTGTTGCTATTATTATTGTCAAGCAGTAATCGGGAAGGAAACACAAATTGCAAGAATAGTTGTTTAACAACAATTACAACGAAACACAATAGCTGCTGTTGCTGATGATAATAAAAACGACAACGATAATAAGAAAAAAAGAACCGCCAACCCAGGGAAACGGATGCTTATTCTTCTTACGTGCTCATATTTTTTCTAAGAACTAAATACTTTAATACTTGTTTATGAGTATCTTTTTGTTGACATTCTCACAATTGTTGTTGATGTATTTACTGTTTGCTAGTTTTATTGTTAAAGACATCCTTCGATTGGTATATCCTATAACTTGTATCATAAATGTAAAGAAGAGGTTTAGCGATTTATGGCAATAAAAAAAATTAATTTCAAATAATTTTTTTTTTATTTAGTTTTTTACCTACTTGTTCCTCAACACTTGTTAAAATTTAAAGTGGCAATAAGGTGGCTGTAAAAATGAGCGTCAAGATAAAAATAAATTCAGGATTGCATTGTTTAATTTAAACGTAATTGTTTTGTTTGTAAAGTTTTTGCTGTAAAAAAATAAGAAAATTGCGAATTGTAATACTTTATCCTAAAATTCAAGTCTGAGATAAATTTTTCAAAGAAACATTATTTGATTTTAATTCGAAATTTCAGTATGAAGTATATATTTCCCTAATAAATAGCTACCCACGTTAAGGGATTTTTTATAAATTAAACAATTAACAATATCAAAAATATAATGATTGAATAATTTTTTACATTTTTGTTTATTCTTAAAAGAAACTTTCCTCTACAGATGCTATCTAATGGAGTAGCAAAATATTCGATTAAAATAAAATAGTTTTTATAATAAAAAATTATATCAAGCTTAAATATAAGGACAACGTATTAAGTACAAAGACCAAAGAAATTTTATTATTTTACAAATTTTAGTTTAAAATTAGGAACTCGCTTTAAACAAAATATTTGAGGATTAAAAACAACACAATTAAAACTTATGTTTAAATTAAAAATGAAATGTTCAATTATATTACACTGCTTTACAAATTTTTAATTTGGAAAAATACCAAGAACGCCAAATGCCTAGATAAGTTAATTGGTACCTCCTGAACACGAAAAACGCTGTAATTTTTTTTTCTAATTGTAATTGTAATTTTTGTGTTTTTCGGTGTATGGTCCCTCAAACCCTTGTGGAGCCCAACCGAAAAGTCTGATCGAGATAAATGGCATATCGTTGGAAAGGTAATTGAATGCCTTTTCCGTCGACATGCTGAAAATTTCTTTCTGATAAGAAATGAAATGAAATGAAAAAAACGTAAAAAATAGGCAAATGAAGCAATGAAGATGAAAATATTGTCGTTCCACAAAATCCTTAATAAAAACTTTATTTTTCATCCGATTTTTTTCAAATTATGTTTAAAATGTTTGTAATTAAATAAGCTATTTGGTAAAAAAATAAAACATTCCAGATCTTTACTATAACGTAGAAAAAAAACGAAGTAAAATTGAAAAATTTTGAAAAAAAACGTAAAAAATAGGCAAATTTTGAACTTTGAGGTTTTACAACGTTTTCGTGTTCAGGAGGTCCCAATTAACTTATCTAGGGATGTGGCGTTCTTGGTATTTTTTGGCTGTAAACCAGTGTTATTGATAGTCAGCATGCCAATTTCATAATTATGTTAATTTTTTTATATTTTTATTTGTTTAAAAATTTCTCTGAAGAAGCTACCAAATGTGGTAGCGAAATATTGGAAAATTATAAAATTTTTATAAAAAAACTGATCTCAAGCTTAATAAATAAAGCAGCAAAATTAAATATTTTTTTTTATTTGATTTTGGTTTCTTTATTTACGAGTTATAATTGGTTATCCGTGACTCGTAATTTTCAAAAAAGGAACTTAATGAACCATCGTAAAGCCAATGAATTTTTTGTTTAAAAATATTTTTTTTTTAACTCGTCAACTCGTTGCTATGCATATTTGCATTATAGTTAATTTTATAAATATATAATTTTTTCTTTCAAACTATTTAAGTTCAACATAATTTTTTATCTTCTTTTACTCTTCACTATTCCACTCGAACAATCTTTTTCAAATTTAGTTTTTACTTTAACGAAATTTTCTTGTTAATTTTACACAAAAGACCATTGTATGAGAGAAGAAGTAATAAATCATCGTGTCGTTGTACATTATTTGAGTTTTTAATTTAAAGTTTCTCTTGCTCTTCCCCCGTTCTTTGCACGTTCCCTACAAAATGCACCTTTACCAGTTGGTGTTTAAATTAAAACAAAACAAAACAAAAAAATATTTGTATTTAAATTGTTTAAATTTTCTTTAAATTCATGTACACAACTAAAGCATTTTACCTTCAAAGCGTCCTTCGTGATTTTCTAACCATACGATAAAAGCAAGAACTACTAGAAGAATAACAATAAAACCATAAGAGAAAACTTGTATAAATTTATGTAAATGTGTTAGTAAAACGTAAAATAAAACAAGGAGAAAAAAGAAAGAAAATAGAAAAACCACTTTATTGCGTGGTCGTTCACTGGTTTGAGAAACTATAAATGCACGACAACGACAACAACAACTACCCTGTGGTTTTAGAGCAAGAAGTAATAATATTTCATGTCATTACTAGAATATTTGTATTCCTCCGTATTATCTTTTTAAATCTCTACATACATATAAATTTGTTTTCAAAGATTGACAATGAAATCAACAAATTATAACGATTATAATAATGTTAGTTTATCTATAAAACAATGTATATAGTCCTATGGCTTGCCGGGTGTTCACTTATTTACATATGCATGTACATATACAAACACATGTACACGAAAAACATTCCTTTACTATTTTGGTCACATTTTTTCCATTACATTAAATTATGACGCTCAATTTACATATCGTCCAGAACTTAATGTTGAAACATCATTACATATCGTTTTGTTGTTTTCTTTTTCTTTAGATTTCTTTAATTTTATTTTATTTTTCTGTCAATGTAATCTTAGATTATGGCATTGAGGCAAGTGCTAAGCTGATTAGATATACAAGACTATTAATTTGATGGGATTTTATTATGCCCCTTATGTCCTACACGACATGCACTGGAATATTAAATATGTTTACTGATTTGCTATGTTTAGATTAGGATTCATGTTAAATCCTTAAAATATGGCCTGGTTTAATTTTGGGTCTTGTGGTAACCGTTCGTTGTTTTAATACATTTATATCTTCACTCACACAATACATGTGTACGGCATAGCAAATTATTTTTACTAAAAGCCATTTTTCTTCTTCTTTATTTAAAGTGTATGTGCTTAATGTAGACATAAATAAACAAACATCAAAGTAATTTATTTTCCAAATTTAAAATTTTCCATAAAAACATTAATATTAATATAACATTTATAAGCATATGCCCTTTAAAGTATCATTTACATTTATAAACAAGTATGTCTCCTAAATTGTCACTGTATACTTTATTATAAACTTAAGAAAATTTTAAATCAAATAAACTATTCCTCCTTTCTTCAATGTAATAAATAATTCTTTATAACTTTTTAGATAAAATGCTTTAACGGTATTTTCTTTTTTAATAAAGAAAACTTATATTCATTTTATTTAAATAAAGTGCGCTTAATTTAAATTGAGAAATATTTCTCTTGTGGCATTTTTATCTTTAAGTTAAGTGTGGAGATAATAAAATATATTGCAAATATAAATATTTCCTGAGCGTTAAAACAATGACGACCACAAGTTTTTCTCGTATCTGACTATGAAAGTAATCCCTTGATTTACGGCGTCATAATCTTTATGTTGATTTCACTTGCTTATAAACAGATTCGATGGAAAACCAATTTTGAATAAGTATGATTATTTGATTTATGTGGTGGAGATGTAAATATGTACTACAAAAGTGTAACGCAGTGAGTGATATTCCATAAATGCTGGTCAAAAAGCCGGACAATGCCAATATTATAGCTAAAACATTTTTATGTTTGTATGTTTTTATATATCTATGGTCTCAAGCTGAAAGGCCCTAACTCGTAGATTTTACGAAATTTAGTTTTTCAGTAATTAAAATACATTTCACACCAATACATCTGGTAACTAAAATTTAACGCAATAATATCAAAACAGTTTTATAAGCAATTTCACAAAGGAAGTTGCATTATGAATATGCAGCTTCTATTACGTTTTTATCTTCTAATTTTCTTGAGATGTGTTGAAACTATTACTTAAACCAGTTAAAATTAAAAAACATAAAAACAAATCTTTTAATAGATCTAAACAAAAACGTCTTCTTTAAGCCCCCTTATCAGAAGCCAATGTGGAAGACATTTCTCTATATCGTTACGATTGAAAAAAACAAATGATTATGTGTGGGTATTGGAATCCTTGTATCTGCTAAATAAAAATGAATAAGAAAAAATAATTTGACATTTTTAAACGAAACATATACATAATAAGGTGAACTTATTAGATCAGCTGTTGACTACTTCTAGAGACCAATTGTCAAATTTTTGTGTATTTTTGACATATCGTTTTGTTTAACACTAACAAAATACACTTTTGTATTTTTTCACTTTGTAGTTGTTTTAGCGACGAGTTCACCTTATTGAATTCGCCTCGATATACATACATATGTAGATTTTTTACTACAAAACAAATATTGAAAGTCAAGGCATATTTATTCATCAGGTAATTGCAGTTCGGAGAGAAGAAAAATTCAGAAATAAAAAATATTTTTATTTGTTTTTAAAATATTTTTTTAATTTCAAGCGCAAATAAAAATGAAATTACCATCATTATAATTTTCTCAACAGCGGTAAGTCGTCCCATTTGCCTAGAATTTGTGATCATACACTTAAGTGTTTCAACATGTTTTCAAATAATTAAGTTTGTTTAAACAATTTCCTAACAAACAAAATATTTATAGAAGCCATTAAATATTGCACAGAAATATTCCTGTGTTTGATAAATTGACGAATTTTGTTTGAATCCCTAATTTGCCCCTTAAATAAAAAATTAAAATTTTTAGTCTTTCATTATGTTTGGTTAAATTTTGTATAACGACATTTTTAATTTTATTAAAAATTTAAAATTTTGTGATAAAACAGAACAGAGGCACACCGTTATTATTCCATACTTACATTCACACAATCGTAAAATAAAATTTATTTTATTTTTGAAGCTAAGCTCTATTTTAAGATTTTTCTTTCTCAACAACATTGCCATAATTACATAGCATTTTAAATTGTTTTTAACTAAATAATTATTTTTTTAATAAGATACAAAGCTTGAATAAAATAATGAAGAGTTCTAACAAAATACATTCAGATCATTTTCTATTTGTTATAAATTCCACTGTTTTTATGTTTTTAAGTTATTCAAAAACAAAGAGAAAACAAATACCCACTTAAAGTCGACATCTTTAAAAAATAAGAATAATGAAAATTTTGCACACATACACACACACACATTTTGAATGCTATAAATTGTTTTCAGCAAACAAACACAACTATGAAACGAATAGAAAAAAGCTGCAGTCTTTTGGTATTTCTAATTTAATTTTTTGCTTTTTAATTATAACATTAAATATATCACACTGAACATAAAGCAATTCACTAAGCAAATAATGCAAATGAGACGATTTCAATTTAAATGTTTATTAAGTCAAATAACTGAATATTTTATGAAACATAAAGTTTCTTCTTCTTAGTTTTCAGCATTTCAAACTGCATGCAATAAGAGAGAGAGAGAGGTACACTAGTTGCCAGACATGCTGCATAGTCTTATTTTGTTTTTGCTATTCGTTTTTTGTTTTTTTTTTTTTTTTTGTTTCATAAAATGGAAGTAGTGTCACGAAATATATACGTTTATGTATGAAGAACTTTATCCTTTTTATCCTTCTGATAGAGTGTAAATTTAAATAAATATTTATACAACATAAAACTTTAACATACAAAGAAAGAGTCTACAGTAATCGTTGTATGTTTGAACTTGTGTGTATATGTGTGTGTGTATTTAGGAGATTTTCTAAAATTTCATTTTCAGTTTTTCGGAGATTTATTTCTTTTTATTACGTTCGAGATAGTGGGGATTTTCATTTGAGAAGTTAAATGGAATAAAAACTAAAACTAGAAATAGAATAGAAAAACTAAACATGCATGGATAAAAAGCAAAAAAAAAAAAAACAAGTGTCAACAATAATTTTTAATTAAGAACTTTAACGCTTATTCACTCTCTGACAAACCCTCACTTACTTAGACCCTAACACCAACAAACGTAATCATACAAATCTCTTACACAGACAGACAACTTAATTTACATAAACTTTTCCAAAGCTCTACGAAAAAATTGGATTGTAAGTGAAACAAGAAAACAAATTTAAAAAGAAACCCCAACTAAGATGCAACGAGGCTTTAGTAAAAGAATTATGTTCGGAAACTGCAAAAAAAAACACAATTGTTGAGATGCATAGAATGTTGAAAACACATGTACAACTACATGTCGAACCCACCCACAATGCAACCAAGACATGCAATTCACACTGTGTTCATGCTTTTTGTCATTGTCATCTATTTTTTTTCCTCTTTTCCTCTCAAACAATGACTAGCAATTTTTGTTGCATACATGCATGTAGTAAGTTTCATACTCCAACGACGACACCACGACACTAACTCACACTCATATATGTTTCTTATATAGACCTTCAATTGTGCAAAATAGCTCAACATTACGACTAAATGAACAAAAGGAAATAAAGATGATAAGCTAACAAAAAATAAAACATAAAAAATCAAACAAAGAATAAAAAAGAATAAACTGAAGATGTGTGGATTACGTAGTACAAATTGGAGGGTCTGAAGTGCAATAACGTGGGGTGTTGTTATATCATCATGCACACATGCGATATAAACGCCTTCGTTTCTATCACAAGTTAAACTAACGAAACATTCTGTTAGTATTTCGTCTAAGTTAGAGAAACAAAAAAAAGCATTTCTAAACTTCTTTTTCGCACTTGCTTTGTCATTTCTTTTGTTAATTTAAAAATTAGCATTGTTTTCTTTGTTTTCGAATTAAACCCAACAAACGAAATTCGGCGCTAATAATTTTTTTTAAATAGTACATTGTTTAAACTTTCAAATATTTCAAAGACAACAATACTTTTAAAATAATCAATACAACGAAATACAACTGGTCAAGAAAATTGTTTAATACTTTACTTTTAATAGCAAAAAATATTTGTACCAGATCATATTTATTTGTTATGTCCTACCAATAATAACAATAAAACAAGTTGAATAGAACCTCTTAATATTTCTATATATTTTTGCGATATTTCGTAACGGAGTTTATGTTCACATTATACAACTAATTTTGATAAAAGAAGTATATGTACCATTTGAAAGATATTTTACTGCAGATTTGCACAATTAAAATTAGTTCAGTATTTAAAAGTTATAAGCTAATAAAGTTGCTGTTAACACATGCGAAAACATCTGTTTGAAACAAAACAAACAACATAAACAAAGAAACATGTGTTGATACAAATTCTGTGGCTTGGAGCTAAAAGAGCCAATGTCACTTTTTTTACCTTTTGAGTTAATCATTGCATTAGATTTGTTTTCTTGCTCTTTTTCATTATGGTAAAACAGCTAAAGTCATATTTAACCCAGAACAGCTTCATAGATAAAATGCTGGCCAAAGTCACTATGAAAGCATATATAAAAGTTAAAGTTCAATTCCAATTTTCTCAAAAGTAAATATTTTGACATCGGCCCTTTTAGTTCCAGGCCACAGAATTGTTCTTGCAAAAACTGTGCTCTATGTGGAATGGTAGAAAAAAAAACAAAACAGAGAGAGTGTAATAACTTAAAAGTTGTTTTGTTGTTTTAATTGTTTTTTTGTTGTCTCCTATAAAATATTTATAACCCCCATTGTTTTAACTTCCTAAAGCTGAAATTTTGGTGCCCATGAAAATATTTGAATGTTGCAGGAGCTTAATTTTTTTTTTTAAAGTCGGTATTTCCTATATTACAGCCATAATTCCAAACAAAATAAGTCTATTTTACAAGAAGGTCGCAATCTATATATATAAAAGTGAAACTCTGTGTGTGTGTGTGTGTGTGTGTGTGTGTGTGTGTGTGTGTGTGGGTGTTAGCTATAGACTCCGAAACTGTAAAACCGATCGGGCTCAAACTTTGGTAAGTTGTTGTACACATACCAGAGAGTGTTTAAGGGTGGAAAAAAGTGGGCGGAGCCACGCCCATAAAAAATTAGTTATCATTTTTAGCTACTTGCACTTGACCGATTTTTCTGAAACTTTGCACACATAGTGTGCTGTTATGACTTTACAATTTCGTGAGTAGAAAAGTGGGCGGAGCCACGCACATAAAAAAAGTTATAATTTTCAGCTACTTGAACTTCACCGATTTTTCTTAAACTTTGCACACATATTGAGCTGTCATGACTATACAGTTTCGTAATCAGAAAAGTGGGCAGTGCGACGCCCATTAAAAAAAGTTATAATTTTTAGCTTTTCGCACTTGATATTCAATTTAAATTCAGAATGCATTTTCACTTATTAAGGGGCGTAGCAACGCGCGCCGGGCTTTTCAAGTAACGAGATATTTTTAAAGCTGACTTTATTGCTCATGCTATTCAATATTACCTTTCACTAACGTTGACTTAATAGGCAAGTTGTAATAATGACTATAAAGATAATAAATACAACTATTAAGAAGTAAGTTAGTAGAATTCAAAACAAAATTATTACTTTTTTGTGAACGAACATCTATCAGACAGATCTATTTATTCACAACCATTCTAACCTTGTTTACTATGGCATAAAGAAAGTATCTAATAAAACGTGTTAAAGGATGTTACTTAAATCATAACTTGTGTTATTTATGTTATTATATAATACATAAACTTAACATTCTGCTAAAATTAATAAAACTAACTTTATTTTCTTTCAGATAAACATTGAAATACAATTCAAGTAAGTATAATTAAGAAGATAATCTTTATATGGCCAATTCAAAGTAGTCACTCATATTGTACTTTGTCGTATATTTTATATTCATATGATGAGAGTATTACAACACTTTTTTTTAAGTTTTGTTTATTTATTTATCTTTTTTTGATTATTATCTCGTAATAGTTTTAATAAAAACTAAACCAAATGCCAAATCTTATGTACCCTTTACACGGCAAAATGACCATAACTGACAATTATATGATGCACTTGTGACCAAAACGTATTTGGGAAATCAATAATTTAAACTTTTAATTGAATTTTTTTTCTATGTTTTTTTTCGCCGATGCCTTTGTATGTAATTGACAAGTTGAACCAATGTTTTTCATCAATGTTAACAAAGGTACATATTTTTTATGAACGTGTCAAACTTTTCAAGAACATCCATTGAGCAAAATATGATTTTGTTTGGGCAAAAACAGAGGCAATCGTATTGTTTCGCTCGTAATGTGTCTACATAACTGATTTTCAATAGAAAAATCACCGAAAACAAATTTGATAAACTATAATCTTTATCATACAACACATACTAAAGCATATATTTAAAGCTTCAGAAAGCTGATTGCACCATACACACGGGCAAACGTACTTATCTTAATCAATTCATTAATCTATAGGGATTTGTAATACATAAAAGTAATATTTTAGAAATTACAAACGAAATGATAAACCTATAAAAACCCTTTTACACTCTCATGTGAAGGATATAAATATAAACACTTGTCCAATATAAAGATAATCTGGTGCTAATCATAATATTTCTAATTTAATCATATATATAATTTTGTATAAAAATAACCAGCAACAGCTTTAAGCATAATGCGTAAACTAATCTAAAATATCATTAGTAATATTGATATGCAACCAGCTTGAACCCGTCTAATTAATGCCTCCTGTCAACGAAATTCGAATATATATTTTTACTTCGTTTTCTTTTTAACAAAAGCTCAAACGAAAAAGAAATAGCAGCAAATTAATTTAAAAAATATTCAACATGTTGAATGATAACAGTGTATTTTTAGGCAAACCATATGACATTGCATAATTGTATATGTTGTTGAGTGCATATGTGAACGAGTGTTTTTTTCTATAAAATAATATTAAAGTTTTCGACACATGTAAAAAAGTGAAGCAAACAATAGGGAGAAAAAATATATCATCAGCAAGTCAAAAACAAATTTGAAGGAGAAAATTTAGAAAATGAATCCAAAAAAAAGCAAAAATAGAAAAAACTGCAACACTAGGTAGCCTTAAGCATTTTGTAAAACAAACTTTTACAAACACACATACACACATTTCAAAAGAAAAAAATCTATATATCTCCTATATATCCATATCACGCTCCTATTGTCTGTCCTTTTCCATGCAGAACAAAACAACTTTGTTGTAGTTTCTTTAAATTATTGTCTATGCACTGGTGTACATGCGAGTGTGTGTTTAAGTATGAATGTTTTTATATTTTACAATCTGCTTGATTGTATGCGGCAACTTCCGTTTCGTTTGCCTGCATTCTTGTTCTAGTTTAATTTTCTTTTTAATATTGTTGTGCTTTAAAAAAAATATTCTTTTTATGATTTTTTTTTTTTTTTTTTGTTAATTTTCTTTTTCGTTTTATTTTCCATTGTAAACATTTAGTTTCCTTGGGTGCTTTTCTTAAGATTTGTGAATTTTTTAAACAAGTTGTATGTATTTCTACTTGTACTTTTCTTATAAGCTAGAAATAAAGTTAAATATGTATGTATGTACATGTGTACATGCAAGTAGACGAATGGACGGACATATGCGAAACAATACAAAACACAAATGAACTCTTACACATACATACATACATACATACATACATACCTTCATACATAGATAGATAGAAAAAAGCTTCGTTGAACTAATGTTTATTATTGCCATGTGAGTTGCTTGGTGTCTGTACTTGCACATACATTAACATACACACATTTATATTTTTCACAGAGTTAGACACATGCACGTTCGTATATAAAAAGAAAATTGAAGAAGAAAAAAATACTTAAATTAACTAAATAGAAAGAAGATTGTATTGTAGTTTGTAAATTAAGGACTACTTGAAAATGTTGAAAGTTAAACAAGTGTAAAAAGCAAAAAACGCTACAAAAAAAATCACGAAGGAATGTAAATCAAATACAAAGAATATAAAAATATTTAATTCGTTTATGTGCTTTTTTAGGGTTTTAGTATTTTCTACTTTAAAAATTGCTGAAACTTTATCTTTTAAACTTTGTTTTGTTTAATCTTTTCATAGAAGTTTTAATTGAATTTAAATGCTTAAAGCTGCTTATTGCAAGAGAATAGAAAAGTTTGCGCGCGTTAAGAGAAATTTTAATCAACTCATTATTTGAGGGTTTTGAAAGTGTTGAGCTGATAATGTTGATTAAAGCTAATACGTTACATGTGTACAATCTCAGAATGCTTTTAAATGTACAGAATGAAGTTATAAAGTGAGCGCAATTAAGAACGTATTAAAGTGATGTAACTGTTATGTATTTTCTACCATGTTAACAACTTAACAACACTAAACGAATTATAAGTTATTAAATCAAATTTATTTTAAATGCCTAATTTTATAACTGTGCTGCTTAATAAATTTTTATATTTAATGCCAGCTATTCTCTTTTATATAGTGCGAGCCAACCTTTGTCGAATTCCATGTACAAAAATTCGTACGAAATAATTACGGAATAACATATAAAAACATATTGAATGTTTCAGGCAAAATTAGGCAACATCTTATATCGTTAAATAATATGAACAATTGTTATCTCGTACGGAATTTAAAGCAAGAGCTGATCAATTCTTTTTGCTTGCTCGATTCAAAATTATTTTTATATTTTAAATTCCTTTTGAGAAAAGCAAATGGTGCCAGACATATTTTACAAATTTCGCAACTTTCATTGAAATTGAGAAATTTCCAAATGAAATTTAGAAAATTCTAATTGAAATTAAGAATTTTAAAATGAAATTGAGAAAATTCCTTCATTTGGAAATTTCTCAATTTCAAATTAAAATTTCTTAATTTTATTTGCAATTTTTTCAATTTGAAATTCTCATTTTCATTTGGAAGTTTTTTAATTTCAATTTGAAATTCTTATTTTCATTTGGAATTTTCTCAATTTTAAATTGAAATTCTCAACCTTAATTGGAATTTTCTCAATTTCAATGAAAAATGATGTAGACTCTGTGGATAAATTTTGTTGGAAGCAATGTTGCAGCGACATGGTATTATTAAAAAACATTACTAAAAAAAGATATAGAAACTATACCATTCAAATATAATGTTTTTAATATCTTGACTCTTAAAGCTGTTTGATATGCCATTAACAAATTTCCGTCGAATTCTTTAAAAATATATGGGAAAAGACTTCACGACAAAAAAATTTGCCAATTGTAAATCTGATTATTAATTTTAATGTGCTAAAATATTAATTTTGTAAAACAACATTGGCGCTACAAAATTTTCTTATTACTGCCTACACAACAACCAAACTAATTTGCATAATTAAATAAAAAAAAAACGTTTAAGATAATTACTAAGGAAAATGTAGAGGAAAGAAGAAACTAAAAAAATAATAAAAAACTGCACACTGTAAAAGCAATTAGATTTTGGTAATAAGAATAAAAATCAATTAAAATTTCAAGAAATGTCTAACTTAATTTGCTACGAACGTCTTTAAAGGATTTCACTCATAAACTGCAGAGCAATAAAATAAGCTCGTCCCTCTAAAAATTCCTACATAATTTCGTATTTAAAAGTAATTTGCAAATGAAAACAGATTGGTGTATACGTAGTTAATGTATATTTGAAATTTAACTTGTACTCACAGTTCTCTTAATATTCCTTAAGGAAAATTCCAATAGAACAAAGACAACATCATCATACAAATAGAACAATGAATAAGTATTTAAAAAAAAAACATTAAATTTTCGGCAACTTTATACACTTACTCACATGCAGTTATATAACAGATAAACTACTAAATACTATCATTATCACTGTTATTGTTCTACTACAACTATTAAAGCAACCACATTAACTGAATACATGCACTTGAAGATATTTGCACTTAAATTTATACATAATTATATGTTCATTAGTGTTTGTATGGCAATGTATGTGAATGCAATTACAGCTCCACACGAACACCATTTAAAAACTTTACTTAAACACTGAAAGCATAGGAAGGGAAAAAACTTTAAAATTATACACGAATAATTCCTTTATTGTTTGGAATTCACATAATTTTCGGGAGAAACAAATCGTCTTAAATATCTGATAAGTTGTTTGTAAGAATAACAATAGTTAGTTGCCTTAACTTTGCGTCTTTGCCACTTCATCTAACTACCACAACTATTAGAACAATAAAGACAAACTTAACTAACACACACAGAAGAAAGAAAAGAAAAACGCCAGCGCAAAAGAATACTAAAACATTGTTGTTTCTTTAGGTATAATTTGAACCAAATAGTGGCTTGATAGCCTCTAAACTATGCAGGGTAATAATTTTTATTTGCTCCTTTTTATTTCTCTTTTTTTTTTGTGTGTTAAAGAATTTTACGTTACCAAAGAATAAAACATGCAAAATTTGTTTAAAATATACGGTCTAAAATGAGGCAAAAGGTCATGTTTGATATGGAGTATAAAAAAATGAATAAAACATGAAAGTTTTAAAATTTAATTTAGATTTTAATTAAACTGTAGTTTAAGAAATTTATGAACACTTAATGTGATATCTAAGATATGTACAGCGATAAATATGCATTTTAGGAATTTATTTACGAGCACTTTTTATGCAGTTCTTTAATTGCTGAATAAAGTTTACAAATTCTCAGTTACTGTGATTTTATTACAACGACGACAATGTGTTGAAAATTGTTTTATAAAATTAAGAACAATATTATTATGCTAATGCTGTAGTTATGCCTTTTAACATTAAATTTTATGAGTTGTAGCCAAATAAACAGAAATTTTACATCAACTAATCTTGAATGAAATGTTTACTTGACTTACTTAGCCAATCTGCAATACAAACAACAAAGTATATTCTACATACACATATACTAACCTTGTAAATATGTCTAAAGTCGATCCCAGATCATAAAAATGTTTAGTGCTTTAAATTATTGTTATTGTTTGTATTTCTATTTTCACAAATTTTACTGCTGACACCTCAAAAAAAACGTTCGACCAATTTCCTGCTTGCAAGAGTTTTATTTTAAAAAAATCAAAAATCATGAAATTGTAAAGACAATGACAAAATTTTTTATTTTAATATTTAGTTCCCGTGCAACCTCACATATAAAATTGTTTTTACTTTTATATTCCAATGCGTAACTGTAAAACGTGATGCTTCTGAACTCTTTGTGGGTTATTTCAACTACTACTAAGATACTAAGGCAATATGAAATTCATGGTTGGGCTAGGTTTGGCAGCCGCCCCAATGCATACCTCACTTGGGTTCTCCAGGGATCCCGTTGTGATACCGTAGGCACCAACGTGCGTTCGTCTACGTCCTCTGGCTGTCGTTCCTCAGCCATCCTGTCTTGTTTATAAAAGTGTGAATCTTTCCCAGATCACCTGTGAAAAAACAAGTTTTATTATCAAGTATTCGCTGACCTATGACATACATTCTTTATAAAAGTTATTTTATAAATAGTAGCTTGAAACGTCAGTCTAAATAGACGCTTCATTTTATTCAGTTCTTCATTAAATTCAACGTTCTGTCGCGACTCATTTTCCCAAATGCGGCCATTCTGCTTGCTAATGGAATCAGTGAGGTGCAGGAGTACCTCGTTGCTGATGATGCCGTTATGTACTGGATATCGCATCGAACATTTAGGAGAGTTGTTTCGCTACGATTAGATTTATTTCAATTTCAAAATGGAGTCCAACAGCCATTCCTGTAGTATTTTCTGTTTTGAATAATAATTTCTCAGCGCTAATTATGATGCAGTTTTCACCATCTCAACTTCTTCTTAGGTTATTGTTGATATCCTTCACCTGTGGTGCTAGTGTATATATTTCTTTGTGTTAGTTAAACTATTAGAAGACCAAATATATTGCACTGACCTGTATGTATTGTCAATCTTTTGGAAATATTTGGGAATGAACCGCTATTAAGATCTAACAAAACCGCCCCATAACTTGCTAAAATATGAGTAAGTAAACTTGACTGCCTCGTTTTTTTACCACAATCATAAATCTTTTTTAGCCCTAGGAGAAATAACAAACGCTTTTGTTTCTACTTATGGTCACGGCTATTGGGCTGTTCGTAAAAAATTTTTGATAAATAAGTCACTAATTGACAAAGTTATAGGCAATATTATTTTTCTTAATATATATTTTTTTAATTTTAAAAGTTAATAAAGATCTTAATTTTTCAACATAATAAAGATAAAGGGTCCGCCAAACAACTTCTTTTTTTTTTAAATGCTATAGAAAAGTGTAGCTTCAACTTCAACCAAAATCCGCACCGAACAGTGACTCGTTTTGGGTGTATTGACTTTTCAATGTATGCGTGCGGGATTTCTGTGCCCCAAATGCAACAATTTTGCTTGTTTAGATACCCGCCAAGATCAAAATGAGCTTCATCTGAAAGATGAGTTTTTTCGACAAAATCGGAAAAAGTAATGTCGCAATATTTCCCAGCATTGTTCAAGCGTATACACAACCATATTCGTTCAGCGGAAGGATGAAACTAATAATCTGATGTTGGCGTACCCTTTACAACAAAAGAAGATCAATCGGTAAGAAACTAAGTGAGATATAAACAACAAATAAAAATGCTTCGGTGATTTTCCTTAAACTTACAAACGAAAATTGATTTTTTTCAGCTTCTTGACAATAGAGATAAGCGATATGGAAAAAAGCCTTAAATTTCGAGATGATTTCCGAAATAAAATAGCGAATATATAAGACAAATATATTAATTACGGATTATAATCCTCACAGTATGGGTACCAAATGAAAGTGGCAAAAAGCCTTAAAGCATTACGAATTAGCCATATGAAATCTAGGTTACGTTACGATGTGATCATTATACCTATATGCATGATGGTGAAGGGTATTTTTGGATTCGGCTGAACTGAATAAAGCATTATTATTTATTTTAAATCTAATATAATTTTCCACCAACTTATAAAGTTAAGATTTAATTTCAATTTTACTATTATATCTGATACTTGTTCGTCTAGTAGTTATTTTAATGTCTTCTTTATTTTTAGCATTTTTTTTTACTTAATTTAAAAATTTTTCGTAAAATAAATTCACTAAATCGTCAAGTCATATTTTTGTGTGTGTGTGTGTTTGTTTGCTTTTACGTTTAATAAAGCAGTTGTACGTTTTAGTTGGTCTCTGTTAAAGTTTCGTTGCACACGCATTATACGTAATACGCCGTTGGCATTTCAGCATTTATCCATTTTATTATTTTTTACTCAGTACAATTTTTCCGTAAATTAAGCGCGGATGCGGAAGTGAGTCATTATAAATAATATATTGGAGTTTCTTCTATACATACCAAAAGAGGAAGTTCTTATATATTCTTCGGTTTTTTTATATTTAGTCAAGCTTCTTATACTTTGATTTTTTTTTCTTTTCTTGGTTCTATAAGACTTCTGTAAAATTACACACATACACACACACAGCAATACCGAGCAAAAACCAACATATCGCAAACATTTTTATTCCTTTTCTTTATTTTACGTTATTTTTTTAACAGTCAATTATAAAGGTTGGTTTAAATAGAGTGTAAATGTAAAGGAAAGCTTCAAGTGATGAGGGTGGAACAATAAGGTGGCGGCTTCAAAGAAAGTGGGTGGGTGGATGTAAAGTTTGCTTAATGATAAGGTTTGTTTGCTGTTGGTTATTATTTAACAGTTTTACTGCATAGAATTTATTAGCCGTGAAACTTAATAAATTTTAAATGGCTTTTATGTTTTTCACAAAACTAAATATTAAATTAAAGTGATTCAATTTGATTCTCCTGCAATGGTGTTTCAATATTTTCTTTTTGAATTTGCTCCTGAGGCGATAGAGATTTAACCAACCAGTAAACAAACTAACCAGCCATCCAGTCAGCCAGCTAACTAACTAGGCATGACCGAGTAAACACAAAAAAAGTTCTAGATCATTAGAATTATGATTCTTTTTTCACTTGTTTATTTAGTTTTGCTTAAAGTCAAATGCCAAAATTGTGCTTTAAGGATTTATAAACAGGGAATTGTGAAAATCGTCTACATGATTTGTAAAGTAAGTAAAGCAAGTAAAGACATTAAAATGTCGACGACGATGTTTTACTTTTAGAATCAGTAAAGGCCTAAAT
Source organism: Phyto melanocephala (assembly GCA_941918925.1). NCBI lineage: Eukaryota > Metazoa > Arthropoda > Insecta > Diptera > Rhinophoridae > Phyto > Phyto melanocephala. The sequence goes on from OW799237.1 coordinate 37,810,873, forward strand.
AGATCGTCAGTTTATCCGTCCGTCTGTTAAAATAACGATACAATTTCGCAAGTATATTTCTTGATGTATGAAATGTAGGAAAATTTACGCCGCACATTGTTTTTTGTGTGCAATTAAAAGTTCAAACGTCATAAAACCGACAAGCTAAAATGTACGATTTTATAATCATAGGTTTTTCAGTAATGGAAGATGAAGGCGTTACGCCTTTACGCACAACTCTCATGTAACGACTTTTCTTTATTTATATAATTGCTCTATGGAGAAAGATTTAGAAGAGAATGGTCTCTATGTTTTAATATCTAAGGAGGATTCATTATTAGAAATTATTTTGATACGATTATTTTAACAACCACTTTTCAAATATTGTGGTAAAACGAAGTTGGTAAAATCACTTCTATTGTAAAAATTTAGAGACTAAATATACAAAAATAAATTAATAGCATTTTGGAAAGAAGGTAATACATATCTTTTATAAATAAATCGTTCTTTAGTAATTAGTGTTGTTAACAAAATAATAAAATTTGTAGTATAAAAGTGGCAAACAAAATGAACAAACGAATATAATGCTCTTACTTAATAAGTATATATTCATTTTTTTCGTTAGATACTTTTAAAGTTTAATAGTTAATATGAGTAGTTATTTTATTATCATTATTATGGCTAATAAAAGCAAATAAGTTATGTTCGTTTATTTGATACAATTCTTTTTAGTTTATCTCATGTCCGTAAATAATGAAAACGATAAATAAAATTTCACATAATCTTATCAAACTAAAAACATTAAATTTAATTACTGACTATTGAAGTACCATTAATTAGAATTACATCATTTAAGCAAATTATAAAATAAATTTTATAATGATTTATTTGCAATAATTCGAGTAATACAACACAAAACTGTTTAACTGGATAATACGAATAAACTGAATACATGTTGTTTGTCCGTTTAACCGGTTTCTGAATAAATTTTTTTTTTAAATTTGTAACTATTTAACTTTTTAATTTGCCCTGTGTTAATCCCTTTACTGTTATTTTATATTCTACCCTTCATTCATTTCCTTATTTAAGATCTTTATAAATTAATTGTTTTTTAATTTAATAAAAATTTGATTAATAATTTTTAATGCATTATTTTTAATATCTTGTCAAAGTAGTATTATTTTTAACCCGCCTTTTTACACATTCCTTTGTCAGTTTTTAGAAAAGTTGATATTTCGAGTAAACCGTTTTATTATTGGTCTACGTTGACTATCTTTAAATATTTACATACTTTCAGCTTCAAAGTATAAATATCTTCTAGAAAATGTTTAACGAAATTCAACCACATATTAATTAAGGGAATTTTCTAAGTTAGTACGTTTTAATCGCCCATAACATGGAGTTGTCAACTCCTCTTTCCCAAAAATTTGAAAAACAGTTTTTTTCGGTTTTTTTCAAAATGTTGGCTTTCGAATTTTTTTAAGAAACCGGTTTCAATGCCTCGAATTAATCGCCAAAGTCAAATAGCTTGCTGCGGTTATATACATATGTTCCCGTTAGTATAAACAACTTTGTATAAAAATTTTTTAGAAATTGCTTTCGTTTCCACCACACTCAAGAACTTCGATATTTTTCGTTAATAGTTTGTGCAGCATTTATTTTGTTTTTGTACCCCATAAAATATATATTTTCTGAGCTACTATGAACTGTAAGCCAAAACCTCAGAAATTATTTTTGTAAAAAACACATCGCTCTGAACCTAATTGTTATATAAACACCAAAATATAACTTCTTCGGTGTTTTTTTATGAAATTTACAAACAAAAATTAAGATTACAGACAACAATATGGGCTTGGCTATAAAAAATTTTAAATTTCTGATACCTGCCACTACCAAATGACGTAAATAAAATGTAAATGGGTTCAAATTTAGTATTTAAAAATGTACCCCCTTTAAGTATTTAATAAAGGGCTTGATCAGTGGAATACAATAAACTATGCAGGAATTCAATAATATAATATGACACTAGAAATAAATCAAAATGTCGTGTAACGTAAAATACGGAAACTAGGCCAACCTTCGATGTGGTCAATATATGTATATGTACTTGAAGGTAAAGGGCTGCAAATACCCTTTGGCACTTTTGAATACAGCACTCTAACTTGTTGACATTAAAGTTATACTGTTAATTTATTAGAAGGTTTTTTTATGAATTGATTTAAATTCTAAAAAACTGTTTTTTTTTAAATTTTGAATTAAAAATAAACTTATTTAATGTTTTTTCTATTTTTTATTACAATAACAAAAACAACATAAAACAGGTTATTCAAACCGGTTTTACATATAACAAGTAAGAGCATTATATTCGGCTGTGCCGAATCTTCTATACCCACCACCAATTTTGTGTACATTTAAAGCACAATATTTATTATTTTGTTAATCGCTATAGAATAATCTCTTTATAATAAAATATGTATCACTTTCTTTGTAGAGGGTGGTTAAATTTTAAGGGCCCATGTTGAAGGTGAACCACACCTAAACTTCAACTTTTTTCTTGTATTTCATTTGACATTTCTCAATCTCAGACTAACTCAATTTGAACCGTGAAAAGATACGCAATCGAGCAACGCTTTTAAATATTAAAGATTTTTATAAAAATGGGCGTTCAAATCAAAATGCATTTTGTGCACTTCGTGATTCTTTTGGTCAACGTAATCGTTCGAATTCGTCCACAATTGTGGGAATTGTAAAAAATATTTAAATGTCTGCAAAGCAGGTCTGTATGAAATGTGAAAACATCTGTGAATGCCATCTTAGTTCGTTGAATGGGAAACATTGCTGTTTTTCACGATAACGTGGCAAAAGAGCAAGCAACCTCGACTCATCATCGTGCCCAACAATCGAGCATCAACAGTGTCATTGAAAATTTGGACTATCGGATCGTGGTGTGCCGCCTAGGTTGGGGGGCCATTTGGCCGATATTTGTTCCATACATAATTGAAGCATACAAATATTATCATTATAAAAATAAATGATAATAATTTCATAATAATTTTATTCAAAATCAACATAGTCCCTTAAAATAAAACCACCCATTATAACTTCGGTATGCTAGTAAAATGTTTTCGTAAATTTAGTCTTTCAATGAAAGTGGCCGTTAAAATACGCGTGTCAATAAAGTTTCTGCTAATAAACATAACTTAGATATTTCAATATAGTACTTTAGTATTCCAAAATCTTTATTCATAGATAATTTACATGAATTTAAGAGGAAGAAAGTGAATTTAAGGTTAAATTTTAAGGGCCACAGGGTGATTTAAAATATACATTCTCTGCATTTTTCTAAAACGGGAAATTTATTAGTAAGATTTTGATTTTTATACTTCTATAACATTTTGCTTTTAAAAGATTTTTAAACGAAATAAGTTTTGTATAACTTTGAAATTTGTTAGCATTAGTACATGAAAACAAGTAAAAGCGTAAAAGCGAATCTTATATACCCTTCACAACGTGTAGTCATGCAATAACAGTAAATTCACGTATGTATGTTAAAAAAAAAAAAAATAAATAAAAAAAAAAAAAAAATTTTAAAAAAAAAAATTAAAAAAAAAAATTAAAAAAAAAAAAATTATTATATACATATATAATATATATAAAACAAAAAAAAAATAAAAAAAAAATTAAAAAAAAAAAATAAAAAAAAATAATAATAAAAATATATATAATATATTAAATAAAAAATAAAAAAAAAATAAAAAAAAAATTTAAAAAAAAAATTTTAAGAAAATTTAAAAAAAAATTTTTTTGCCTCAGCTGGGATTCGATGCCACGTTTTCTCTAACCAGTATACACGTTTGTATGTATGTATGTTGTTGTTGTAATGTTGTTTTTATGAAAAGAAAATCGAGGTGGTCGTGGGTTTTTGCTCATATCTCAGTTGTTTATGTACCGATGTTTCTGATTTTCAATACCGATCTACTCCCGAATATTTCTGATATTTTAATACCTTACCCGGGTCCAACCTATGTCGGGGGGCTTCAAAAAGTTGATTTCAACATACACACGGACAGACGGTCAGACGGACAGACGGTCAGGGCTTAATCGACTCCTCTATTCATAAGCTTTCAGAAAATATATACTTTATGGGGTCGGAAATGAAAATTGTAGAAATTTCACACGGAATGACAAACCTATATATACCCTTTTTCACTGTGTGAAGGGTATAATAAATTGTTTATAATGTTTAGAGATAATTTTTTTGTACTTAGGTCAAAATGTTCCTAAATTCCCATTTTTAATAGAGCATAACTTCAGGAGAACATTAGCATAAGTTGTTAGCATGCCATCTAGTAGTTGCTAGTAGAGTCATCTATCTTATCATCTTTATCTTATATTTAGCTACAGTACAATAAATGGCGCAGTATAAGATGAATAAATGCTAATATATATGACTAATATATTTTTATAAAAACTTAAAGAAAAAAGTGTGCGTGGCACATCTATTTTCCGTTATAACGAAGACTTTGACCAAAAAGCCATGTTTGCAAAATTTCAGAATCGTACATATAATTTTGTCAGTTTTATTAGGTTTTAAATTTGAAATATACACTGTGCGGTATAAATTTTCGTACATTTTTATCTATAACTCTTTTCCTAATTCATAGATTTAAGCGATTTTCAGGGAAAAATATTCTTTTGACTCGATAAATATATATTCGAAGTTTCATGACTACGTTTATGCGTCTGGACACAATTCAAAAGGTAAAGTGAGCGTTATAGTAGGCGTGTCAAAGTTGTTTTTGCGAATGAGTACAACTTACGTGTTTCAATATAGCCCTTTATTATTCCAAAATATTTATTAATAGAGAAATTATATGAATTTTAGTTAAAACGTTATATGGGAGGTGGGCGTAAAAGTGGGCGTGGCACCTTAATTTTTTGGCACAATAATGACATTGCCTAGGGAGATATACGTAGTAAATTTCATTATCATACCTCTAATTTTGGCGGTTTTATGAGCTTTTAAATTTCATTAACGGTAGATAACGTGAAAAGAGGGCGTTAGAGTAGGCGTGTCAAAGTTGTTTTTGCTAATGAGTACAACCTAGGTGTTTCAATATGGTCCTTTATTATTCCAAAATCTATATTAATAGAGAAATTATATGAATTTTGGGTAAAACGTTATATGGGAGGTGGGCGTAAAAGTGGGCGTGGCGCATTGATTTTCCGTTGCAAAAAAGCGTTTTACCAAAAAACAAAGTGTGCAAAATTTCAAAGTCGTAGATCCAATTTTGTTGCTTTTATGACGTTTTTGTTTTTAAATATACCAAAAAATACACTGTGCGGTATAAATTTTCGTACATTTTGATCGATAACTCCTCTCCTAATGCATAGATTTAAACAATTTTCGGGGAAAAATATTGCCTTTACCCAGGAAATATATACTCGAAGTTTCATGAGTCTATGTTAAGGCGTTTGGACACAATTCCATTTTATTCGATGTTCGAAGGACACGGTTTTTTCGACCTACTCTTGCTTTTCGAGCTATAACTCTCTTCCTAATATTCCAATTAAGCCCATTTTCAATACCAAACAAACTTTGTCTATAAGAAAGATTCTGGCAAAATTTGAGCCCCCTAGCTCTTTCGGTGCGACCTCTATCGTGCTTTCGGACAGACGGACAGACGGACAGACGGACGGACATAGCTAGATCGTCATAAAATCAAACCCCGATTCAGAATATATATACTTTATGGGGTCTAAAATGGATATTTCGATGTGTTACAAACGGAATGACAAAATGAATATACCCCCACCATTTTTTTGGTGGCGGGTATAAAAACCCGGAAAAAGTGTTTCATTACTCATAGCGTCAACCGATATTTCTTACAAAATTTAATAATGATAAGAATAAAACATAACAATGCTTTTTAAAAATATGTCAACACTACAGTTATTTGACCTGCAAAAAGCATAATCCTGCATTCGTCGGGGTACATAAAAAATAGAAATATCAATGAATGGATTGTATTTTCCGATGATACTAATGTTGAAAGAAGAAGATAAATCATCCTCTTTTCCACCTAAAACACAATGTCTACAAATGCATATAAGATAGGTACCTCTACACGCAATATTCAAAATTATTTGTTTAATGGTATTGTAATAAATAGTTGTTTGCCAAAAAGTTCTGTAATTCTTGTTGTTGTTTTATTTGGAAGCCAAGCAAATTTGCATATATTAAAAAAAAAGAAGAGGCAAAAATATTACAATACATTTATTGTAAAATAAATTAAAACAGGCAGATTATTTGCTTGCAATTTACGCAATTTAATCTGCATATGTATAAGTGTACGGAAATTTATACTGTTTATGTGTACACAAACTAAAGTATAAGTGTGTATAAATATATAGTTCATTTATTTAAATAGTGTCATAACTCTCAATTTAGAACCAAGAGATTCAAAGAATTCTTCAGGATAAATTGTTTAAATAATTGACAAATACTTTGAAAATTACAATTACTTCTTATATTCAATGCGTGGCTTAAAAGCTAAGATATTTTTATGTTTAACGTCGAAAAAAAAATAAATTTAAGAATATGTAAACCCTCTTTATCTGCAATTGGTTTAATTTTTTCAAATAAAAGATTGTGTTAGAATTAATTAAAAAAAAAAATAATAAACGGTTATGAAATGTCTTTAAGCATTTTCAATCCATTTTTATTGAAACTAGGACTATTGAGTTATGACGCTGTTGAAGTACAAGAACGCTATGAATATATTCCACTGCAATATAAAATGCAATGCAATAACAATACAATATTTATATTGAAAATTCATAGAAAATAATAGTTCGCGAGGCGAGATGTCGGTCGTATGGTTGGTTGGCTGATTGCATGGTTGGTTAAATGGCTTGAGTTTAATATCTGTCTGCCAGTCTGTGTGTCTGTCCGTCATGTTTGTCATTGTAGACCTGACTGCAGGCAATTTTAAAAATATATACACACATGCACGCACTCGCGCTTACAATTACGCACAAAATGCATAATGAGCATTTTAATACAATATATTTTAATTTTAATTTAAAACAACAATGAATAAATGACCAAAATGAAACAACAACAGTAAAAGAACATTGTGTATGATAACCCCGCATTATGCAGACAATCTGACGATACTTTAACAGCAACAACCAATGTTTGGTTAGTTGGTTTAAATTACAAACAATAACAGACTTACTCAAATATTTAAATAAAATTAAGGAAAGAAAACGAAAAATGTTATACTTAGTACGTTAGAAAAGAACTCCCAACAAATGTTTCGATTATGCAACATTAGTTTGCATTACTCTTTAGTTAAGCAAGACTTAGTATTTTTCTAGATTAATTATTAGAAATTAATCTTAAAAATGTAAATACCTTTTTCCACCAAACTGTTACGCTTATTATTATTATATTATTACCTCTTGACACTTTGGTGGTAAGAAAAAGCCATTTTAAGCCTACCTTTAGTAATTTAAACCCTAAACTTTAATAAACAAAAACAAAGTATGTAAATTAAAATTACTGAATTAAATACTAAACAAAACCTTCTCTATCGATTTCTTTAATATTTCATTAATGTAGAAGTTAAACTCAAGATTTACCACCACTTGTTTAATAACCCTTTTTGCTTGAAAATTATTTAAAGAAAAAACCAGCACACGATTGTAATGAGTGAATAAATGCATGTGATTACACGCCCAAAAGAAGCAAAAGAAAAAAAATTAAGATTTAAATTAATGTGATTTTGTAATTTATGAGGTGTAAATAAAGAAGCGTTAAAGTGTATATGTATGTGCTTGAAAAGATAAAAGAAAGAAAAGAATAATAACAGTTAAACTGTATGCAAAATCGCTTGGCGATTTTGAACTCAAACACACTTTTAAACATACGAGTACAGCGTTTAATTAATATAATCAGTGAATGCAATTAAACTTTTTACTACACATTTTAAAAATTCGCATAAAGATTGAAATGACGATAATTGTGAATGACTTTCAATTTGATTTAAAATAAAGATAAACTAAACTTTAAAAACTTATTATAACAATACTGATAATTTTTTCCACTCCTTCTGAAATTATATCTTCGTAAAAAGATTCATTATTATCAGAAAACGTTATTTGAATCTTTTAAGGCCTCGCTAACCGAGCGTTGCTGTATCTATCCGTAGAATGCATAACCGGGTACCCGTGTGTCCACTTGCAACATTAAACGTTGCTAACTGCAAAACTAATAGTAATAGAGTATTGAAACTTTGGTTCTAGGAAACTCAAGTCTTTTTAAGTCATTTTATGGACCATTTATGACACTAGGTTCATTGGTTCCTTAGCTCTAAGCTTCTAAAGATGACACCTACGTAAACACATAACCGGGGTACCCGTGTACCCAACAGTTTTTATATAATAAAAATGAGCAAACAAGAGGCTGTTCAAAGATTTTATCATACAATTTATTTTGACACATTTTAAATATACATTAAGAAATATGATTACAAGAAAACAATATTATATAAAAATTAATTAATGATTCCGGTCACAAGATATGCAGACGCAATTCGTTATTGAGTGTTCCAGGCACATTGGTTTCTTGCAAAGGCTGCATTCTTTTCGTGTTTTTCTTCTCCGTTTTGTTTCCTGCATGTAGCACAAATAGCAAGATCCAGTTACTGGCTTTCTCGATCCTACTGCTGTCGATTTTGATAGACGGCTTTCGCAAATTGTCTCTAGTGGTCGATTCAGGTAACTTTCTATAGCTATTTTTGTTGTGAAGTGCCTAGTTATTTGATGGTTGAGTGCACGTTGCTCTATAATGGGCATACACATTTCTTCAGCCATTTTCCGCAGAAATAACTTTCGTCTATTTGCAGAGTTTGGAATCATGTCGTTGCTCACATAGTACAATTTATACGCAGCCAAGGCCGTTATATCTAAAACGTTGAAAAATAATGACAGTGGCCATCGTTTTGTAGCTCGCTTTGTAGTGTACTCTGAGAATAACTGGTCCATAACATCAACGCCACCTTTGGTTTTATTGTAAAATTCTATAATTTCTGGTTTGCCACTCTCTGCTACTTTGCCATCATAGTGCATTGACGAAAGCAACAACACTGCTTTATTTTTGCGAGGAACATAGGAACATATTGTAACATTTTTTCGGAAACCAAACGTCGTTGAGCCAATAGATCTATCCCTCTGCCCTTTCATTTCTGCTGGAATACATGTTTTATTTTTCCTAAGCGTTCCCACTAATGTTAAATTCCAGGATAGTAAATGTTCTGCAAGCCCCAACGTTGTGAAAAAATTGTCCATTGTTATGTTTCGGCCGGTTCCTTTGAATTTGGCAGCTAGATCCTTCACCACTCGTTCGCCCTGTTTAGTTTCTCTTCCAGATGCGGCCTGGCCGGTATATATTTGCCCATGCAGTGGAAAAGAATTCATGGCGTCACAAATCCACCAAACCTTTATTCCGTATTTTGCAGGTTTCGACGGGATATACTGTGTGAAACGCGTGCGTCCTCGATAAGGAAAAAGTTGTTCATCGATTGTCAAATTTTCACTCGGCTTGTAGTAGGAAGCTAGATTGTCATTCATCCTGGTCCATATATCTCTTATCGGTGCAGCTTTATCTGTTTGAATACGTATAGCCCGAGTGTTTGCATCATCAAACCTTATGAAACGCAATAGTGCACAAAAGCGATTGTTTCCCATTACTGCGCGATACAATGGAAAATTTCTGGCGCTCCATAAGTCTCTGACGCTTTCAGTGCTGCTGCGGTTCGTGCCTGCCATAATTAGTATTCCAAAAAAGCATATAACTCTGCTACTGTAACTTCTTCCCATACTTTTGGAGTTGAATTGGGGTGGCTTTCGTTCCATTCCTTATAAGAATTTATTGCTTTTTTATTGGTGTGACGCATAATAATATCTACCATTTCCGAACTCATAAAACATTTATATGTTTGTTCCATTGACATCATTTCAGTGTGCTTTGACGCCCCACAACGTTGTCGCACTATATTTTGCACGAGTGCTTGGCGAGCTTCGTTTGGTTGGGCGTTCCATTCAGTACCATCACGTGAAATAAATTTTTCAACGCTCAGATTTATCGCTGCCTCTTCCTCTTCATCATTGTTATCTGATTCATTGTCGTCAGAGGCTACTTCCTCTAAATCTTCATTTTCTGGAACGTCTTCCACATCAGACATATCGACATCTCTTATATTGAGCTCTTCCTCGTCCTCACAAAAAGAGCTTTCGTCATCGTCCACAATATCGTCAAAAAGAGACTGAATATATGCCTCCTTTTCTGTAACACTCAATCTAAAAAACAAAAAAATATCTGTATATAAAAATGTATAGGAATATTTCACCATATGTGTACCTTTTATATGCACTGGAAGATACGTTTGCGCTATATTTTGAAGACATCTTTACTATCAGAATTAAAATTTTTAAGTCTTTCTAACGATAAACGGTAGCACTTGTGTCTACTATTTCTTTACTACTAAAAAGTTTACACCTGCATTGTTGCAAAAATTGTTTCAACATTCTCGTATCTTATTATCGGGGGTTTCCCCTTATTATAGTTTGGTTATGCATGTATGTATGTACATATGTACGTGCATGACTGTGGATACACAAAAACTTAATAAAAATGCTGTATCTGTTCAATAAAAATAAGAAACAAGCTTGTTTGGAAATAAATCGTCATTTTATAGGTATGTCAATTAAAAAATTGGATTTCCTTTCATTTATATTTATTGACATAATTTTTTGTTGTAATAAATAACTAAAGATTTTATTGAATACATTAGACTATTCAATTAATTTGTTAATATGTTTATTTAAAGGTATTTAATATTAAATATTTTAAATTTATACAATGGGGTACACGGGTACCCTGGTTATGTGTTTGTGTGGTATTTCTTGGTTATGCATTCTACGGCTATACTGCAATGTAACGTACTGTAAGCAAGTTGGTGCAGATATAGAACGTTTAAAAACGTGACATATGTTTTTGAAATAAATAGACAAAACAGCATTAGTATTAAATGAAACAAAATAAAAATATTTTTAGAACCAGCTTGCATTGAATTAATTGGACATTCAATAGATTTGGAATTATTTTTAACAATTTTCTGCTTTTCACCTTGTTTTGTTTGTCTTGTTTTTTTTATACCCGCCACCAAAAAAATGCTGGGGGTATATTCATTTTGTCATTCCGTTTGTAACACATCGAAATATCCATTTTAGACCCCATAAAGTATAAATATTCTGAATCAGGGTTTGATTTGATGGCGATCTATGTCCGTCCATCCGTCCGTCTGTTGAAAGCACGATAGAGGTCGCACCGACAAAACTAGGGGGCTCAAATTTTGCCAGAATCTTTCTTGTAGACAAGGTTTGTTTGGTATTGAAAATGGGCTAAATCGGAATATTAGGAAGAGAGTTATAGCTCGAAAAGCAAGAGTAGGTCGAAAAACCCGTGTCCTTCGAACATCGAATAAAATGAAATTGTGTCCAAACGCATTAACGTACAGTCATGAAACTTCGAATATATATTTCCTGAGTAAAAACAAAATTTTTTTTCGAAAATTATCTAAATCTATGCATTAGGAAAGGAGTTATCGATCAAAATGTATGAAAATTTATACCGCACAGTGTATTTTTCGGTATATTTAAAAACAAAAACGTCATAAAAGCAACAAAATTGGATGTATGACTCTGAAATTTCGCAAACTTTGTTTTTTGCTGAGAGGCTTTTTTGTAAATCAATGTGCCACGCCCACTTTTACGCCCACCTCCCATATAATGTTTTACCCAAAATTAATATAATTTCTCTATTAATATAGATTTTGGAATAACAAAGGACTATATAGAAAAATCTAAGTTGTACTCATTAGCAAAAACAACTTTGACACGCCTACTATAACACCCATTTTTCACGTTATCTACCGTTAACGAAATTTAAAAGCTCATAAAACCGACAAAATTAGAGGTAATTGTTGTGCCAAAAAGTTTAGGTGACACGCCCACTTTAACGCCTACCTGCCATATAACGGTTTATCTTAAATTCATGTAATTTCTCTATTGACAACATTTTTGGGAAAATAAAAGACTATATTGAAATATCTAACCCTCATACCTAAACAAGAGCGTTGAGCGTCAAGCGTTGGAGTTTTACATTTTGTTATTGTAACAAAAACAAAACACATGTAAAACTCCAACGCTTGACGCTCAACGCTCTTGTTTAGGTATGAGGGTAAGTTGTATTTATTAGCAGAAACTTTATTGACACGCCTACTTTAACGCCCACTTTCATTGAAAGACTACATTTACAAAAGCATTTTAGTAGCATATCGAAGTTATAAAGGGTGGTTAAATTTTAAGGGCCGATGTTGAATTTAAATAAAACACCAATTATTAAGGAAATTATTATTTCTTTTTTATAATAATAATATTTGTATGGTTTAATTATGTATTTAACAAAATATCGGTCAAATGCCCCCCCCCCCCCCATCCTTGGCGCCACTTCTGTATCTGATGGTCTAAATTTTCAATGACAGTGCTGATGCTCAAATGTTGGGCATGATGATAAGTCAAGGTTAACTGCTCTTTTGCCACACTATCGCAAAAAACAGTAATGGTTCCCATTTAGCGAACTAGGAAGGCATTTACAGATTTTTTAACATTTTATACAGACCTGTTTTACAGAAATTTTAATATTTTTTACAATTCTCCCGATTGTGGACAAATTTGAACGATTATGTTGATCAAAAGAATCACGTAGTGCACAAAATGCATTTTGATTTGAACGCCCATTTTTATACAAAACCTGAATAACTTTAAAGCGTTGCTTATTTGCGTATCTTTCCACGGATAAAATTGAGTAAGTTTGAGATTGAGAAATGTCAAGTGAAATGCAGAAAACAAACGTAAAGACTAGGTGGGTATAAAAGATTCGGCACAGCCGAATATAGTGCTCCTACTTGTTTTTTTTTTTGTTATGAAAAAGAAACAGCTGTTTACAACTCAGTGTTAACCATAAACACATTAATAAACTTTTATTCCTCTAGTAAATACTAGACTGCTATAAATAAGCAGTTATATGTTTATTACATCTTATGCACATTACCATACACAACATTTATAAAATAAAACAAAATCTTTCATTTTACAAGTTTGTTTATAGATAATGTGATTTGGCAAAATAAAAAACAATTTAATTTAAGTTTTATTTAATTTATCAAATCACTCACATGTCAAGAGCATTTAATTTAATTTCATTTTGAAAATAGTTTTTCTAATTTAAATTCCATAAAGATTTACAGTATCTATCTGAAGGGATTTCCTTTCTTATATTCTATTTAAAGAGACAACATACCAAACAACAACGACTGTAACAACAACTGAGAATTTAAATATCCTAATATCTAACTATTTAAGTGTAAATTTATGCAACGTTCTATATATGTATGTGTGTGTGTTCGTATGTATGATAAATTGATTTTATTTGCATATGAATGTTTACTTTTCTAAAATGTTTTCTTATATAATGTCAATCGATTAAAATTAATTCACTTCACATGTTAATACCCTGTTAACAAAGAAATTCTTGATTTTTAAAAAATAATATTTTTTCCTCAAATTTTGCAATAACAATTTAACAGTTTTCGTGCTTTAACAAAAAGAAAACAATTAATTTTTTCAACTGTTTACGTTTTACAACATACAAGTGCTAGAGATATAAAACTGTATTAACTTTTCTAGCTGTTGGTAGTAATCTTGTTGAATAAAAATAAATGGTGATAATTAAATTAATAAACATTTAAAAGTAATAACACAAAAATTGGTGAGCGTAAAAAAGGAGGTGTGTGATAATAAAAAATTCTGAGTATTATACTTGAGCAAATATTACTGGAGGTCAATTCTGTTTCTAAAAGCAAAGCGAGAATATATTTTTTTTGCACAAAAACTTAGTAACGCAGTTGAAATATGTAAAATGAAATGTTCATTGCACACACTTTTTCTTTAGCTGATGCACTATAAAAATGTTAAGAAACTTTTTAGCTCTCCGTTTTACAGAAAGGGAATTGCCTACCTAGAATGGTGAGATTTGAAATTGGGTAAAACAATACACCTACGTCAAAAAACAGTAAAGATAAATACAATTTTTAACGCAGTTCATAAAATAAATACACTTTTCAATTTGTTATTACTTATTTTTTAAACTACTGTTGATTTAAAAATTGGTCCACTTTCAAAAAAAATCTAACCCAAGCAAAAATAAACTATAAAGGTGAATAAACAATTTTGCCGGAATTTTAGGTTTCCATACAAAGTGTATGTAAAAAACTAATGCAGATGAAAGAAGCATGAAAACGGATATTGATTAATATTTGTTATCTAAGACAAACGCTACTCTATACTTAACGCCAACTTCTTTTGTCAACTAAAATCAAAATTAATGTTTTGATAATTGTTTGTTCAAGGAGTTTTTGTTTTTTCGTACTTTCTTACATTCGTATTTTCTAGTTTTGCGAGTAAAAAATAAGGGTTTTTTCAGTCCGATTGTACTTAAATCTTTTTAAAATACTATTGATTAAAAAATAATTTCGAGCATACATAAACATTTATTTGTTCATGTATGTTAATGTATGTATGTAAAACACTTAACAATCAACAAGAAGGCACATTTTAATTCGTTCGTACTTAGCAATAATATAAATATAAACTTAACAATTAATATTATTGTTTATTTTTAAAAGTTTCAGAGAGATTTTTGGTTGCTGAGATCTGAATATTAAAGGATTACTTAGAATATACTTCTTGCGACAAAAACCCTTAGTCAATACAGTACAAATTAGATGAGTTACGCAAGTCCTTTTGTTTTAGCAAATAAAATAATTAAAATTAATTAAAAAAATTGAAAAAAATATATAAAATTAGACACTGAGTTTTATTGTACTTTTGACTTTTAAACAATGATATAAAAATAACAATTGTTCCAAGTTTTTCAAGGAGAACGGAAACAGTTTAAGGGAAAAATTGAGATAACGGAGGGATTTCAATAACTAAAAAGTAGAAAAAACAATACAAATAGCTCAACAGTACATTCGAATAAAACGAGTACAGGTGCTGCTAAAAACGGTACCTTTGGCATCCCTTAATACCCTTGATACATTTTTTTTTTTTTTATATTTCAATCAATATTATTTAAAGGGTATTACAACATACCATACACATGTTTATAAGTTAATACAACCATACCATACACATGTATATAAGTTAATACAAAACAAAAATATTTTTGCGCAATGAAAATTAGATTGAAATGAAATTTTTAAAATTTTATAGACAATCTCAAAGTGTTTGTGAAAATTAAAATTTAAAAATTTAATTTAACATAAGTAAAATCTGTATAAATATATTTAACGTATGTATGTGTAGGCACATGTATCTAATTTTATGCATGTACGAACACATACATATGTATGTATGTATGTATTATTACATTTGAATATATTCATCACTTTTGTATACACATTTGTATTTGAATCTATTTCTATTAAGAATTTAAAAATGATAAATTTTTTTGTGAACGAAGGTATGTTGTATGTGTCTAGTATTTGCTTTCAAATTCCCTTAGCTGTGTTAAATAAATTGTTGCTGTCACTATACTTCAAGTATCGTGTTTGTCATTTGATATGGTATTTCGAAAATCGTGATAAATATAAAACACATACAGTTACAGTTACGACTTTAAAATACGTGTATTTATGTCATGTTATTTAAATTGCTCTTGTATGAGTAAATTTTGCTATTAATTAATAAACTCTTCAGAAGAAAGCAATCTCAAAATTAACTTTCAAATTGTCAGCTTATAAGTTATATATATTTGCGTAAAAGGAATATCAAAGCAGACCAATGGGAATGAGGCTGCTGACGAACTTGCGAAGAACGTGTCTGAGGTGTCTGAGGAACCCAGAACTGCTCTGGGCAATGGGTTAGTGCGGGCGAAGATCTTTCAATGGGTGAAGTCTATGAACTTTCGAAGGTAGATGGGGGGAACCACGTCTAGACAGGCTCGTATGGTGCTCAGGGAGCCACTTGGCAGGGGTGCAGTGAAGATACTCGGTTTTAAACGGAGTATGTTCGGCTGGATCACTGCGTTGATTACAGGACATGGGAACTTCAAATATCATCTGAAGAGGATGCAGATCGTGGATGATGATATCTGTAGAATGTGCTTGGAGGATGCCGAGACAGCAGCGCATGTATTATGCGAGTGTTCGGCGATGGCGAGCGGAAGATTAAGGATCACAGGCAAGCACACATTAGGTGTGAGTGCGATGGGGGACCTTAGTCTGAGGGAGATTACAAAGGAATGTGCGATGAGATTGTCTAGAGCAAACGCCGGTTGTAGCGCGGCACTCAGTGATTGCGGGTATACTGATCGGTGGACACGAAATCACTGAGGAGCGAAGGGGGTCGAAAAGGGACCCGTGATAGTAGTCGTCTGCTTCGATATTCCCCCTACATGTGTATGTATGAAGCAGACCAATTTAGTTTAAATATTCTTCGACTTTTAATGTAATTTTTCATTACACTTATGCTCTTTTCAAATCGGAATATCAGCTTGATGTCAAATTATTTAAACCACACCGATTGTTAAAACTGCACTTACAAAGATTTTGAATCTTGTCTATTTAACAAGTTTTGAGGCAGTACTTAGGTGAGAAACATTTCTAACTAAATCCATTTTGTTTAAATTAAATTAACTCAAGTGCTTAAAGGTTTTGCCGCAGTTAATTATGATAATATTTTAGACATATTTTTTTCTAGTTTTAGAACACCGCTTAGCTGCAAATTAATTATTTTCACTGCTAAAAATTCACTTCACACCGATCACTACTTACATATCAAGTGGTAAAAAATCAATTAACTTTCTGATTGTACAGGTATGGTATTTGACCTTTTAGCATCTGACAAAAATGCCTCCTAATCAGCAGCGACTGTGCTAAAGAATATCCCTTTTCTGGTATTAGTGAATTCGAACAGTAAAGTGTTGTAAACAAATTTTTTACAAAATATTACACCTTTAAATGCTGCCGTCATTGCATCTTCTTAAAAGCAAAGAAAAAATACCATGCAGCCTAACAAAAAAGCATTAACTTAGTTTATATTTACGCGATAAATATTTAAAATCTTTTCCGGCTCCACTTTAAATGATCGAACTTACCTCAAATGTGATTTATTTATTTTTCGAATATAAAGAAACAAGAATCTGGCCGATTCTAAATATACAAATTATATTTTAAAATAAAAACACCCCTCATTTACAGATTATATATCTTCAAATGGTAATACTTTTCAACCAAACAGCAACGCCATTTATAAAATTAGAATATATAAGATCACATTCACTTGAATATCTGCCTGTCTGTCTGTCTATCGCTGTGGTCTGCTACGTAAACCTAAATGTTTTAAATTATTTTATACCAGCAAGATTGAGGTGTATCAATCTATGCTTAACCTCAATCATTTAATATGAAATGTTTGTTGTATATCATGTTCGCTAAATTTTTGTCACCATTTTTTATTTTAAGTTTTTTTTTTTTTGCAACGTTGCCGCTGTGTAGAAAATGATTGATTTTTTGGTTCAAAAATTTATAGTTGTTATGCAGTCATATTTGCGAAAGACCTTCATACACCCAAACAAATGGAGATTTTATTTGGTATTTCAAAACTGTTGTGTTTATCTATCTACCTACACAAACAATATTAGTTGTTTGTTCCTTTTATTTTACCATTTTGTTTATGTCAGCAATATTTTTTCTATTGTCGAAATTCTAATACCACAAACAAAAGCAAAAACAATGAAAAAACTTAAAAAACAAAACACTAAAAGGTAAACAAATACTGATTTATGCATGTATGTATTTGTTTAATTCTTTGACTACAGCAGGGATTTGTATCATTTTGTTTGTATTTGTGTTTCAACACCATTATATTTATGACTTTTTGATGCATCAGTATTATGTCACATCACAACGAAAAACAAAATTATTTCAAATAAATCAAATGCAAAAAACTTAGCTTTTTTTCTGCTTTGTTTGATGTTCTATGTAATAAATTTTCTCGCTTTTATTTGTAATTAATTAAAATGATGATGTTTAAGGACATCTAACGTTTTGTCACACTTAAAAACACATGCTATGCATTCAAATATTGGCAAGAATTGTCCGGTATTTAAAATTGCTTTTAAATAATTAGTGACACAAAAAACAAAACCAAGATGATAAAATGCTATTAATATTTTTTTTAATCAAATTAGTATACATATGCGTAGGAAAAGATTGAAATATTGCTCATGTTAAATATATTTTGTTGTAGATTTTAAACTAATTTCTAGCAGAATTGGATTTCAAAACGATATAAATGAAATATTTTTTAATCCAATTATGATAACAATCAGACTCTGTTAGAGTCCTTAAACAAAACCTTTGTCTGCTCAACAATACATTTCATACAAATTTATTTGCAGCATATGCAGAGTGTAGAAGCCTGAATTATATGGTTTAAATCAACCAGCGTATCAAATAATTGTATTTAATGTAGGAACCATTTCTGCAGAAAAGAATAGTCGGTTGTCAGTTTGGTATATTTCATCATTTCGTTTAGTTTTTACTTCACAAATTTTAAAATGATTAACGAGGATAATAATGTCTATTGTCCACAATAAATAACGCCTCCTACGTATACCAACGTCACTGCTTGCCAGAGTGTGAGGCCATTAATAAGACTTTGATAAAATTTTATGGAATCATAATTATAAATTAATATTTATTCAAGCTTTATTGTAAATCATATTAAGTATTCTGGCTTAAGTTAATTTTGATTTTCTTCATTATTGAACTTTCTAAAACATTTTCGAATTGATGTGAGAAGAAAACGTATTAAGGGCCATTATTACAACTTGCCGTTAGTTAAAGGCAGGATTATGTGGGACCGATAAATTGCTTTGCATTATAAAGACTTCTCTTCATATTTTTTTATTCATTAAATATTATTATTTTTAATAACAAAAACAATAAAAAATTTAAGTTGTCATAATAACCCTAAGAATATCAGAGAATACCAACATTAAAAAAATTAAATAAATGCTATGCGTTCTATTTTCCAATTTCGAGAAACTGTAACATAAATAGTGTTTTCAAAATACATACAATACAGTATACAGAGAGTACATACCATCCATATTATAATAAATATTGCTATAATTGAAGTTTAAAAATTATAAGAAAATTAACTAAGGACAAATTAAAATGTTTTACAATAACCTACTGTTAGCAAGTACGTTGTCAATATTTTTAGTCGCTAAATATTTGCTTGGTAGCATTTAAAATTTACAAAAATTATAATTCAAACCATGTAGGAACTTTGATTCCCTTTCAAATGTTGACTTGTCAGGCATACTGGCAATGACGCCTATTGTGCAGCTGCAAACATAAAGATTTATAATTATACTAGCTAATACCCGGTGTGCTTCACCACCCCAAATTTTAGTATTTAATTCATGTGGCAGGTGCCACGCCCACTATTGTTAATGCACCCATTTTTTCCATTAATTTTTATTTGAATATCAAAGTTGCTTTTGCATAATTTTAGTACTCTAATCGATATCGTTTTCCAGATATACGAATTTTAGTATTTAATTCATATGGTAGGTGCCACGCCCACTATTGATAATGCACCCATTTCTTGACTAAATGTTCATTTGGGTGTCAAAGTTGCTCTTGCAAAATTTTACTACTCTAATCGATATCGTTTACCGTACTTAATTTGAAGACTCTAGCTGCATTAACTTTAGTGATATATAATATTTAGTACTTATTCTTAAAGAGGGCGTGGCACACCGCCCACTTACAATTTCAAACCAAAGTATAGCCTATAGTTCCTTCCAGACATACAGAAAGATTCTGTGAAAATTTCACTATAAAGCACAAACAAACATACAAACACACATTGATTTTTATATATATAGATAATAAATAAGTGTTTTCGATCTTTTTAATTTATATCAACAGTTGTTTTTTTTATTGAGCTTAAGATCACTTTTTTTTATAAATAATAGTTTTAATTTTATTTTCCAATAAAAAAAAACAAAAATAAAATAAAATAAAAAAATAAAATAAAATTAAAACTCTTTTTTATAAAAAAAGCTCAATAAAAAAACAACTGTTGATATACATTAATAATTATTTTCATATTTAAGCTTCTTAAGAAACCTGAAAAATAACGCTCATTATTTATTTTTGCTGAGATTATAACAGTAATAAAGAATATTCTTAAACTGTGAAAAATAAAAATATTATTTGAATTCTGTACAATAAATGTAAATTTAAGTAACTTAAACATATAATTATTTTAAAACTACTTATGCATCTACATACATATTTATTAACACAAAAATGCTTTAGTTATAATAAATTATACTCATCTGGTTTACAAACTCTTCATTTCCATTACAGATTATTTCAAAACGATCAAAAACTGGAAGTCATTTAATAAAATTTTGACACGTAAAAGACATAAGAATTTAAATGTAAGTACACACTTACCAATAATACTTGTATAGCTACGTACATACCTACATAATAACCAAAGATAATAAATAATAAAAATGAAAAATTGCACAAATCATATTCACAGACACCGGAACAATAAGTTTTATTAACGATTTCCGCTGTAGAATAAATACAAACCAAAAAAACAAACAAAAATCATATACTCCTCTAGACACATATACATACATACAAATATTCAATATATTGAAAATAATTTATATTATATGATCATATTAGGAATTATTCTCTAGCATAAACATTAGGGTGGTACTTATTAATTTACAGCGCACTTAGATTGTTCCAAAAACCAGTAGATCTATAGCGATTACACTATGTTTTTTTAAATTTGGAATATAATGTTTTCACCAATTTAAATTAATTAATAAAGTTGTATTAAAAGTTCTCTATACTTTGCAGTTTCATATCTATAAATATGTAATAATAAGGCAATCGTCCAGTTTCGAATACCATATAAATTATGGTCGTATGTTTTTTTGTGCAACGTAGTATGATAAAAACCAAAAGTTCATCACTAAGTACTACTAGATTTTGACAAGATTGTTGCAAAGCCTAGTGATGAATGGACTTAACAGAACAACAACAAGATTCTATGTAGTGTAATGCGATACTAAAAATAAAAACACTGACACAAAAAAAGAAACAGTATTAGTTTAAACTTGTTGAATTAAAGAACAAAATGTACTTTCTGAATCTTATACATACATTTCTATTTGAGAATATAGTTTTGTATAATGGTATATATGCGTAACCATATCTGAAAGAAATTTTGCTAGTTACTGTGTTCTAAAATTAGGCAGTAGTGCAACACTCAACTGTTATTTATGTTTATAAAATCCATTACATCTCTTAAGCTTAAAAATTGCTACAAAAAATATAATAAATTTAAGGAGTGTTTTGTTATTTTTTATTTATAAAATTATTACTATTTTTGTAATAGAAAACAATTTATTTCGACTACGACTGTTATTAACTTCTAATAACAAACTAAAAAAGATATTAAATTAGGGCCTAAAGCACATATTTTTTCTGTGCTAATTTTGTTATTTTCTTCAGTTCATAAATACTTGATATTTATAAACGTCCCTAATAAATATTTTACTCATGATTACCAACACTTATTGTCTCTTTTTGATATGACTTTGATTTGATTTTCCTCTGTTAACATAACAAACATTCGCATCATTAAGTAACAGTGTTTGCTTCCTTTGGAATAACAAATAAAAAAGGAACCACAACATCAGGATATTGTAAACATATACATACAAACGTAATACATAGTTTCCTAGTTTTTCTTTTGTTTCCCCAGCTAGAGGCTACAATATGAATTATACCTTTTTTTTCCATATGATGTGGAGAGAAGGTAGTCGTCTTATTGTTTCCTTTATTATTTATTTTCTTTAGCCTGCAGATGTAGAACATTTGTTGTTGTTTTTCTACTTGTTTATTATTGTACTTTAGTCATTTATATCAATTTTCAGTTATACGCACGTTTCAGTACCATAACGTGCATTAGCACTCGTACACACTTGTAAAAAGCAATATTTATGGTACACATATATTTTTCTTCTTCGAGAAAATCCAATTTAAGAATACAATAAGAAGAAAAAAGACTAGAGTTGATATTCAAAAGGAACCGATTGTATTTAAGTGGGAGAGTGTGTCGGATAGTATTCAAGTACATGTTAAAACAAGTGGTCAGAATATTATTTATTTACCACAAATAGTCAAAATGGATATCAATATGCATGTAAAGTCATCATATTCTGCCATACACATACACTGCACTGACACACATGTGAACATATTGTCTATAAATAAATGTTTGTCTATATGAGTAAAAGCATTTGTACGTGCATACGGAGATATACCAAAAAGTGACTTAATACGGATAAATCGGTAATACTTTGCTTTAGAATTTTCTACTTTCAGCATGACCACAGAAAAGTGCCAGACTAACGCCTAGAAGGTTCTAGTTCAGAATTTTATCAATAATTGACATATTAAAATAAATTTTCTCTGAAGTCTCAGTCACACAGGCGAAAATATTTGTTTAAACAAAAAAATCGTTCCTCTTCTGTATTTTATGTGTGATCGGACAACAACACAATTCCGAACAATTTAACTTTACTTGAACAAGAGACAAAACATAAAAAAGATTAAAAAAAAAAAAAAAAGATTAAAAGAGAAAGTAAATATTGTTCATACGCCCACTTGGAATTCACGTATGAGTAATATTTATTTATGACAATTGGGCAAACGATGGGTACAAACACATTTTTGGTCTTACAAAGTAGTACGCATCACTGCTACTTAGAATCCTGAAAATAATTTTCTAACTGAACTCATAATTGTAAGTTTGTGAACATCACGAATGAATCTACGTAAATTTATGACAAATAAACAATAAATTAAAATACCACTTTGCCACTTTATGTAGACTCTGTATGTTGCAAGTGTAAGAAGATGAGGCACCACTAAAAAACAGCAACATACATATTAAAAATACTAAAAAGTAGTCCGAGTGGCATTTAAGGGAGTAAACAAAGAAGTTAAATAAATAAATACGGATGTATGCAGTGGCAGTAAAGGCAGTAGTATCTACTTCTTTTACACATACAATACTAAATTATTTTTCTTTCTGTCGAGCATTTATTACGCATTCATATATCAAATAAGAAAACCAGACTAACATAAATGGAAATGATAAAAAAAAATGAAGAATTTATGAAATTGTAACCAACATAGGGACTCAAAATATCTAAGCACAATGTACGCCCATATATAAGGCTCGTAAGCACAATGATACACATATAAATAGCTAAATATGTTTGCACCGTATGTATGTATTTTAACTTATACGACCATAAATGTATTTGCTTGTACATTTTGTACATTTGTGCATTTTACATTTTGTTTTAAACAGGCTTCTGAGCAAGCAAAGTTTAATATTGGATAGTAGAGCCTTTAAAGTCACTACTTCTACTCTACTTTTAACAGAGATACATTTTACAAAAACAGATTACATTAATTACTGATCTAATAGTGAAAGCAAGCACACTACATAGTAACATACAAGTAACTAAATAGTCTCATGTAGTAAGTGTTACCGACAGGATTTTTCCCCAGCTGTATCATATTCGATGATTTTCACCTAATTTCATTACCTTTAAATCTATTTCAGAACAGGAGTTATTTAAAGGGCCATGAATATTAAATTTAAATATACACACTCCCACATGCACGCATACATACAAATATAAAACATGCTGCAACACATGCAATATTCATATTATGATTTGAATTTAAATTATACAGAATTGTGAAAATTAATACTTATGCAAAACTATAGGTGTGTGGGTCGCTAACGTAACTGTTTATTTTTTTATTTTTTTGTCACTGTGGTCAAACGGATGTTGTATCAAAAATACATTATAGAATGTAAGTATGTGTGGTTGCGTTAAACCATTTTCTACTAATATCAATTTTAAAACCAAGTTATTACATTTAAATAATAGAGCAACAGTGTAACTAAATGCAAATTGTGCTTTTTGTATAACAGCTATCGACTATTTTAAAGTTTAAGACCAAAAAACTTAAAAGCATAATATAAAAACACTGACAATTTAAAAACTGGCAAAACAATACTAACACAAAACCAAAGTCAACATCATTTGTTTGGATGAAATTTTTTAATTTATATTAAGATTAACTAAATTATTCATTTGAACATATAATATTGACGGTTTAACCAAAAATTTGGGAATTGTTAAGATTTTTAAATTTTATTTTAAACGATTTATATAATAAATATACTTAAACTATTGGCCATTATTATATGTAGATGACCTTTTACCATCTTTCTGGCTGACAATCGATTTAGTGCCAATAAATCTGCTTATCTTTTGTGGTCAATAGAAATCTAGCCAATTTCGGATACCCTCTTCTGAAATTAAGTTTATCCTATGAAAAGAGTTCCGTATCGATTCAAACAAATATCAGTCGGACGGGGCAAGGTTTGTGCTATAAGGCTGATGAGAAAAAAGTTTGTATCCACAGATTTTCAAATAATTTTAACAGGTGTTGCAACATGTCATGATCGAATATTGCAGTCTTATGTCTGGCCGAATTTATGAGGCATTTTTGGGACAATGTTTGTACCAATGAACCAGTTTCACTTAAAAGAAGTCCTTACAACGATTTGATGGTATTTAAACCCATTTGGTCGCGGATTTCACACACGATTGTGTTCAAATTAACACTTTTTACATTAATATTAATTCATTCATCGTATGTTTCGGTGAGCAATCGCGGAACGTTTTTAAACTAAAAAAGTAACGTAAATCTTACTGCAATTTCCGAAGCAATTAAAATGTTTTTTGCACTAAATATAATTATCAATGACTTAGTGAATGATCAATAACTTAGTGAAAATAAATGATATATGTGCACCATTCAAAATGACATATAAATTATAAAAAAAAACAAAAAGCGAATTCAAAGTGCGAATTTTACACTATGAAATACCTCCTACTGCAGGCAAAAAATAAAAAATAAATGGGAATGGAAAGTTAAAAATATACCACGAATTGCTTGAGTTGCGAATAAATTTGCATTATGGAAAATGCATTTGATGCAAAATACTTTAAACTTCGCTCAAGGATTCAATTATATTATGGATTCAAAATAACCGATCGAGAGGACAAGACATAAAGCCGTAAGGCTTTACTGATTACATAGTCATTTTAATGTATTAAGAAAACCTACTGTACATTCAATATATTACTTATGGAGTGGAGTCATCATCATCAATGAAAGATTCACGATTTAAGTAGTCTATTACTATCGTCCTGTACCACAGTAATTAAACAGAGACTTTATAAGGTCACAGAGACTATATGGGCTATGAAGATCACTTCCTGTAAATTGTATGATAAACTTAATTTTGCTGCCAACTTTGTGAACTGGTAAGTGAGCTAATCAATCACTGTACTGTACACACTAGGAGATCAAGTTTTTTACTTTAATGACTACTTCTAAACAGGTTAATGTAATCGAGTCTACATAAAAACTGATTTTTGTTATTGCGGAATTGCTTATTACATCGCAAATATTTGTTTAAAATCTACCCATTTTGCAAAATTAGGGGCAATCGTAAAAAGCTACTCTAGTTATTTTATTTTGATATTTTTAAAATCCTACATACTTATAAATATTATTAAAACCAAAAACAAATGCAATGCGAACTCTGGCATTCTAAGTGTGCCTTTAGAATGTCACTCAAGTTAGCCAATAGTTTTATGCAATTACAATTTATGAAATATTGTAAATTTTTAACTACCGATTTTATCAGTTTTTCTGTTTAGTCATATTACTTCTAAAATTAAATTTTAATTAGAATATTCTTAAATGTTATAATATAAAAAGGCCGTTTTTTATATATGTTCTTCTTCCGATTTACTCTTTTCTGGTCATAAAAATTTATACTTGCTTTCCACAAGGTGTATGTATCTGTGTGCGTCTTTACCTTTTTATTTATTTATTTACTGTTTAATGACAGCTATAATAGCTCGACAACATCAACAACAATAAATGGATTTTCTACCAGTTGCAAACAATTCTACTTGTGACTGCGTCTGTGTAAATTCAGTCGTTCACCTACAACAGCTGCTTATTTATCAAATGGTCAACCAAAAATTATCCTGCAAACATAAACACATGTACGCCAACGTTAAAACCACTATTATAAACAATCATAAAGAAACACCTACATATAAATAATTAATACATATACATACACATGTATATGTATGTGTGTATATATTTAGTATATGATATTAAAATGTGTGTTTACTGGTGTTGCGGTATTAGTATGCAATAGTAAATATAATTAAGTGAGAGTGTACGTATATATGGTATTGTATTGCCATAAACATGCAAATATAAATTAAATGCACATGTGACATTTTAATTTATTTGTTTTCGTTTTAAATTAAATAAACACAACGAAAAAACACTTTGTACGAAATTAATTATGAGCGTAATTATCTACTTAATTTACATTTCATTTGACTAATTATTGCTAATAAAAATAGTGGCCAAGGAATAATATTAGCGAAAATCACTCTTCGTTGGATATCTGCAAGGTTTACGTGTATACTTCGGTTTTTTGCAATGAAGAGCGAATGTATCTTTGAAGTGTTTCACAAATTAGCAATGCCCGTTGTTAAATTTACAATAAGTAAACAAGACCAATTTTTTTTAAGGTTAAAAAGAAAATGTTTGAAATTACAAATTAAAAACAAATAACATAATGCCTAAAAAAAACAGAAAACAACAAAATAATACATTTTTTTTATGATAGTGTTTTCGATGAGATTGAATTTATAGTGATTTTTGATTCAGAACTAAGTGAAATATACATAAACTACCATGTAACGTAAAAATAACTTTGACGTTAGAATGAATTAGTGGATAGTGTATTGAAAGACCTAATCGAGGATATTATTTTGTTGTGCCATACCGTCGTGGATTTTCCAATTTAGTTCCCAAATCTATGACATGTTTCTTTAACATACTAACGCAGTTGGACAATTACCGATTTTGCAAATGTTAAGAGTAAGCTGCTTAGTGCATAATACACTGAAGAGCCCGAGCTTAATAAAGCACATTCCTATGAACAGTTTGCCACTGAATATCAATCGGCAATCGTTCTATACAGACTTTGTTCATCTGGTGAAGGGTCAAAATAACACGATGAGTTTTTAAAGCAATTCTGAACATGCAATCCAGACATATATATTGGCTTAAATGAAAGAGCGTCGATTGTTGCTGAAACCTACAACGAATTACCATTTTGTATTGACAATATTGATGGATCTGAAAATTCACTTTGTGAGGCTCCAGTTATCAACAAGGAATCACTTTTCTTACGAACTCACACTTGCAAGATCTGCAACATTTGCATGATCTGTTTACAACGAAGGGTGATTTTCGCTATTGATAAGTTAAAAGAAACCTTTAAATGCTAATTTAATTAGTGGCGATATTTTTTTAGTGTAAAAAGCATTAATGATTTTAAATATTTTCTTGATTCTCTACAATTATCGAAGCCCTCGGACTGTATTTTTAGTTCTATTTTTATACCCTTCACACGACAGTGTAAAAGGGTATTTATAGCTTTGTCATTCCATTTGCAATTTCTACAATATTCATTTCTGACCCCATTAAATATATATTTTCTGAAAGCTTATGAATAGAGGAGTCGATTAAGCCACATCCATCTGTCCATCTATCCTTCCGTGTATGAAATCAATCTTTTGAAAATATCCGGGAATGAATCGCTATTGAAATTCAGCAAAATCGCCTCATAACTTTTTGAGATATGAGCAAATAAACACGACTGCCTCTGTTTTTTCCCATATTTGTACTACCAACATGAAAATTTTTCAGCCTTAGAATAATTTATAGGAACCTTTGCTACTATTTGTAGATATAATATGCCTCTAGAGATATTTGTGACAAATTTTGGATAAAGCGTGATCTAATCGGTAAAGTTATAGGCAAAAAAAATTTTTTTTTAAATATATATAATCCAAAAATTTACAAGCTAAAATCAATTTTGTTTAGCTTTTAGGCAACATTGGTATCACCTGAAAGGACTTGACTACCACCAGGACACGATGGCCGCCAGTATAAAGTGGAGAACATTAAATTTATATATAGGCTAAATCTGCTATTTTAAATTGCAACTTCTTGAAATGAAAGGGCTTAATTAGTAGAATACAGATAACTACGTAAAAATTCAAAGTCGAGGATGGCATCGGAAATATGGGATTACACCTATGTACATGATGGTGAAGGGTTTTATCAAATTAGATATGTATGTATATTTTCCGGCTTTTTTAATTTTTAAAATGTGATGTGGCAAATAGTTTGGTTTAAATCACTTTACCTTAAACTCTTAATAAGAAATAAACAATAATAAATATGCTGCATCTACATACACAATTTTATACAATAATAAATGTGCAAATCTTCACAAATAAAAATTCTCAAAGAACCCTTAAAAGCTAGTTATAAACACTTTAAAATAACAATGGCTTAACAACTGTATGCAATTACACATACACTCTGAATATGTTTGTATATGTGTGTCTGTGTTAAGACTCGTATGCAAATTCCACTTTTTATATCTGATATAAACCTAGAAAATATTGTAGTTCTATTGCATCACACTCGATTATGGTAGCATTTGTAAGAGTACACTTATGAACATACAACTGTTTATATGCTGTTTCAAATGAAAAACAAAGGCCATTTTTACTTGTACTTGCAGCACACAGCAGGATCCTTTACAATGAAAGATAAAATCCAATTCAGAGAAACAACAACAACTGAATAAAAGTATAAACGAAAAGCTATGAAAATTGTTAGGCACGTACTCTACTCAAGCAGCTGTAAGATTTATGAGAAACATTTTTCATATGTGGCGTCCATTGAAAACACATTTAAAATCGAATAATTTCTTATTATTTGTTATACAACACAGACACACCTACGCACAAATATCTAATATTTGAATTCCTTTTCATAGAAAAAAATAAATGAATTTACAGGACATGGAAAATAAAGAGAGAAAAATAACTGTGTATTTATAGCAGCAATGGTCAATCATTATGTCTACTAAATTACATACAGTATTTCTGACCCAAATGAAGGCGCTAATACTTGTTTATTGGCAAAAGAAAACAAACTAGACAATTTTTTGCTAGAATTCAATTAAAATCGTACATGGGTTGACTTGGAAATATTACAAAAATATTGACCATTTATTATATCAAATCGAAGAAATTAAAAATATGAATAAACTGTCTCAACATGTGGAAAAACAAATTTATAAAAACGCATTAAGATAATTGGTTATAAATCCACAATTTTAACGAAAATTTTTTTATGTTTTTATCTAGAATGTTATTATAACATGAAAAAAACTTTCAATTTATCTAGTCAGCTTCAATGTAGATAAATAAAGTACAAATATATTTTAGATAGAAATATCAGAATACCATATGATCACTTTATAATTTATCTTTTCATATAAAAAGAACTTTGAAAATCAGTGACAATCATTAGAAGGGTAGATATACTTTACATACTGACAGAATAAATGTATTCAAAATATGTTCATGCTTAGTACTTACATATTACATATGTGGATCACAATATATTGTGGATCACATTGTATGAATGAAAATATAAAATTGAAAAGTTGTGTAGCAAACATAAAATCTTATGAAAATTCTAAGGAACTTTTTGGAAGAAACTATAAGTCTTAAATGAAATACTGTTCTATGCAAATTTACATATTTTTTTTCAAGTGATCGAGAGAAAGTCTTTCTCCAAAAGTAGCTAAAAAAAATAATTTCAAATAAAAACAAAATTAATCTTTCTGTGATCAATGAGAAAAGTGTAGTGAAAAAGTTAAATAACTCTCATAGAGATATATACACAGAAAAAATTATTGCTTTAAATTAATTGACTAGAGTTATTCTTAGATTTGAATTACATTTTTTATTTATTCAAATAATTTTTTTAACTGATCCTACTAATATAATAAATGTGAGTGTTTGTATGTTTGTATGTTTGGATATTTGTTACTCAATCACGCAAAAACGGCTGAATGGAACTAAATGAAATTCGGCACATAGATAGATAACAACCTAGATTAACACATAGGCTACTTTTTATCACGAAAATAACGCGAAGTCTTTTGCAAACTTATCATCACACATCCTAAACGGGTTGTTTGTGTTGTAAATATTTTTATTTTTGTTGGTAATACTGAGTCTACCTTTTATCCCGATAACTACGCAGACGAAGTCGCGGGCACAAGCTTGTACTTAAATATGTTCAATAAACTTAAAGATTTCTGTCAGTTGAAATAAATTGTATTGAAAAGTAAAATTGAACTTTATTGCAGATGGGACTGAAATCAACATATCTTGTAGCCCAATATATTGTGTTTCTTTCCTTCGTTTGATCAAGATTTTTCAAGGCTAAAATTTCTTTGTGACTAGTTCTAAGATGCACACTCTTTACTTTTGAAAATATGCGGTTTGGTTATGCCACCATTTGGTTAATATTGTATGTATTCCTATGCTTTGTGTTTTTCGTATAATTATAATAATTTAAATGTAATTACAAATGTATCTACCTATTTACTGAACTGTGTTAAAAATAGATACATATGTATGTACATATGTATATAAAAAATTTTCCACATATCAATTCCAGGAGTGATTAAATAAATTAGTTCATTTTTCAAAATTCTAGAAATTTTAATAAACTTTTTAATACTGCCTTAGTTGATATTTTTTGCAATATAAATATTTTCAATTCAAAATATTCCGCATTATTGTCAATGGTGTTTTCGTTTCGTTTTTGTGTCGAAAACGACAGAAATACGACAAGTTCTCATTCATTTTACATTGTCGTAAATATTAAGCGGTACAAAAAAATTGTCGCCACTGACAATAAGGCTGATTAATTTTCATTTAATTAATATTTTCATTTTAATAATTAAAGCAAATTCAAATAAAACTTTAATTAATAATATTAATTTCGTCATTGAAATAAATAAATATTTTTTTCTGTGTATTCAAAATTGGGAAATGCAAATATACAAAAACAACGACATGTTGCTGTTGATTGGTGTCTAATCATCTGTATTATGAAAATCTATGTTCCAATTCGCTCATTTTATTTACAATGCATTTTCTGTAACAGAAAAACTGTGGGAAAAAGAACCAAAAAAGAATTCTGAACAACTGTCTGACCCAACTAAACTAACGGTTTTTTGAAAACATTCAATCAACTTCGACTGCACAGATTATGCGACTTAGATGATGATCAAATATTATCCGAGCCTCAATTTACTGCAAGCATTCCATATGTGCACTATATAGAGAGTAATGATCCACCAATGTCTGGCCTAGAAATTTTATCTCACAATCAATTGACTAAACTATATGTGCAGATGTTTATCACGGTTTTACGACGATCTATAGCATAGCATAGAGATGATAAAATAGCAGTAACTATAGAAAGTCGCACCACATTGCCACGAATGATACCCTTCTACTAATAGCACTTCTGCCTTATTTGTATGTGTATGTATTCTAAATGTTGTATTCATCACCTTATTTTGTTTGCATTTATGACATACAACACTAAATTTTAAAGCGAAATAGCATATTTCATAATCATTTTCTATTTTTGGAATGTTGTGATAATGTTTTTTATTACGGCTTTACTGTTTAAGGAATAACGCGTAAATTTAAAGTTCGAGTCACGCAGGATAGTACTTAATCACAGATCTATGGTTTCTTGAAAAAATTTTCTTAGATTTTAGTGTGGATTACATTTTTGCAGTACGATTTTTGACAAAAAAAAAAAATGGACCCACCCCAATGTTCACACATATAGTTTACATAAATAGCGTTACTTTATCAAAACTCGCACAATTTAAAAGATATGTTAGTCGTATAAAATGTGCATAAAAAATAAACTAGAAACGACACAAAAAGTGTTATATATAATCTGAAGTACTAACATATACACACATTATTTCCTACTTCTCCAGTAGACACATGCATGCAGTAGCTGTTGTACATATACAATAAAATAATTTTACTAACTTGAGATCGTGCCTCAAAATGCAAAATAATTGGCAACGACTACAATGGAATTTAAATGTAATTTTTTTTTACTCTAAATCAAAAGTAAGAAAGCAAAAATGTATGTGTGTGTAGGCAAAGTGCCTTGAAAATATACTTCAAATATATTCATGCAGTAACCTGCAATTGAATAGCTGCAAACGATTTCGAATGGCAAAGTTTACAAAAGGAAAATTTTTTAATATAAAAGTAAAGTTATTCTCATACTGTGCTTTGTGACATAAAAAGAAAGAACTGACATCAGACAAAGTATTTAAACTAATTGAAAAAAATCCTAAAAGCAGACAATTTCAGTTTTTTTTCCAACGACTAAGATTAGGAAAATTTGTACATTAAAACTTTTTAAGAGGTACCTAAAAGTACAGCTGATCATATTTATTTTGTGGCTAAATTTTTTGTTTTGCTGTCCCTCAATTGCATTAAAAAAAGCCCTTTTATGGAATTTATCAGTTTTACAATTAAGAAATTTTAAAAATTAAAAAGAACTTAAATAGGTGTTGAGTGCCCCTGTGGACTAGTGAGTAAAGGACAAGTCAGTTGTTTGGGGGTTGCGGGTTCGATTCCCGCCAGAGACTCTGGAATTTTCTGCTTCGCTTTCTCTTCTATCCTAAATATTTCTATTCTTATTCTATTCTTTTCTCTATTAAGGCGTCACAATGGACCATAATGGTCTCCGAGTGAAGGTGGTAACTTTGTACCAGCCTTACCTACCTACCTACCTAAATAGGTTTTGTTGCAAAACTGGGTTAATCTTGTTTGATATGCCTCTGATGGTCTAATGTTTTTAAATTTATATTTTCCCTTTAGAAAAACCTTTACTGACATGTTTTGAAAATATTGATTTTTTTACTTCAAACGGTTTTCTTAACATTTGCCCATAAATGGTATTGAAAATAAAAAGATTGTTACTCTAATTTATATTCTCAATTCAAATTTCAACGAACATGATTTTTGTGTTTTGGTATAAGTTGGGTCGTTTGAAAAATGACCAAAAACATTTATTTTAGCACCTTAATATTTGCAGTAATTTATTTATGAATATCAGTATGTAACAGTTTTTTTAACGCAATAACTAAAGTTTGAGAGCAATTCTTCCAATTCCTATTTAAGCCGCATGGTTATTTGGGGTAGAAATAATAGCAATTTTTAACGCAAAATTTCTAACTAATTTATATAACAGTTTTACTAATGTTTTTACTTCTGTCCGAAAGAAAAATTACGTTGAAAAATTACAGTTATTTTTAACATATAATTGCCAGCTACTAAATATTAATATCCTTCAATTATGCCAATAGTTAACGAAAACAAAACAATAAAAAGTAATTACCAAAAATACTAATCAAGAGAATGAGTATGCCTTTGCTTAAATTTGAAATACACTACAATAAAATTGCACCATACTGTACATTACACATTTCGCATTTGTGCACATTAACTTTGCTTAAAAAATGCAGAAGAAACTAGTTAAAATTACATTGAATTTGCATGCCAACATGCAAAGAGTTCCGTTTTACATTGTTTTTTTTTTACAGTAACCCAGTAACTAGTAACAAGTGAATTTTTAGGGACAGGTCACGTTATAAATTTAATACGAAATACTGAAACTGAAAAATAATATGATTATTTTTAATCTAATGTGAAATAGTAAAATACCTAGTAATTGGTACTTCAACAAAGTTGGTACTTTAATTCTGGGATTTTACAAAATCTTACAACCATTTCAAAAAAATCTGTTGTTTTTCAATCGAACGCCCTGAGTTGATTTTAAGAACTCTGATTAATCTTTATTCTTTCATATGAAGTTTTAGTTGAATGAAGTATAAATCATTATATTAAAATTAAACAAAATATGTCGCTTAAGTTGTGCTTAAAATAAACATTTAGTGATCGCTTTTAAACCACACAAATACATTGTTCATCGTCTTAACGTGCCATTTTGTGTTAAATGGCGTTGAATATACTTAAGCATGCCGAAGGCAGTAAAGAAAACAGGGAACAAATTTTATAAAAATTTTCACAAACTGACCCGTATTTATTGTAAAGAATGAATGAACGGGTGAAGGGATAAACCAGAACAACACATAATGTGAACATAACAAGATAAAAAGTATAATGGACATTTTACATTTCTTGTTTTGCCAATTTTTTTTAGTTGTTTTCATGTTTAATGTATTTTGTTGTTCTTGTCGGTTTTTTTTTATTCTTCTTTTGTTGCTGTTGTTTTGTAAAACCCATGATTATGGTCAAAAATGTTAACAACTGAATTTTGATAGTTGTATGGATTGTGTTCGTGTTTTCTTTTGTTTTGTTTTGTTTTTTTTTCTCATAGTTTCCTTTTTTTATTTTTGTAGTAAATAAATAAGTATCTATAGACAATCTTAAATGTTCATAAGTATAGATGTTTATTTAGCCCAAACGTACGCACAACACAATAACGTTTTCATGTTAATACGAATCAGAGTGCATGCCTGTATACAAATGCATGCAGTTAACAGGCATTAACCTCAATTTATTTCAATTGCAAAAATGCATTTGTATGCACTTCATTGCACAAAACATAAACACATCGATACATCCAATCTCACACTTGTACGCATTTCAAAGATTTTATTTTGGTTCTTTCTTTTTGTTGTTCTTGTAGTCATCATTATAATAGAAATGTTATTAGATTCTGGGTATTTTACAATCAGTTTTCGATTTCTCTTTAAAAAATGTTGTCATTTGCAAGTACTTTGATTTTATTACAAAACAAAAAACAAAAACAAATGTATCGAAATTATTTGATTTCGAATGCCTTAAAAAAATGTGTGGAAACTTATTCAACAATAGAATTTATTAAATAAAAACTGCAAAGCATATTCGCTTAGATGGTCCTTCAATGCAAAAATTTAATCATTTATTCAAAACTTGCAAACCAGACATGCAGTTAAAAGTTGTTGTTTTTAATAGTACATAAATAGATTTTTAATTTGTTCAGGAATATATATCTTCGACGTTAAAATTTTTTCTGAATTAATACTTAACGTATAAATGATTACGATTGGATTAGTTGTGCTAGACTTGAATTGTTGACACCAAAAGATAAAAGATAGAAAAGATTGAATTGAACTTGACTAAAAAACCACAAAGCAACTTTTATGACTTAAAACCTTTATGCCAAACGTCAAAGATAAAACTTGTTACAAATTATACTTTCCTCATACTAAAGATATTCAAAAATATTTAACTATATGATCAAATCAAATTGCGTTTGCAGAAGACAGTCGAAAAATTACGTCGCAAACCAAATTGATGGCAGCAACGTTAAATACTTTAATGTTATTTGATGTGCCAATATATAAAAGAATATATTGGCTTGCCTACAAACGTATGAGTTTTCAATGAAAATTTCTTTACACTATTGAGTGAATTCGTCTGTGAAATTAAAAGCATAAGAAAACACGCTCAAAAAATAAAACAGGATCTCGAGATAGATTAAATTTTTTGACATATTTTTTTTAACAAACAGAAATACATCGGAATTCAGTTTGACCATTATCAGTTGTATGCATATGTCACACAGAGAAAACTTTTTCTTTACCAGAAAATTTAATTTCTACCAATTAAAATTATTTGTGAAGCTAAAACCATACTAACATATGTCAAATTTCTAATGAAGTATTTGTAAAGAATACTAGTAGTCTGGCATCGCCAGTTAGAAATAAGAATAATAGATAATAGTAGTCATATCTTGACAGTTACATCTTGACAATCAAACACGTCGTTTTTATTAAAGGGCTATATATTTGGTCAAAACACGTTAACCGTTGTGCAATAAATAAATAAATAGATTTTGAACTTTGTTCAAAATTTCCAACGTGTAAAAACTTGTATAAGTGATTGTTGAAAATCTATTAAACATTTGTTTAAATTATGTAGATATATGTATTTGAAAATGTAATTTATATTTTAAGATGCTATTTAATATGAATAATAAAACTGTAAATGGTTACAATGCCTGTATCAGTATGTCATGCCACTTAATTAATGAATGATACTTCAGCAATGTTCACAATGTGCACAGTGAAATAAACTCAGAAAGCATAACTGAACTCATTTCAGTAGTGTAATAAACATCAACTTAGTTTAGTCGAGAAGACACTTGACACATCGAAGAGAACGAAATTTGTTATCGGGAACTTACTTTCTAATTAGCAATATATAAACAGGATGGTATAGAATATACTATAATTGTTTCCCCTCTTGAGTATTGAATTAATATGCCGTAGCAATTGTATTGCAATTTTTTTGTAAGAAAAAAAATCGATAAAAATTGGTTCTAACTGGCCCCTATATACATTTCTTTAACCTTCTTTTCTTTGGGAAATTTACAGAAAAGTGTGTTAATTCTTGACAAAATTTATACAACTGTTACAAAACAGGATATCCTATCAAAGGTTGTAAATTGTACAATAGATTTAAATGGAAGCAATCGCCAGATCAAAACGAATATAAAGTCGAGTATCTTAACATGACTACTACAAATGCTGATGCACTTTGTATATATTATGCCATTTTATAAGAACGTATTATTTCTGAACATGTTCGGTGTACGAACAGTTATTGCAATAATGTGTGGTCATTAAAGTTACAAAAACACATTGTTTTCATTTCATTGCATTAAATTGAAAATGATGCCACAAAAACACCATAAGTACGAAACATTACTGACAATGAAAAATTAATTTTCATATAACAATTATCTATGGTAACAATGTTGCCATATTTCTATAAATTTTGTAAACAGTTTAATTGACAATATATTTTCTGTAGATTAAAGTATACTACATTAAATTTGAAATATTTTTAGAATAAAAACGTTGTAATTTTACAACAATTCCGCAACGTTATGTTATTTTTTTATTTTTTTTTTTTTTTTAGCAATGACACACAAATTTGTCAACATTATATAGTCGTGATTTGGGACAGGAATTTCATGCATGTTTTCATCTTAAGTTCCAGGACAAAGTAGACATATGTATAATTGCGATTCAAATGATTTTCAATAAAATTTAATCGATTTCTGAGTGCATTATTTTTTATTTTTTTTTATTGTTTTATAATTTCACACAAAAAATAGGTAACACCTTACCTAACCTCACCTAACCCTGTATAAATGCATATTTTGTGTATATTTAGCTTTAAATGCATATTTTCATAGCAATCTCTTACAATTTTTTCTATTAATTAGTGAATAATTCTACTAGATTTCTTTTAATTTTTCGTAAAAAATCACTTTTATAAAAAAATTTGTTTTAATACTAAAAAAAATATAAGAGGAGGTTTACCTTAACAAAAGGATTATTTATCTAAGAATGTAGCGAGTACAACTTTCGACGTTAAGCGGTCATCTTCTATATTAAAAAACTCCACGATCAAGTAGATTTAACAACATTTGACAAAAAAAGATTATTATGTTTATATAAATTAAACGAAATTCGGACAGCGTTGTTGGTCTTAATAAAATTTGTTAACTCTGTACATAAAAAAATATACATTTTTGTTGTTGTCATTGGTGCATTAAACAATATTTAAATCGATTAAATATCGCAATTTCGCTGCTTGTCTATATTTTCTCAGACTGATGCCAGAGTGCGCGCTTAATGCAAGATATAATATTTTGGTCCACGTAAAGAAAAACCATGGTAATGACATTATCACGATGGTCGTATTATAGTTTCTATAACAATATTTAATTATCAAAAACAAGTAACAGTTATTTTAAATTTGTTTTATCATATATTTCTTCACTACAATAAAGTTTTTGTTTAAATTTTATCATTTCATGTTTTATTTTCATAAAATCTCTAAAAATAGTATGATTTTACAGATCACTTTTTAAGCAAAAGCATGATAACAAAGCAATGAAGATATGATTTTTCAATAGTAGTTTCTTTTCAATCGTTATTATTTTTGTAGAAAAAATATTTCTTGCTTTAAAACTTTAACGTATAAAAAAAAGGCATAAAAATGTTTAAAAAAATTAAATTAAATAAAAAGCTCGATAAAATGTAAAAAAATTCTAGTCTTAAAAGAGTAAGTTTAATCAATATAACTAGTAGAAAAAGAAACAATAATTTGGTTTAGAGAAGAGCAAAGATTGTCCATTTCATTTGTAGCCATAACATTTAATTAGACATTACAATTACAACTTATAATCATTATTGGATGTAACAACAATCATACAAAACAACCATAGTATGTTGCTTTTTAATTATAATTACAACAACCAGGATTTTTCATTGCATGTATGCTTTTTCTTATGTATTTTTCTAAGGGATATCAAAGCAAAAACAAAACTTTCAATATTGCCAGCCAAAGGAAGAACATAGAAAGCCTAAGGAAAATATGTGAGGAATATGAGATAATATGAGCAGGAGGGAAATGTCATTTAATATGAATGAAAATTTAAAAAATAAATGCTATGATTCCCATTTTCTAATTTCAAACAAAAAGTTGCAAGTATACCGATAAAACAGTGTTGATAATGAAATCGTTGCTGGTTTAAAAAACCCTTTCCACTCGGTTAATATTAGATTTTTAAAATGCCTAAAATTTTATTTAAAATGTTTTAGAAAATTAATTATATGAACTAGATAATGAAAATAAAATTAAGCCGGATATATTTCCTTGCAACTAAATTTAAATCAAAATCCGAATAAATAGAAATTTATAATTAC
Source organism: Phyto melanocephala (assembly GCA_941918925.1). Taxonomy (NCBI): domain Eukaryota; kingdom Metazoa; phylum Arthropoda; class Insecta; order Diptera; family Rhinophoridae; genus Phyto; species Phyto melanocephala. Next base: position 37,850,002 of record OW799237.1, read on the forward strand.
AAAAAGTTTAAAAAAGTAAGTTACTTATTTAAAAGTCTTAGTGCATATTTTAGGTATTTTCAAAGCACACCTTTTAGTGCATTTACTTCCTGTCCCTGGGTATGATGAACCATAACCAGCCACTACCTCAATATGGCTTAATATGACATAACCCAAACAATGCTTTGTTCAGTCCTAAAAGTATGAACAGTTTTTATATACATAAGTAATACTAAATTTAATGCAATAAAAAGTACTTGATTTTCCATCCCTGATATAAAAAGAAGCGTAAAACACAACACCGAGTTGTCATAAATTCTTGGCAATAAATTTCCATTTTGTTATAGTTTCGGTTGTAGAATTTTCCTCTCTATTGTTATTTGCAATAAAATTTTTGTTTGTTGCTTTTCTCCTTTCAGAAATAGAAAGAAAAAACAAAGAAATGAAAATACTTTCTTATATGGAAAGCATTTTACCATGATTAGGTTTTACTCTTTTTTATTTTATTTTTATTATTTCAGTATTATTTTATTTTATTTTATTTTTTAACAAAAAAGAATAACTGCAACCAGCAGTTTAGAACTAAAAAAAAATAAAACAAACTGCAACATTCCCTTAACCACAATTGTACACAGAAGATATCAAGATCTTTTTTTCTCAAATATGTATATGCAACTATTAAATTGTTATTACTTTTATTTCATTTTATACAGTTTTTTACTTGTACTTTTGTTTTATCGTTTCAAGAAGAAACCAACAAATATTTATCATAATAAAAATATTTTAGCAAAAACTATTTCTTTCTTACATTGTTTCTTTGGTTTTTGGCAATTTAGACGTATTCGTTAATAAAATGAGGTAATAAAGTAAATATTTTCTCAAGGAATATTACAAGGCATTTGTTTAATATCTTCTTCATCTATGTTTCGTTTTTCTTGATTTATTTGCTTATATTATACAGATTATAAGAGTACACATACATACATACATATACATACATGCATATACAAACATGAAATAATTGTTAGGAAAAACATCTGATTAAGTTATATTTATTTAGCAAGTCGTGTAACCTAATATGACTACTAATGCACACGCACTTACTAACTAACAGCGTAATTAATCATTTGTTAATTAGGAACATATTTTCTACATCCCTAAATTTTAATTAAATATGAGATACAAATATGACATATGGCACGACTCTCTTAAAGACTATTGAAAATGAAATGAAAGTTTACTCAGTTGAACTCCATAGTCGACTACTGACAGTCGAATGATTAAAGGCAACAAGAATTCAAGGCTCATTTCCTTATATTATTTAAAAAACAAATTATTTGATGTCATTTCAGGTCATTGTTAAATTTTTTTAAATTTATTTTTGAATGACTTTTGAAACAAGTATTACATGCAGTTTTATACTAGAGAAATTATCGAATATCATGTTTTGTGTGTTTTATAAAAGTTTATGTGATTTCTAAAGAAAATAATTACATAATAGGCACGAAAAAAATCAATTTCGAATTATTAATATATGATATGACAGACACAAGTATTTGATTTGCAATCATTTGACTGCCTGACGGAATTTCATCTTACAAAAAAGTTAAAGATTTTATCCGTAACGCAGCTAAAGTTCCTTCAGGCATTAAACGGATGTAAGATAAGCGACATAACATATGGTTAATATAGTTAATGAAAACGCAAGTTGATGCTATTTATGGAAACCGTCAGTTTTATTCTCACAGTTCAAATATAAATAGACTCTGTATAAAAGTTTATTTTTGTTAATGGGAAAGACTGCCGACGTTATCCACAAAATAAATATTCTAACGTAATAAATCAAAGTTGTTTACTTCATTTTTAATAAAATAAGTACCACAGTCGATTTATTTTATTTTTATTTAATTTGCGTAAAGTAAATCATTAAGCAGGTTTAAAGAAACTGTACATTTAATATAAATTATTGTTAAGAAGGAGTAGCTTGGCCTTCTTTGTTAAATAAGTGGCGAGGAAAAAAGCTTCCTAACTGAAGCTAAAGCTAATCCGCGAATAATTTATGGACCCAAAAATTATATTTTTTAGGTTAATAAACTTAGGTTCGGAGGGATGATTTCATTGTGATGGGTGTTGCCATTATATTTGCATTTGTTGTTATTATTTAAAATGTCTTCAATTGTGTATATAAAATCTCGTCTTCTTCTGCAGCAAATTATGAAACTAATACAGAATGAAAGTATTCTATCATTCTACAAAAACAATAGAAAGATTTTTTCTGATATTTGAAATTGTATTTTAGATTTAAGAGATAATTGAATTTTTATTTTGTCGAACTTTTCTGTTTAAACTATTATTTAAATTTTTAATCAGGCTTGAGTTCATATTAATATTCTTTCATTTTTACAAAGAATTTTTTAATTGTGATAAATGAAAGAATAAACCGACACTAGCCGAGTGGAATGCATTTTCGAAACCAGCTACGATTTCATCATCAGCACTCTCTGATCGGTGGTTACATGTTGGTTGTAAATATCTTTCTTTGTAAAAATAAAAGAATATTAATATGAACTCAAGCCTGATTAAAAATTTAAATAATAGTTTAAGAGATAATTTTAAACAAACTGCGAAAGTCCATAAACAGTTTTAAAACAACACATCGTAACTTTGGTTTCAAAAAGATGTATCAATGTAAGACTTAAAAGTAAATAAAGAAGAAGATATACAAATTTTGAACGAACCTTTAAAAAATCTTATTCATAACTCAAAAACTATTAAATTCATAAAAAATCTAGACTACATTATTTAATAGTTTCATTGCCTTTGTTTATAAAAACAATTGTAGCAATTGTACATTTTGTACATTTCTGTCATTTTTAAACCGTTTTTAGTTTAAATTGATAGATTCTTGTTGCTACTGCAATTACACAAATATTTCTCTTTATGTAGTGTCTGCCAGTGCATTTATTCGTTATCAACCCCCTTCTTACCATTTCAAGTACCATCTAGTTTGCTATTTTTCTATTTTCTGTTAGAAATGTCATCTCATAGAAAACATTATCTGATATGTTTATTTAGGAGCGAATTCTGAGAAACATACAGACGAAAATTCGAAATTTGAATTTCGAATCGATTTGAACGAATTATTTTTAATATCCATTTTTCGAGTTTTATTAAACTTTTATATTACAATTGTAAACTATTGATACTATATTTGTAAGCTTTGTCTATGACTTACTATTTATATATTTACATCAAAATACCTGTCTGTTACACATCCTAAAATGTTGCAGTGTTGCTTAATAATTACATGCAGGGCGTTTTAAAGAGAAAACACTTTCTTATGAGAGATTTTGTTAATAAATGTAAACTCATCTCACTACAGAATATTAAAAGTTAAACTTGCATCTAAGTTTTCAGATGTCAGTTTCAATGTTCTACAAATTTCATGTTTTTTTTCTCTTGATTTAGCCTTATTTTATTTCAAAGTGGCTTTATTTAAGATTTGTATTTTTCTTTAATATTTTTATTGTAAAGCAAAACACAAGTATATATTGAAATTTGAATTTAATGAGATTGTTTATAAGCCATTTTTCTTGTGCGGCAGAGCAAGAGATCACCATGACGTATGAGCGTTAAAGTATTAAAATAACGCTCATACGCTGGGATGTCTACAACAAAGCATTTTAGAAAATCCACTTTAAATTGCAACATAAAAGTTTAAATAATTTTTTAATTTTTAATATATTCACTAAATATTTAAAACTTTTTGCGAGTTGGCAAAACAAAATTCTTTATTAAATACCTCTAAAATGCAAAAATACAAATAAAGAGTCATGCGTACATACACTTTCGCTTGTGTGTGATAAATAACAACTTAAAATTGTTTTTTTTTTTGCTCTAAAAGTTTTAATGTACGTGATATAAATTCTTTCGCTAGTTTTGTATATTTCCTTTCATATCTAAACTTGACGGAAAAAAATATTTTAACAAATAAAATCCCCACAAAAGAAAATAACATTGAATGCTGCACTGCAGTTGGTAAAAATATCAACCCCTATGGCATCATCAATTTAATTGAAAGGATTATTTTTTTTTCCTTTCTTATATTTTGCTAATTTTCTCCGAGATAGTAAAACAAACACTCTGCGCTCTAACTCTGAATAAAATAAAAATAAATTAATTTCTAAAGCAAGCGAAAATTTAAAAAAAAGTTAGTTCGCATTAGCGAGAATGATATAATAATGAAATTAAATTTTTTGTACATTAAATAATAAAAGTAAATAAAATTAAATTAAATATTTCATTTTAGTAAGGCATTTTTCTTTCTATTGCATTTGAAATGTCAGAATGGGTGCAGTTTCCCTTAAATTTGGCAATAAAATACATTTATTTAGCATAAATCATTTACAAAAGATTGATTTTGTAATTATTATGGACCAATAATGGGAAGGTTATACATATAAAGCTTAGTGCTTGCATTTGTATTCTTTACAACATTAATTTTTTTCTTTTTAAAATAGAGGATACGACTAAGTAATGTCCATATTTCCCTCTGTCCCTTTCTTGGTTAAAATCAACTTTTAGAAGTCCTCACATGTTTCACAGACCTGTAAGTTGTATAATCATTTTAGAAATATTCGGGAATAAATCGCGAATGAAGCAAAGTCACGACTGTCTCTATTTTTTTCTATCTTTAAAAAAGGTAATATGTTGAGCCCTCGAATAATTTTAAGATGAATTTATTGCTATTTTCAAACATCAGATGCAAAGCTTAAGGCAAACATTATTTGAAAAAATATATATATTTTTAAATATGTATATCAAATCCCTGAAGCTTTGAAATCACATAAAAAGACTTACATTAAAATAAACGTACATTGAATTCGGCTCCAAGGATACTGAAAAAAAAACTGATTCTACCTGATTTAAATTTACTAAATACAACACTATTGTCCCTGTCCTAAATTCAGAAAATGCGGGAAAGATTATTATTTAAAAATTAATTATTAATTTTATTTAACACAAAATCCTAAAAAAAATATAAAAAGTCACTAAAAATTATGCAAGAGACAACTGCACAGTAAACAATAAAAAACCATAACCCCAATATTATTATTTTAATTTTCACTTGTTTAACATTTAACATTTTCTTTGGTTGGCTGGTTTACAGCCGAGTTGTATTATTATGTGTAGTATACTTTAAGGCAATTAATAATTTAATTTAAATGTAACGTTCTTCTATAAATGTATTAGAATGTACTAGTATTTATGTACAAGCGAGATTTTTGTGGAATTCCTGCAGATAACGCAACTAGTCCATAAACGCATATAAATTATACTCCGTAATGGACTAGGAATAGTTCAAAAGTCACCCAAATGAATAGGGAAAATATGCTCGATTTAACACTTCGATGTCCTAGGGCTGGACCATACAACCCATATAACATATCGGAGTAGTCTCAAAACTATTATTTGTCACAACTAGATGGAGCACCTGCACAACAGTTATACACCTCTTCACAACAATATATGTAATCGCTAAAACACGAACATTTGTCGTTAAACTCTTGTTTAAATTGATATGGTCCATGACTGCATTACATAGGACCATGTTGTAAATAGTCCATTTTAGCTAAAATGGATTACGTAGTCTAATATTATCTGCAGGAATGCTACATCCCAATACTTTGTTGCTATATATAGTATAAAAAAGATAATTAGTGATACATATAAATAAAGCAATGTTAAAACAAGTCTGAGTGTGTTTAAATAAATAAAATGCTCTTACTTTTATAATAAATTACAAGTGTTACTATTTGCAATACAAAAGAACCCCCAGTTTAAAAAAATAAATCAACGTTTACAAAAGCTATAAATGTAGCAATATATACGAACAAACAGCGTTAACAGATGACCTTTTCTTACAACTATTGGTAGTTAATATAGGTGGTCCCAAGTAGGTTAACAAAAAAGTGCGGTAAAGAGTTTAGTTTAAGAGCGGTATCTTATTATAATTATTTCTAAATTTCAAATTTTTTTAAACAAATTTTTTAAGCTTCTTCACAAGCAAGGGGACGCTTTGAGCATCAAATAATAAGGCTTGACAATTTAAAAATCCAAACGGCTCCCGCTAAAATATGACTAAAGTTATTTTTAATATCGGTTATATTTAGTTTTTATAAAATTTTGGTATTAAATCAAAGGGCTTGAGGAGTAAAATAGAGTAAACTGTTAAGTTGAAATACAAGACGGCGTCCTACATAAAATCGAAATATAGTAATTACACCCTTGTACCTTTTCACCCCCAATGTATTGGTATCATATAAAAGGGCCTATCTATTTCAATACAGTTTACTAAAAAAAAAATGCTTAATTCAAGATGACGTCCAAAACAAAATGGCGAGTATTTTTTTTACCAAACACATCAATGTGGCTACCAAAGCGAAAGTTCGTGAGTGGCAGAAAACAGTTAAATTTGTAAAAATTTAAAATCAAAGTTTGCGCTTCAAATAGTGAAACAAAATGGCGTATAACTAGGCTATGCCACGATGTGATCATTATATCCATGAACATAGCGTATTATCAGATTCGGTGTGGCCGAATCTTTAATAACAAATTTTGCTTCAATTTGCTAATGAGAAATATTTAAACTTCTTTTTTAAGAAAATAAAACTATTTTTTAATCTTTCCCATGGCTTTAGAGGAAATTTCGTATATTCTTCAACTAAGTTTTTAAAAAAAAGAAAGCATAACAGCAAAAAAAAAGTTAAACTTACGACACTTTAAAGGCATGAGATTATTAAAGATGTAATTTTTATATTTATAGTACCTGTCAAATTATATTTTAATTATAAATAATTCTATTTTATTACAGGAATTTCAAATGGCTTTAATTCAAATTAGAAATTTGACTAGAGGTAAGTTTATTAAAAAATAGTTTATTTTATTCACATGCAAAATTAAAACTTTTAACAACTATTTTCATGAGTTTTTAAGATCGAATGCAATTAGGCATTGATTCGTGGTCAGCTGATGTGCTTTCAGGTAGATGTAAAACAATTTTTATGGGGCTCAGTCTCACCAGCACTGGTGTAAGGTATAATTATAGTAACACAAATAGACTCGGAAAATATAAGATGCCTACAAACCTATTGCGGAAACAAACAGTATATTGAGATTTTTTTTCAAAGGTTTAATATTTTAATATCTTTAATGTTTAATTTGACTTCAAAAAATAAAATCAAAAAAAATTGATCTTTGTTTTCTAAGCAGAAGTGATATTAATTTCTTTTTTGCTAAACAATAATAATGTTATAATAATGTGCTAAATAATAAATTACTAGGAGTTAATAGTTTGATAGAATAATAGCGCAATTTCGAAAATAATAAATTTATAAATTATATGGTAAGTCTTTTAAATGCCTTTAATTCGGTACTAAATCTAGATGAAACAAATGCCATATTCTGCTCTAAAAACACCATTTATATTTTTAATTTCAATTTACTAACACGTACATATGTTAGTTAAACACCCAACCTTTTTAAATTCTATTTTGCGACCAATTTAAATATTTAGCTTTCATTAAAGTTTCAAATAATTTGTTTTATTATTTTATATATTTTTTAACAACAATTAGCTCATGGTTTTTCTCATTTTTCATATCTCTAAATAAATGCATGTGCTTGTGTACATCATTTATAATGGATTTGATGTTTATTTGAGGTATTTGAAATTAAATTATACACATATTTACATTTCCCTATGTAAATGCTGAACATATTTGCTGTGTACACACATGAGAAAGTGTATGTGTGTATGACAATGTGACACTGTTTTCACATTAAACTAAACAATGCTTAAAAAAATATTATAAATTTTTAGTTAGTTAAACATTTAAAACGTTCATATATCAACACATTTTTACATACAAAATAACATGATAAACATTTAAAGAAAATGGTTGCTTTATGCACAAAAAAAAAAAATTAATAAAACAAGCAAATAACCACATAAAATAATAAATCAAATTTTTATATTTTTTCAAATAGTTTTCAGCAGCATGTGGTTATTGGTAATAAAATTAAGACAATATATTTTATAGATTTATTTCGCATACATAAACTTATACATGTGAATAGAATATATACTGACACTTTAAAAGTTATCAGCATTACCAGTGTATGTGAAAACACCCTATAGTTTAGTAAATATGACTTAACTAGTATCTTTGCAATTAAATATTTGCAGTATAGTGCAATTTAACAGCAATAATTTATAGTTTTTCTTCCTTTAAATTTATTTCTTAAAAAATGTATACCAATTTATTTTTAAAATTAATCTACATATGTAAATATTTAAAAGTGAAACTCTGTATGTGTGTGTGTGTTAGTTATAGACTTCGTAATCGCACAGACGATCGGACTTAAGCAAGTTGTAGTACACATTCCAGGAAGTGTTTATTAATTAGTTATCATTTTTAGCTACTTGCACTTGACCGATTTTTCTGAAACTTTGCACACATATTGAGCTGTCATGACTATATAATTTTGTGATTAGAAAAGTGGGCAGGGTGACGTCCATAAAAAGTAAGTTATAATTTTTAGTTACTTGCACTAGATCGATTTTTCTGAAACTTTGCATGGTGTCATGGCTATATAATTTCGTGATTAGAAAAGTGGGCGGTGCCACGCCCATAAAAAATTAGTTATCATTTTTAGCTACTTGCACTTAAACTCTCATGATTATACAATTTCGTGATTATAAAAGTGGGCAATGCCACGCCCATTAAAAAAATTTACAATTTTTAGCTTCTTTCACTTGATATATTATTTAAATTCAGAATGCATTTTTTATTCATTAAGGGGACTAGCAACGCGCGCCGGGCTTGGCTAATAGAACTAAAAAATTTAAAAAAATGTATTATATATTCGTATATCCCTATTAAGACCATTTTTTAGTCCGCGTAAATAATCTTAAAAATGTATAAATGTTCTGACATACTATTTCTAAAGTCATGCTGTAAAATTGAATCCTCAGCAGAAGAAGACCAATACTACTGACATTTAAAATCAAAATTTATACGTCCACCCAAGATATGACAAATCGGAATTAAATGAATTTGTTGTAGACTTAGCAAGTATGAGAACTATATTTATATATTACATTGTACTGATGAATAGCACTCTTACTCTTATTGCTTTTTCATGTTTAATTAAGTTCATAAATTTTAGGTAGGATTGAGTAGTAAAAATGGTAATAACTTACTCCAGACTCTATTCATTCAGCTTAGTAACATTTTGTATGACTATTCTGCTTTTCAAAAAAAAAATAATATTCAAAATTCTCTTCTTTTCAGTTGTTTTAATTTTACGTCAATAAAATGGCTCAATTCACAAGCTGTCGTAGTAGTTGTACACATTTTGTTGATAATTTCTACATTCTCGCCGTTTTTTTTTTTTCAATATGAAGCAGTGAGTTCCTCACAACCTAAGACTCCTTTTACAGGTTGTGAATTGAACATATATATGACAACATTTTAAGCCAAATAAGACCACGTTTTTTCTTTTCAAAAGACTCTGTTCTGCCATTTAGCTGTGTAAAAATTTTTTTACCACTCCCACCTCTTATATTAAGTTAATATACACAGAAAACAGTTTCGTTGTGGCAACCGAATTTGTTGCCAATCGAATTCATTTGGTTCCACGTACTATCTCACAATTCGTTTATAATAACTGAAAATGAAATGGCTTTACAATTAATATACTATATCATTAGAGGGCGTGGCAACTACCACACGAAGTAAATGCTGATATACATAAATATATAAATATATTTTGTTGAAATAAATTGCAAACTAATTTAAACGATCATAAAAAAAATATTCTAAAGAGCAACAATAGGCGTGAAACCTACCATGCAACGTATATGTTATCTTTTCTCAAAAATTTTCTAAGTTATTTTTCTGATGATGTCATGCAATAAATATTAAGTGGTGCAGCAACGCAATCCAGGTTTGGGCTAGTAATAGATTAAAAATATTGCATTTAAATAATTACCAAATTTAAAGGCTCGTCCTTATGAGTGTAATTTGTATGTTTAATATGTATATATGTATTTGAAATAAAGTATATACTACGTAAAATTCTGTAGACATAAACTAAGTCTTCTTTAACAATTATAAAACTTAGAAAAAAATTCTTTTAAAAAAGTAGTACAAAAATATAAAATATTTTCTTTCAAAATAATACTTTAAGACTGGTAAAACTATTGCACTAACAAAATAAAAACAATTTTATATTTTACGAATGATTAAAATTTATTTAAGAAAATTCTTCGCTAAACATGAGGCGCATACATCACTTAAAAATGTTAATTAAAACAGTAAACCAACCAACACTTATGCCTTATAAACACAAAAACAAATATGATAAAATATTAGGACAATTTTGCACATCATAATTCTATCACATGGTTTACATATACATATTTGTAATATTATATTCATCTGCATAATCTCTCTTAACACTCCTGCCTTCCTTTCAACCATCCTTGAATTTGTAAATCTAAGTTTTGTTTTTTTTTTTGTAAACAAATTTTTACTCTATGGCAATTAAAACTTTAACAAATTTTTTCTAAAATAATCATAATATTAGTATTTCACAGCTACTAGTAGTGGTAGCAGCGGTAGTAATAGTTGTAATATTTATATGAACATACAATGTCCAAAATACTAAACATGTATTCAAACACCTACTTTTACAATGCATTTATGTGTGTATGTGTAAATGTGCAAATGTATGAAAAAACATTATTTTAGTTTTTTTTTTTTTTTAATGTCGGATGAATGGGTTTTTGTTGGTTTACATGAAGTAACTTTTAAACTTAAATGAATTCTCCTTTTTTTGGTTTTAGTTTTAACTATTATTGCCATTTTTATTAGCGCATTTAAGCCAACAATTAGCGGTTGTTATGAAATCAACTTAATTTATGTACTTGTGGTAAAATAATGTTTATTTTTTCATTTAATATGAGCATCCAAACACATGCATACATATTCGTACAGGCAATAAATTTATTATGGAAAAAATTTGTAGGATTTTAAATTCAAATTATTTCTGGCTATAAAAAAAATATGTTACAGTTAAAAAAAATTAAAATTTAATTTGCACACATACACATAAAATTTATAAATACAATTAACTATCACCAAGTGCAAGCAAATGTAAATGTCTGTAAATTAAATATTTAGTGTATTTTAAAAGTGACGAATTTTGTACAAACAAAATTTAATTTTCTAAAAAAAATTTTTAACAATAGAGAAAACTTTTATTTATTACAAATATTTTTTTTTTCTTTAAAAAAAAACCAAAAAAAAATTAAAATCGCATATAAAATAATTTGATTGCAATAGTTTTATATTAAAGGTGCATTTCAAATGTTTTAGTTATTTGTTTTTAAATATACTAGAGACGTTCGTTTAATCTGGTAAATCACTCTTTTACCTCTTTTCCTTCTTAAACTTTTTCAAAGCGTGACTACAAAATTACCAGATTTACAAGATTCATTTGTTTAATACTGTCGCGGAACTCAAAGGATTTAAGGGTTGCTATAACTAGTATTTAAACGAATATCCAATCATTTTGGTAGTTCTTAATTTTACTATAATCCATGAAGTAAGAATTATTTGACAATATTTAAATTAAATTAATATTTAAATACTTATTCTGTTGAAACTTTATAATATTTATTTGTTTTCGCTTAACTAGATTTTTAAAAATTAATACTTTATTGCCTTAAGTATTTATCAAAATTATTTTATCAACGGTTTAATAACGATTTTGTTTCAATATAAGTACGTTTGATAAATTTTAAAGTTTATAATGAACTAGCCAAACCCGGCGCGCGTTGCTACGCCCCTTCATGAATTTTAATCGCATTCTAAATTTTAATCAAATATCAAGTGCAAAGCTAAAAACTATAACTTTTTCTTTATGAGCGAGGCACTGCCCACTTTTCTAATTACGAAACTGTATAGTAATGACAGCTCAATAAGTGTGCAAAGTTTCAGAAATGTCCGTCCAGTGAAAGTATCTTAAAATTATAACTTTTTTAATGGGCCTAGCCCTGCCCACTTTTCTAATCACGAAATTATATAGTCATGACAGCTCAATATGTGTGCAAAGTTTCAGAAAAATCGGTCCAGTGCAAGTACCTTGAAATGATACCTTTTTTTATGGGCGTGGCACTGCCCACTTTTCTAAATACGAAACTGTATAGTCATGATAGCTCAATATGTGTGCAAAGTTTCAGAAAAATCGGTCCAGTGCAAGTACCTCAAAATGATACCTTTTTTTAATGGGCGTGGCACTGCCCACTTTTCTAATGACGAAAGTGTAAAGTCATGACAGCTCAGTATGTTTGCAAAGTTTCAGAAAGTTCGGTCCAGTGCAAGTAGCTAAAACTGATAATTAATTTGTTATCGGCGTGGCCCCGCCCACTTTTTTAATCACGAAATTATAAAGTCATGACAGCTTAATATGTGTGCAAAGTTTCAGAAAAATCGGTCCAGTGCAAGTACCTCAAAATTAAAACTTTTTTAGGGGCGTGGCCCCGCCCACTTTTCTTATCACGAAATTTTTTAGTCATGACAGCTCGATATGTGTGCAAAGTTTCAGAAAAATCGGTCAAGTGCAAGTAGCTAAAACTGATAACTAATTTTTTATGGGCGTGGCCCCGCCCACTTTTTTTCACCCATAAACACTCCCTGGTATGTGTACAATAACTTACCAAAGTTTGAGCCCGATCGGTTTTACAGTTTCGGAGTCTATAGCTAACACACACACACACATACACACACACACACACACACACACAGAGTTTCACTTTTATATATATAGATAGATAGATAGATACCACTGTTAGAGTTTAAAAGTACTGAAATAAAAACAAGCTGATTTTCAAAACCAGCCATGGTTTTATTCATTAGCAATCATGATCAATATTTCAGTATATAATTTAGTCAACAATTTAACTCGAAAAATTAATGGTGATATAATTCGAGAAGGATTTAATTAGTTTTTAGTTGTTATCAAATAACAATTTCTTTGTACAAATTCTTTAATTTTTTAGCAGAAGTTTTTTCTGGCAGTGTTCAAAACAAAGTTTTAATTTATTGTTTCTAGTTTTGGTCCTATCATTTTTACTGATAAGTTTTTAACAAGATGATAAATCTTAACAGTCGGTGGTTTACTAGCAATTTGATTTAAATATAAAAAAGGTTTAGGATTTGTAAAATAACTTCGAAGCAGTTTTTCTTGTTGTGTTTCTGCTTTTAATAACTTTTTTGTGTTATAATATATTTCTCTTGAAATTTACAAGTTATCAATATAACACTCAATACCATATTATATTTTGCAAGTACAATTCTTCACCATTTTTATACATAAATCCATTATTTGACCACGGCAATGTCATTGGAGAAAAGTATATACCACGATCGCTTACAAATTGGGATTCAAATAAGTACTTATTTTTAAAGCATTCAATTGGTTATTGACTTTAATATCCGAAGTAACCTATTAAGTGTACACCCAGAAAACAATAAATCACATTCATTGCCAATCGATTGGTTCAGTTCCTGCAATCGAACTTTTCTTTTGTGATTATAAAATTTCTATTGCAAGAATCATAATTAATTAGTGCTGACCACATATTTATATTTGGAAACGAAGTTCTGTAGATATAACCTTAAAATTGTACTATCACAACTAAACTATGCAATTGGCAACAATTGCGGTACTCAAAACCGATACTCTTTTTTCGGTGTACGAACGTACCAAAATCAAATACGTTTCGTCCAAACGAGCCATATTTCGTTCAAATCGATCTACAACTTTTGATTTTATTTTTTTTTTTTTAAATATACTACTGCACAACGGCACTGATGCATCATCATGATGTATGTATGTTTAGCTGATGTATAATTAGCAATTTATATTAGAAGAAGTTATTAACGTTTTTTCCTTGACTTAAATATGAGGCACCTTCACTTAATTGTGAATAAAAGCAAAACGCGTTCATCGATTTTTAAGACCGATGTCTCATTTTGTTTATAGGTTATGTAACTTTACGTAAAAGTAAGAAATAAAAAAATAAGACTTCACATTTTTCCACATTTTAGTGTTTTTACATAATTTTTTTTTATATAAAAAATTTTATTTTTTTTTACTTCAGCAACTATTACTCAGTAATTTTTTTTGTGATTTTCAAAAGTTTGATTGTTTTTTACATCTTAAAAAAAGAACAGTTTTGGAAATCGCTTAATGAGGAGTAAAGTTATGATTTCTTGAACTTTTAGTTTTTGTAAAAAAATCAGATGTACGATTAGTACCTGTAACTTAATAATGCGAGGTGATGGAATAAAACGGAGATAAGATTTAAAACCAGCCACCTAAAGTCAACACAAAAAAAGTTCATTTTTGTTTCCTTGTGTAAGCTATAAGTCATTAGTAAACTTAATTATTGCTTCGCCGCTAATGTCGAAAATATTAAATAAAATGATAATTATAATAAAAAGTTATTTAAATGGCTTATATTATTATATAGTGCCGTATATCCAAGCAAATGTCTGACAAAAATACTTTTCTATCACATTTTACATCAAGCCATAACTAAACCACTTCTTAGTAAGACAGAAATATGTAGTAGCTATTTAAAAGTATTTTTTCAAATTAATTATAATTCAATTTAAAAAAGAAACTAAACGAAATAAAGTTTCAGAGTAAGTTCTCGTAATGCAATTGTATTTCTGAATTTAATTTAAGCTCAGTTATTCCAAATGAGAAAAATACTAATATGTGTACATCTGTATATAAAGGGTGTTTTCTTTAGAGGTATAAAATTGTTTAAATGTAATTAAACACAGATTAAATTTACTTTATTCGAAAGATAAACTTCTCGCATTATAATTTAAATATCACTCATGGCATATGACCGCCACGGCTGGATCGGACGTAGTCTAATCTGGAGGTCCATTATTCAACGACTTTTTCCAACAATTGTGGCCGTATTTTGGCATTAACTCGGAAAATGTTGCCTTCCAACTGATCAATAGTTTAGTGCTTATCGGCATATTTTAGCGACTTTACATAAGTATCCCTACTGCGGCGGTATCTAGCGGCGTTAAATCGCATGATTGTGGAGGCCAATTTACGTGAAACTGTGGCATGAGCTGTGTGACATGTTGCGTCATCTTGTTGAACCACAGCTCTTGCCATTATAGCTGTTCAATAATAATGTCCGACTTAAATATAAATATATATTCCCCCTTTTTAATTGCCTTTAACTTTAGACTATGCAGTTTGATTTAATATAGGTAGATTATTAACAAAGAACAAAGCAAATTTATTCATCAGATATTCTTTATTCTTCAGTTGATTATTTTTTTTCTGCACTTATTTCAAACTTCAGCTGTCAAAATCGATGGATAAAAAATAATTTTCTCTATTCTCTCATTTATTTCAAATGTCAAACTTCATATATAAAAAACATAAACAACAAGTAACAGTGCTATATTCGGCCGTGCCGAATCTTATATACCCTTCACAACGTGTAGTCATGTAATAACAATTGTTTGTATCACCATTCATCCCATATAAAATACGTGCATACGTACACGTTAGAATAAATGTGGCATCGAATCCCAGCTGAGCCAAAAAAATTTAATTTTATTTTATTTAATATATTATTTATATTTATTATTTTTTTTTTATTTTTTAAAAATTTTTTTAAAAAATTTCTTTAGAAAAATTTTTAAAAAATTTTTTAAAATTTTTTTTAAAATTTTTAAAAAATTTTTTTTTTTTAATTTTTTTATTATTTTTTTTCTTATTTTTAATATTTTTTTTTTTGTAATTTTTTTGTTTGGTATGTTTTTTACATGTATCTATGTATGTATGTTGTTGTTGTAATTGTGAAAAAAAAACGAGGTGGTCGTGGTTTTTTGCTCATATCTCAGAAAGTTATGGGGCGATTGTGCTGAATTTCAATAGCGATTCATTCCTGGATATTTCCAAGAGATTGATACCATATACAGATCTGAGGAACATATAGTTGCTTCTAAAAGTTGATTTCAACCAACACACGGACAGACGGGCAGACGGTCAGGGCTTAATCGACTCCTCTATTCATAAGCTTTCAGAAAATATATACTTTATGGGGTCGGAAATGAAAATTGTAGAAATTACAAACGGAATGACAAAGCTATATATACCCTTGTGCACCACAGGTGAAGGGTATAAAAAATTGTCTCCGAACCGTGATTACATTTTTCTACAATCAATCTACAATTATTACAATAAGAAAATAGTATCCACTTTCAAGACTTACTTTTTAATAATTAGATGCATTGTATTATCAAAAGCATAATTGAACATTAGGCGTCATTAAGTTGAGTTAAATCAAATTGTGTAATACATATTTCATTTTGTTTAAATAAATAAACTGTAATAGCAAAAATATCAAGGATGCTTATTAATTGCAATAAAAAAATTACAGTTTATAAGAAAATAAAGTGACGTTTTTAAATGTAAAATTTTTTCTCATATTAAAAAATTAATAAAACGTTTCTAGAGCGATTTGTATTTAAGGCGACGATATACATATATTTACGTATGAGCATTTGATAAAAAATTATTATAATAGTATTGATGCTGCAGCAGACGATAAAAATGTACATTCAACTGCATTTCCGTTGTAAATATAATAAGGGAATATTAAAGTCTGGTTTTATTTTTGTCTTATATTTTTTATGTCCGCCTGCAAGTATTTTTAATAAGTTTGACACAGATAACAAGTATGAGATGGAAATAGAAATGGAGAATTTTATTAAAAATAATAGAATACTATAAATATATTGTATTCTAAAAAAGACGCATATAAAAGCGTTTATGTTTTTATTGAAAATATATTTAAAACTAACATAAACGAAAGGTTGCCTAAAATTTTGTACCGATTTATATACACGAACCACTTTCAGATATTTTAAATTTATAAGGGAAGTTATTGATTCTGTTTTCTGCTTTCGTAAATAATAAGTGAAATTTTTGTTCCCAATAATTTCCATTTTCCTCGAAATCAGAATTCTATAAAACTACTGTTCCCTTTACTGGACAGCTGTTAAAAATAACACAAACTATCAATGCACATGATGATCATAGGTTTGTTTAGTATTTTTAATGGTTCTGATAATTCTATGTAATATATTTTCATATAAATTTTCAAATTTAATAACAAGAATACAGAAGCAAACAACTTTTTAAATTTTTTTTAGCAATTTTTACAACTTAAATTTGAAAAAATATTTAAATGAAATTATTTTTAGCCCCAAACAAAATTTTATAAATAGTCTTAAAAAATTGAAGTAAATGTATCGATTAAAGTATTTAAATTGGTTTTTTGTGTACACTTATATGAGTTAATGTTGTTTAAAATTTTGTTTGCGTTTACTTAAACATTTTACGTTTATTATAATGGAAGCGGAGCGTGAAATTTAAACATTAATTTAAAACAAATTGTTTTTGGCTTGTGGGGGTACTTTTTATTTTATATTATTTATTTTAAAAATGGAAGACAATATTTTATTCCTGATTAAACACAAACAAAATATAAAAACAATTTTTCCAGCAAGCCTTATAAGAGCGACAAGCGTTCTTCCTACCGTTATCACTGTAATGACAAATCGAAACAAAAGCGTCAGCGATGTGTAATAAACAGTGATTGTCACTTATGTTTTGTTCAAAACCCAGTAAAAAGAAATACAAATAGAGGTAAAATCACTTGAATCACTTGTTAATAGCTTAAATGGCAATAATTTTTTTTTATGATTACAAAAGCAAAATGAAGCGAACTTCAATAATTACCGCTCTGTCAAAACGGGATTGTTAAATTGCAAAGCGTTGCCGCAGCGGTATTTCGATTCACCTTATGTACATTTAATGACCAAGAGCTTGCTGTTCTGTTTAAGGGTTACCTGTTAAGAAATATAAAAAATATTTCTATTTACATAACAAGAAATCCACTTGCCTACTAACAAATAAGACACAATTTATTCAAGCTTTAGGTCTTTGTATAATAAGAGTAATGTACTTTAAATTTAAATTGCCTTTTCTCAACATTTCGCTAGTCCGTTGTGTAAGTAGCGAAATGTTGAGATAATCAATACAAATTAAAGACATTTTTTATTATTAAAAGACCTTGAGCCGAAATAATTTTTGAGAATATTTAAATTAAAACAAGGTCAAAACAAAAATAATTATTAAACATTTTTAATAATTTTTTTTTTTACTTACCCCAATTTTGAGTTTATAAAAATTCAAATCTTCAATATGATCAAGTTTTATTAAGACATAAAAATAAGATATTTGTCTTATAAGATGACCTTTTGTGTAATTTTTTGTTAATCCCAAAATAATTTACATTTTCTTTTCTATATAAAATATTTTTAGAGCAAAGTCTTGTGTTTTGCATTATTTTACCTTCTAACTAATATATTTACTAAACTCAATGTAATTCCTTATGGATCTGGATTCATGGACTGTTACTTATGGGAAATTACGGAATTCCGTTTTCCATATGAAGCACACAACATGCCAATTGGGCATAAGTGTATACCTGTCATGGGTTTGGGCCTTTAGTGCTCCTCCTTTTCAACCTAACCTAATATACTAAACTGTTTAACAAGCAATTACATGCAAAGCAAAAACATGGTTAGAGTGATCATAATATATTATAATTTTATTATTAGAACATAAAATAGTTCGAAGTTGTCATTATGAGTACAGTAAAAGTATCAGTATTATGTCCCCAAATGACCATATAAATATACTCTAAAAATTAAATACCGTATAATTATAATATGATATCACGACGACACGACTATCGTATTCTGAACTTGTATAATAATTATAAATAAATATTTATGTCGATTTTTGCTACGGAGTTCATGCTCGCATTATACAACCGATTTCAATAAAAAGTATACCAACGGAATCTTTCTGCAGATGTGCACAATCATAATCCTAATAATCAGAATTGGTTTAGTATTTTTTATAAAAATGGGCGTTCAAATCAAAATGCATTTTGTGCTCTTCGTAATTCGTTTGATCAACATAATCGTTCAAATTCGTCCACAATCGGGAGAATTGTAAAAAATATTTAAATTTCTGCAAAACAGGTCTGTATTAAATGTGAGAACATCTGTGAATGCCTTCTTAGTTCGTTAAATGGGAACCATTGCTGTTTTTTTGCGATAGTGTGGCAAAAGAGCAGTCAACCTCGACTCATCATCATGCCCAACAATTGAGCATCAACATTGTCATTGAAAATTTGGACCATCAGATACAGGAGTGGCTCCAAGGATGTGGGGCCATTTGGCCGATATTTTGCTAAATACATAATTGAACCATACAAATATTATCATTATAAAAAAGAAATGATAATAATTTCTTAAATAATTTCTGTTTTATTTAAAATCAACATCGGCCCTTAAAATTTAACCACCATTAATAACTTCGATATGATAGTAAAATGTTTTGGTAAATTTAGTCTTTTAGTGAAAGTGAGCGTTAAAGTAGGCGTGTCAATAAAGTTTCTGCTAATAAATACAACTTAGATATTTCAATATAGTCCTTTATTTTCTCAAAAATCTTTATTAATAGAGAAATTATATGAATTTTAGGTAAAACGTTATGTGAGAGGCGGGCGTAAAAGTGGGCGTGGCACCTTATTTTCTGGCACAGTAATGACATTGACTATAAGGATATACGTTTCAAATTTTATCATCATACCTCTAATTTTGGCGGTATTATGAGCTTTTAAATTTCATTAACGGTAGATAACGTGAAAAGTGGGCGTTACAGTAGGCGTGCCAAAGTTGTTTTTGCTAATGAGTACAACTTAGATGTTTCAATATAGTCCTTTATTATTCCAAAATCTTTATTAATAGAGAAATTATATGAATGTTAGGTAAAACGTTATATAGGAGGTGGGTAAAAGTGGGCGTGGCACATTGAATTTCCGTTACAGAAAAGCCTCTCACTAAAAAGCAAAGTGTGCACAATTTCAGAATCGTACACCTAATTTTGTCCGTTTTATTAGGTTTTAAATTTAAAATATACTGAAAAATACACTGCGCGGTATAAATTTTCGTACATTTTTATCTATAACTCCTTTCCTAATGCATAGATGTAAGCAATTTTTGGGGAGAGATATTGTTTTGACTTGAGAAATATATATTTGAAGTTTTATGACTGTTCGTTAATGCGTTTGGACACAATTCCATTTTGTTTGATGTTCGAAGGACACGGTTTTTTCGACCTACTCTTGCATTACGAGCTATAACTCACTTCCTAATATTCCGATTTAGCCCATTTTCAATACCATACAAACCTTGTCTATAAGAAAGATTCTGGGCAAAATTTGAGTCCCATAACTTTTTCGGTGCGACCTCTATCGTGCTTTCAACAGACGGACAGACGGATCTAGATCGTCATAAAATCAACCCCGATTCAGAATATTTATACTTTATGGGGTCTAAAATGGATATTTCGATGCGTTACAAACGGAATGACAAAATGAATACAAAAACTAACTTGCGCAAGAGACTTGCCTAGTAAGAAGGGGGTCAAAGTTAAAACTAATCGACAATAACTATTATGAGTCCATAATAGTACATCGGAGTGCGCTAATGAATTTCGATTATTATATGTGTTAGGGTTGGTTAATTCGCGAAGACCTATGAGACAAAATCAACTTTGATCACCTATGAAAGTTTGGATATTTACTTGAGAAATTCATATGTATTTGACGCCAAAGAGAAATCATCATTTGATGAATCAAGATGACGTTCGCAACCGGGAGTACCTTATGTTTTTCTGTTTAATCTTCATCAAGGTTGGTGAGATCATACCGGCTACATACACTTATGCATGATCGCATATGTTTGTACAAATATATTTCCTGTCTTAACATGAAGAAGCTGCAACTTATCAATGTTCTGAATTCTTCGATAATTTGTAGATATTCAAAAAAAAAAGTAAATGTGTTAAGCTAATATTTGTGCCTCTCACAAGCTTTTTACTCTTTTCATATAATCTACAGTTAAGTGTGTCAAAAATACTTTATAAATTGTGTTGCTTAAAGTTTGTTTTTTTTCTTTCTTTTAATGAATAATTTGTTTGAAATAAAAACCCAAAATGTTTATTATTGACACTCCTTTGAGATTAGAATTAAATACATAAACAAATGTGTGTAACTTACAGGGGCCGTAATATGGAAGACTTCTTAGCTATGGGGTATATAAATTTCGGTTTAGCTAAATATGTCATTCCAACTTCTTTTACTTTTAGAAGTTTTATATTTCATTTGTAACTTGTGTGTGCTTTCTGCATCGTTGAAACGAATGTTTTTATTTTCTGTTGTGTGAAATTTTATTACTTTATTTTAACTACTACATAAGTACAAACATACGTATATGAGTACGTAAGTGGAAAGAAAAACAAATATGCATGTGTTTATATGTTTGTATGTATTTTCTGTTTTCAGTTCATGTTTGTTGTCCTTGTTGTCGTTTGTTGGTAGATTTTATGCTCAACTATTATTGTGTGTATTTTTAAAGAAATCAACATCAAAGCCAAAAAAGTGGAAAAAATACACGCCTGTCCGCCAGTTGTGTTTGGGTTTTTCTACACTTTTTTTTGTTGTTTAAAGCCCGCCGCAATGCAGCAAAATATTTGTTATTCTTGCCAACTAATGCCATTGAATATGTATGTACATTTCTTTTAAAACAAATACATATTAAATAAATAAAAAAAATTACACTTTTTTTGACGTTGGTTGAACCACTCTATTCTATTTCATTCATTTCATTTTAAATTTTCTTATTAATATCTCAAATGGTGTTATTTATTGTAAAACCAACAAAAACTATTTTTTAAAAAAGTTTCTTTTTGTTTCTCCTGGTTCCCTCAAAGGCTTACATAAACGAATGTTTTTTCTTTAAAAAAAAGACAGGATTTTTAGTGCCGTATGCATAAAATGTATCGAAGGTGTTTGTATAAAGGGTTTATTGAACTGATTTTCTATGGAAATATAACTAAAATCTAATAAACCTTTTATAATTTGTATGCATACGGCAGTTAAAGTTTATATTTTAATTTTTTTAAAAACCTTTTAAAAATGAATTACACAAATAATACAAGAATTTTTAACTAAAAACACTTGAACATAAATTTGCTTTCAAGCACATGATTATGTTTCTAAATTACTTTTAATTATTTCTTCTCCCTATTCTTTCTAACTATTTGCTTTATGAGTAAATAAATTTTCAACAAATCTTAAACTTAAACAATCAACTTATTGATTTTCACTATTTTATTTAATTTCTTTTCTATAGATAGAAATCAAGTGCCAAAATAAAACTAAAATATATTTTATTATTGCAATTTATTTTATGTTGTGTGTTTGTTAGTTTTTTATATTTGTGTTCTTGTACAAATGGAATTTATTTCCCATTTCCGAAACTATTAAAATGTAACTTATTTTAAATGTTCAAACACACATACATTAATATCCACACGCACATATACACAATGGTTTTTGCAGTAACACAATTGTGGGTCTAACAGTAGCAAAGCTAAATAAACTATGAATTATTTTTAGAACGGAAGAACATACTGACACTAAGGCCAAATTTTGTAAGTCTTTGCTTCACATAACCTAAAAGTATAGAAGTATTGTATCACACGATTAAGACAGACAGTTAACTAGTCCGGTATAGGAATTAAATTGCTCACTTAAATTATTTCCCCATAAAGTCATTATTTCGAGGTCTGCGGTAACAATATCCCAAAGTGTAGTAGCTCTCGCCATTGATGGTAATGCTCTTTTCACTAGCCCATTAATTACATCAAACACTGCCTTTTATGGATTTTTAGGGATGGTTTTGGAGTTATTTATTATTTAGTTCTTTATTCGTTTCCTTATTTAAAACCTGGCACAAAAACAGAAAATCTGCGTTAAGCTATTGCAAGCTCATTAACTAAAATTAAAGCACACAGTTAAGTCTACCAGCTTTTAATTTTAAACAAGTTGCATTTTGCAAGTCTTTAAACAAAATTAAATTTGTAAAGGTCTTTGATAGGAGATGCGTGTCACAGCGTTGTGTAGATTAGTCATGCCCTTCCCTACTCTCTTCACTGGAGCCGCAATTTTCTGCTCACCACCTCCTTAAGGTGGTCTATTCGGTCGCCCAGCTTTCAATAACGTTCACTAAAATTCAATTTGGGATAATATTGGCATTAGTGCTTAATGTTAGAATGTAAGTCCTTTCATCATGAGCTTTAAAGCAACACTTAATCTTAGATATTAATAGTCAAATTGATTTTTTGTTTTGCAGTTTATGCTCACATTATACAACTAATTTAAATAAAAAATATGCCATTTTAAAAGAGTTTTCCTGCACAATCTTAATCTTAATACAAATGGTTCAAGATTTTATAATTTTTAAGCGATTAAAGTTGCTACTCACACATTCGCTAACCATATTTGTATAACAGAATCAATAAAAACTCGATGCAATGCATGCTGAATTAACTTTATTGCTAAAATTGTTTATTCAAATAGTGTTTTTTCTGTTTGGTATAAAATACAATACAAATCCGAGAAAGTGTGGTGTAACAACTTAAACTTTCGTTCCAAAGATTTGTTGTTGCTTTATTTCTGTAGATCAACAATCAAGTCGAAATAAATTAATAGATAAAAGAAATAAGTTGTAAGAATAAGTTATATTTTAAAAATATTATTTACTGCCAGATTACGGTTGAATGGGTCAACCGCAGTGCACACTAGTAAAAATACAATGATAATATGACATCAGTCACGTGTACTTTGTGAAAAAAAAGACGAATAAAAAAACCTGTAAATTAATCATCTGTTATTTCTAGCAAAAATGTAAGATTTCTCGATGAGGTTACTTTTGGCATGAAAAATTTTTATTTTTTAGCGATTTATTCTTAACTTAACTAGTGAATACCAAAATTATCGTTTTCAATTCTTTGGAATTATAATTAATTGGCATTCTATCTCTTAAAAGGAAATGTTCAACTATAGCGGTAAATGAAAACTATGACCTTTATGATGAAACAATTCCATTTATATTGGTAATCGAAACCGAATTTCAACGTAACAAAAAAACAATCAGCTGATTAGTTACGGGTGCCTTATTATTCTGCCTTGGATTTTATATTGTAATATTTATGTCAAATAATTTTAAACGTCAAGCAAAGAAAAAACCATAATGAAAAAACTTATCAAAACTTACTTCTGAACAGATATGTACACAAAATATGAAAGACTATTTTTAATTAACACTTCATAAAGCTGATTCAGAAGGTCTAAAAGCAATCAAGCTATGGTTTTCTTTAATTCTTCTTGCTGAATAAATTTTTCTTATTTTAATAGTTTGAGATGTAAAAAAAATACGCAAAAATTGTAAAAGAATTGTAAAAAGATTGGAGAAACTTGAAAATAAACAAGAAAATTTAAAAAAAATATTAGTATAAAAATTGCACTTAAAATTAAAGTAATCATTATATGCAACTACCAGCTCAAGACAAAAGCAAAGATTGTCGATTTCAACTATAGTCATATATTTATTGTTATTGCATTATGCTTCAACTAAACATAATAATTATAATCGGCAGCCATTGATTGTTTTAACCACAAGCATTCAATTCAATCATAGTATGTTGCTCTTCGATTGTGGTTACCACAACCATATTCTTTCTTTGCGAGTGGAGACAGTCGTAAACCGTAAGTATTGTGCATACAATTTCGGTGCAAAATAAATTAAATAAATAAATAAATTAAATAATAAATAAATTATATGTAATCTATTTAAATTTGTTTTAAAAATGATACGCTAATTAATATAATGCCTATAATTCCCTTTTTCAGAAACGATATTTTCTCTTCATTTAATCAAACATAAATTCAATTTGAATTTATTTCGTGGAACAAAATTAAGGTAAACTTTTTGTATTTATTTATTAGTTAAAAAAAAATAGTGATATGAAGCCTTCAAAAGCTGAAAAATTAATAATTCTACTACAACCTCTGTGTAAATGCAATCGGTGCGACCGGATGATGGTCCTCAACGACCGTATTTTTTACACTGGTCGGTGGGATTTTCGTCCGCTTGTAACGCCATAAGTCAACGAGTTTGCAGAAGGAAAGAAAGATGTTATTTATTGTATTGTTGATTAAAAGGTTGATCAAAATTAAGGTCTGGTATATGTTTTAACCGAATATACTCACGAACTAAATAATTTTAATTTCACCATTTGAATTTGTTTTACTATTATAATAAAAATATTTTATTATTTTATTACTTTTAATGTGTTTTTGTCTTTTGGTATTTTTATGAGTTAAGTTTTCAAAAATAAATAACTTGAACTTTTGTTCGCTATAATTTTTCTCTTTACTGTAGTCATATATTTGAGCATTCAAGGCAGGACAACATTAAAAATATTTATGCAACCATGTTGAACAAATACAGAATACAATAATGATAAAAAAAAAACAAAGAGCATTTAATGTATACGTAAAATATATATCCAATATATTTGCAAGTATGAGGAGCAATAAATGCATTAGTAGTTGTATTTGTTGAAGAAAAACTATATGATATAAAACAAACCAAAAAACCATTTTCGTTCTACCCCAAAAAGAAATATCATCATGAAAAGAGATTTAGTACTGTTTTTGTTTCAAACTAAAGAACTCTTTTTCGTTTTTTATTTTAGTTTCATATTAAAATCTCATTTTATACATATTGATTGGCCATTATTTATGAATTTATCTTCTTTCAAATACAACTACGGGCACATACTGTAGCTCACACATGCCCTTGTTTAAATGTATATGTATGTATGTATGTCTGTAGAAGCTTCCGTGTGTAAGTATTTTTTCAACAAAAAGGGGTTCATATTTTTTTAACTTTTTTAACAAATTATTTTAAACTTAACTTTTTCAGATCATAAATTATCAAACTTACAACCACTGGCAATGGCAGCAGCACTCAACATCAGGCATCGCCAACAAAAAACAAAAGCAACGGGGATTTAGCAGCGGCAGACATGTATCATCCTAACTCGACAATTTTGTGTCAACAATATTGCAGCTAACTTGATTTTTTCAAACTCTATTTTTCTTTATCATTTATTAGTTTCTATACATACTCACACAAACACATTGTAATTTTTACCCCGCCAATTTATTCAAGAATAAATAGTTTTTGTTTTCTTCATCATATTGCACATTCATTTGATATTGTCTCGTTATTCGTTTCGTTGTCAACAATTTTTAAACTATAGATCATTATAATAATATTCTAATGGTTTTTATTATTTGACTCCAAATCGCACTTTGTATTATTTACCATATCAACGCTGTGTAACAAATGTTTGAACCGAAACATAAATTATAACATTTTTCGTTATTGATGATTTATTATTTGTTGTTCCCATTTATTTCATTTTTCATACAAACTATGGTCTTAAGTACATACATATATGTAGTTGTAATTGTTAGTGAATGTGTAAGTTTACGTGATGCAAGTATGTATTAGTGATTTTATATGTATTTGTTTGTGCTTAAACAAGGTGTCTTTACTTTAATGAATAATGAATTCTATGTGTGATTGTGCATACAGTTTTGGTGTTGCAATTTAAATTCAATTTTTAATGGTTCGGTGCGACCGGATGATGGTCCTCAACGACCGTTTTTTACACTGGTCGGTGGGACTTTCGTCCGTTTGTAACGCCATCTGTCAACGTAACAATCAATTAAATAAAATATCGATCGTTTTACAGGATTATAGTATTCAACAAATATGAGTTAATCAATCGTATCATAGTAAAAGCTTTGACTTTAATTTAAATATAGTTGTTTAATTGTTTTTTACTTATCAACCCACTGGTACATACAAAATGTTTAAGTATATTAAAGCTTATATAACTTTAAAAAATGTTAATGAATAAGACTGTAAGTAAGTAACTTCACCACTACAAATATTCAATTATATTGCAGAAATTTTTAATTCAGTTTCAGAATCTTATATTTGTATTTCAGAACTTTCTATCTAATCTCTTCTTATCTAACTATCTATTTAATCTAGCATGTTCCTGCGACTCCACCTGCGTAGTTATCGGGATGAAAGGTAGCCTATATGTCTATCTGGGTTGTTGTCTATCAGTGTGCCAATTTTTTTTAGTTTCGTTTAGCAGTTTTTGCGTGATTGAACAACAAACATCTAAACATCCAGCCATACAAACATTCTCAATTATTATATTAGAAGGATAGAATTTTCATATGTATTTCATAAATTTTTTATTTGATTCAAATTTTAAGTAATTTTTAATATTAGATGCCTTAAGCTCTAAACACATAGACGCCAGCAGACTACACAACTTCACGGCTTCAAATGCTGCCAACTTCAAATGCTGCTCTGAAGTCAGCTTCATAATTATTTTGAAAACAGCAACAACATAATAATCAGCTGATGTGTATTTTAGCAATATAAATTTCAGGGATGCCGCATACATACATATATATTTTATAATAAATAAAATTAAAGTTATTGATAAAAAAAATGTAATAATATCACGAAAAACTATAAAAACACATAAATTTATCTCTTTATTGTATTTTTGTAATGTTCTTTTATGTTTAATATCAAAAATAAGTTTCTGTTATTTTTTTCCAATTTAATATATATAATGGCAACACTAACTTTGTTTCATGCTGCCCGTCAAAATAGAAAATAGTCTAATTTGGCAGCAGTCGTGCTGCTCTGCTGCCGTCAAAATAGTCGTTTTCATTTCAACACATGGATTTTATTTTTGACATATTGCTGCTTGCTGTCTGCTGTCGTCTATGTGTTTAGAGCATTAATCGTAAAAAATATTCACTCGGCTGGTGTCGGAATAAAACTTACTTTATTAGCTTTTTCTTTCATTAACACAAATAGAAAAATTTAGTTTCTTCGTATAGAAGAAACTTAACTGAACTTAAGCTAGAAACAAATAAATATTGTCTTTATACCTTTTTTCATAAAAGAAATTCCCAGCAAAAACTCTTATTACAAAATAATGAGTTAAAATTATTAAAAACACAGTATACAATTTGGCATCTATTATTTTAATACGGCGATGTCAATGGTGACAAGTACTTACCACTCTTGCTTACAAATATGAACTCAACATAAGTACTTTTCACGCTCCTTCACAAAAGAAGGCATAAATAAGTACTTATTTTAAGCATTATTTAAGTACTGGAATTTAGTAATCTAAACAGAAGTCTTTCAGTTTTAATTAAATTTTTATTTTTTGTTGAACTTTTTTGTTTAATTTAATATTTTTTTTTTAAATTTTTAATCAGGCTTGAGTTCATATTTAATAATCTTTATTTTTACAAAGAATTTTTTAATTGTGATAAATGAAAGAATAAATCTTGAAAAATTATATTTTTACCGACACTAGCCGAGTGGAATGCATTTTCGAAACCAGCTACGATTTCATCATCAGTTCAGTTTTTTTTTAGTGCGAAGAGGTATTTACTCTTCGGTTTGTTAAAGTGTAATTAAAAAAGTCGTTAGTTAAATTTACTGCAAATAGATTTTATTTAGGCTCCAGTTCAAATGAACATGTAAAAAAATGTCATTTGATAGACAAAGTTGAAAAAAGTACAATGATTCCCTAATTATAATTTTATTAAATTACTTATTTCAAAATTTTTCATGAAATTAAATAAAAGAATAATTGAACTTGTGGCAAAATAAAAATGATTTAATATTAATATAAAGTCATTAGTTAACTTATAAACTGTGTTTAACGAAATGACAATAATAAAAACTTTAAAAATCTTTTTTAGATTGTGTAATTGGGTGTCATTATTTTAGACATTGCACAGTAATGTGTGTCATTACTAACAGCAATATTTTGAAATACAGCATAATGACTTGATGATCTTTAAACTAGTTTTTTGCTTGAAATTTAATTTATAAATATTAAAATTAGCTTATTCACAAGGTGTTATAAGTATCGTATTGTCATAGTTCTCCAAAAGTGTACATCTCATAAACTAGCCAGATATGTAGAATATTATAATATTTATATTTTTTTAACGACTCTGTCCCGTTATTGATGGAAGTATGATCAACATCGAAACAACATACTACTTACCAAATTTACAATGTCTTTACAATATTAAAATGATTATATAAAATGAACGTTTTCCGACTCTTGTTTTTATTTTTGCTACAACATTTTAAATATAAATTTACAACATTTAATTGATGCCGATAAACTAAAAAAATATAACGATGAGGCGCCATCTGTTATTGCCTAGAAACATTATTATTTCCTCAGTAGGACCATTGTCGTAGCTATCGGGATAGAGAAAAGGTTTTCCACCTTCTCTGCGAATGTCCTGCACTGGCGGCTAAAAGACACAGATTTCTGGGCGAACATGTACTGGATGACTTCTCTGCGATATCTGAAGTTGGACTGAATTATCTACTGAGATACCTCACGGACACGGGGTGGATCTAGTATCCTTACTCTTGGATTTATTCTTAGACATATTAGAGCTGACGAGTGATGTGGTCCTGTCAAAACGGAGAAATACAGATTCTACTTGACTGTTTGCGTGCATCAAACTACCACGGTAACCAACCAACCTCAGTAGGTGGAGCTCCGAATACATCTTTGTATCTGACCTTTGCTTGTTTTCAGGAGCGAACTGGAACGTTATGGGTGGCTCTTCTTTTCTTTTAAAACTAAATTGTATGGAGGAGAGTTGAAGCCTTGATCAAAATTTTGTATAAATTTTTACCGCTGCTCAGTTTTGAGCGTAGTTTTGCACTTAAACCTCTACACCATACCATCAACATAGATTTTATACACATATTTTTAACACTCGGCATTTGGAGCCATATTTTTGTATCCACAATATTGTGGCAGTCAAAACTAAAGTCGTATATTTGTATTAAAAGTATTGTACTTGTATTGGAATTTTATAAATACAACATTAAGAAACTAAGATTGTTGTTTTATTTACAGTGGTGCAATAGTATGGAATTTTTTGAATTTTGAAATTTTTTAAAATTTGTTTTTACAGAGTGTTGATGGTACATAAAATTTATTTATTTGCTTATTATTTGTAAATTTATTTGATACAACTCAAACAAAAAAATAACTAGTTAATCTATGTTGTCGATATATCCTGCTAACTTGCTAGGTAAGTAAAGATTTTGCTGGAAATTTATTTATAAGAAGCCTTACAAATTTCGTAATAAGAAATTATACAATGTATAAACGTATGTTAGCAAAGGGTGCCTCGGTGGGCTAGTCAATATTGTGCTGCTCTGATAGTCTGGGGGTGCTGGTTCGATTCCCGGCAGAGATTCTCCAGACTGGCCGGCTTCTCTTTTATATTCTTTACAGGTATCACAAAGGTATCAATATAAAAATGGACCCAAGTGAGCTGCACAATAGCTACCTTTTCTACCTACCTACCATATATGTAAGCAAACGCCTGAAAAAAAAATAATTATTTATCACATTTTAAATAAATCTTTGCCTCTACTTTTTCTACAAAAATGTCCCATAATACAATTTAACCTTATGATATTACTTCGATAACATCTTTAATGTAAATACAAAAGAGCTGAGTGAAATGTTCTTAATGTTATGTAGGTATTTTCTTTCATACTACTTCTAATCACTATACTATAGTATAAATATAAAAAAGAAAACATACATAACATGACTCTCATTAAAAGA
Source organism: Phyto melanocephala (assembly GCA_941918925.1). NCBI lineage: Eukaryota > Metazoa > Arthropoda > Insecta > Diptera > Rhinophoridae > Phyto > Phyto melanocephala. The sequence continues at coordinate 37,880,881 of OW799237.1, forward strand.
AATTAATCATCAATTGAAAAGTTTTTATCTACCACTTTGCAAGTGTTTGTGTTTTTAAACAAAGTTAAACAAAACATGACAATGAACCCAACAAAAAAAGGCATGCAAAAGAAATAGTGAATGCATGAGTTCAACCTATTATAAAGTGGTTCACTTTAGGGGAATCATGCATGATTTTAAAATTAAAGTGTCATAAGAGAGCATGTGTTTATATTAATATATTAACGAAATTCACTGCATTCTAATCAGTGCATAGAACGCACTCGAACACAAAAGAATACATTTAGGACATTTTAATTTCTTTTTAGCAATTTTTCAATGTTTTTATCGTAAAGCACTAATTGTCACTAATTATAGAGCACACAGGAAAAAAGATCGTGCAATTAATGCCTAATAAAATAGAAACAAAAATTAATAAAAGATGTCTCTACGATGTTTTTCAAAAATGAAGTCCTGATATTTTAAAATTGAAAACCTAATAAAAACCAAAAGTTTTCTTCTTGATTTTTTAGAAAAAAAAAAAATACTTCTTGATTTTATTTGATAATTTTATTGATTTTGTATATTAATATATTAACTTGAGAATGCATTTAATATAATTATACAAAAGGTTGTAAAGGGTCCGCCAAATAACTTTTTTTTTTTTTGAAAATGCTATAACAAAAAGTGTAGCTTGGGCTGTGTGGAACGTAACGCCGTCCTGTTGAAACCATATGTTGCCAACATTCTCCTCTTCAATTTTTTTGAAAAAAAAATCGTTCAACATGGCCCGATAACGATCGCCGTTGACTACGGCCACTCCTTGCTCATTTTCGAAGAAAAATGGCCCAATTATGCCTCTGGACCAAAATCCGCACCAAACGCTGACTCGTTTTGTGTATATCGGCTTTTCAATGTATGCGTGCGGGTTTTCTGTGCCAAAAATGCGACAATTTTTTGTTTTGTTTACATATCCTCCAAGATCAAAATGAGCTTCATCTGAAAAGATGATTTTTTTTTGGCAAAATCGGCCAAAGCGTTGTTCAAGCGTATACACAATCATATTCGTTCAGCGGAAGGATAAAACTAATTATCTGTCAAATTAGACATGAGCTAAGTGTTAACATTCACGAAATAAGCACTAGTTGAAAAAAAAAACGTTAGATGGCGGACTTTTTATAAAAAGTTTCCAAATTATAGAATAATTTATTTGCTTTGTCTGGGTATAAAAAGCCAAATCTATTTCGAACTTTACAGAATACAAAAGATAAAATAAAAATTTTAAAAATACACCAATATTTACAAGTTTATGACCAAGAAAATCATTACACCGTGGCCATTCTTAAAAAAAATATGGCACTGTGTATCTCTTCAATTCTAGTTGTCCTTGTATCCCTCCAGAAAGAAAGTACCTGATTCCATAGACTCAAATTGTGCTGCAATCAGCACTTTTGTTCGAATTATTTAACTTTGAGAGAGAAAAATAATTGTATGGATATTTAACTTTAAATAATTTTATATACTCTTCCTGCAATGCAAATCTTTATGAGATTCGTGCGCAGTGGCAGAATAATTATCAAATTTTTCTTATTCGATATTAGTCCAACGAGAAAATATTTTCCTGACGGATTTTTCTTCGCGTCTTTTCGTTTCAAAAAGTATGTTTCCTTTACTCATAGAAAAGCTTCAAGCTAAAATCAAGCTGTGTCTTACTTAATTTTAGAACTGTTTAATTTTATGAAAATTAAGTCGTTACAGTCTTAAAAAAACAGTAAAAATAAGAACGACAGTCTTAAAATAATATAAAAATCTTAAAACTAGAAAATAAACTTAATTTGAAAATGAAATTCTTGATTTAAGATTAAATAAAGAGTGTAATTATTACTTTAGAACTTATTATTCTAAAAAAAAAGTCTGACGTACTTAAATTAATCCGAATCAATTTTAAAATAAGAACAAGTAACAGTGCTATATTCGGCCGTGCCGAATCTTATATACCCTTCACAACGTGTAGTCATGCAATAACAATTGTTTGTAACACCATTCATCTCATATAAAATACGTACATATGTGTATACTGGTTAGAATAAATGTGGTATCGAATCCCAGCTGAGCCAAAAAAATTTTATTTTATTTAATATATTATTTATATTTTATTATTTTTTTTTATATTTTTTTTAAATTTTTTTAAAAAATTTTTTTAAATTTTTTTTACAATTTTTTTTAGTTTTTTTTTATTATTTTTTTCTTATTTTTAATATTTTTTTTTTGAATTTTTTTTGTTTGGTATGTTTTTTACATGTATGTATGTATGTATGTTGTTGTTGTAATTGTGAAAAAAACGAGGTGGTCGTGGTTTTTTGCTCATATCTCAGAAAGTTATGGGGCGATTGTGCTGAATTTCAATAGCGATTCATTCCTGGATATTTCCAAGAGATTGATACCATATACAGATCTGAGGAACATATAGTTGCTTCTAAAAGTTGATTTCAAACAACACACGGACAGACGGGCAGACGGATAGACGGACAAACGGTCAGGGCTTAATCGACTCCCCTATTCATAAGCTTTCAGAAAATATATACTTTATGGGGTCGGAAATGAAAATTGTAGAAATTACAAACGGAATGACAAAGCTATATATACCCTTGTGCACCACAGGTGAAGGGTATAAAAACATTCTTAGTATGCGGTGATTTCTTTCAATTTTGCTATTGTTTTCAAAGTGTGCACTTGTTTGGTAAAAAATATTAAAAGTAAAAAGTGTTTTAACTGTGTATCATGGAAAATTGTGAATTTGTTAATATTGACAAAAGTGCTTCACATTGCAATCTTTTCAAAAGGAAATCTGTGATGCAACATTAGAAAATTTGGAAGATTTTGCTCTTTTTAATCCTGGAAAAGAGCAATTTCAGCATTCTGCCGAGAGCCAGAACAAGAAAAGTTTGAGAAAATTATTAAAAGAATTTAATTTTGAATGCGTTTTTGAATATTTAAAGAGTAAGTATTTTGTTAAAGATACATATTTTTGTGATATGCTTTTTTCACCTTTGGATATATTTAAGCTGCACAAGTGACATAAAGAAGCTTACAGTTCATGCAAAAAGAGGACACGAAGGAAGCCACTCCTTCCATTAGGACTGCGCATGAAATTTCGCGAAAAGTTATTTGGTTGGAAAAAAAGCAGGTAAAATTTTTTGATGAAGATATAACCAAAACAAAATGTCTAATGTTATCTTCAATAGATTAGAATAGATGACGAATCTTTGTCAATGCCATCAAGAGTGGAGAAATAGCTAAAAACTGTTAAATTTCCAAAAACCACTTCCTTAAACTCTTCATCTGCAAAATTGTCAATATGTGGAAAGTTGCTGAATAAAGATTTAAATGTTATTCTAAATGAAACATCAAAAGGAAAAAATATCCTCGAATTTTATAAGCAAAAATAAAACTTGACAAACGAATACAGGAATGAATTAATTAACATCATAGTAGAAGAAGTTATTAGCAATAATGGCACTCTCCAGGCAAAAGATTTTTCGATGTTAATTAATGAAATTGTGGGTATTTTTCCGAATAAAAAAGTCGTTGAGATAAGTCAAATCTTAATTTTGTGCACTAAATACATATGTATGTATAAATGTATGTATGTATGTAAGTATATTGAAATACATTTCTTTTCTTTCCAAAAGGAGTACTATTTTATACCTGAAAATGGCCGCAAAAATCTAAGCAATAAACTTTGCGCTAAATACAAAAATAGAAGGTCAAAAAAACAAAAACTCAATGTTGGAGAATTATTATATAGATTTCTCTACAGAAACATTACATGTTAACAGTGGACCCATACCTGAATCCGACAAATCAACACTTTTGGTCTTTAAAACATATTTAAGCAGAGATAGCTCTGATTGGAGTGAAGTTTGCGATAAATTTAAATTAACATTTAAGATGCGTCAGCAGGATTTAAACGACATGGAAAGCTTTGATTTTTTTAATTCCTGACCTAAATTATCATATTCTAAAGCACCAGGATAAGTAAATAATTGTTAAGTAGTCTTCGATTTTAGATACTTATAATATGTTTTTAAATATATTTTAGATTTATTTTATATTTTATTAGAACTTTTACTATATATTAAATTTTCAATGTGAACCACTTTTTATTTTGGCCATTTTTAACCATTTATTCCTATTTTGTCTAAAATTATTTCCGATATTAGCCGAGTGGAATGCATTTTCGAAATCAGCTACGATTTCATCATCGGCACTCTTTATCGGTATACTTCTATGTAATTTAAAATTCCTATTTATGTTACAATTGAATAAAATTTGTATTAGTGAATCTTAGTATAAATTTTCAAATTTGTTGCATTTTTATTTCACCTATCAAATGACATTTCATAATTTACAATTTAATTAAATTTGAATTATAAAATTAAATGAAAAAATAAATGAACTTAAGCCAAAATAAAAAATACTAAAAAAATAAAAATACTATTACTAATTTTGTATTTTATTTGCTGGGTTTGTGGGTTAAAATGCAACTAAAGCAATTAAGAGGAAATACTCTTAAAATAAGATTTAACATTCTAAAATCAAGCGAGGATTAGACTGGAAATAAGTCTACACTAAGCTCATTTCAAAACTGCAAAACTATTAAAGTTAAATTTTTATTCTTAAAACTATAACGAAGCAAAATTAAAATTATCTTTTTAAATTTAATATTTTCATCTTGAGTTTAGCATTTCAAGCTTAACAGACTTTCATGACGTTTTTGGCTTGTTTTAAGATTGTTTAGAACCGTATAAGAACCGGAATTATTATAAAATAAAATATACTTTAAAAAAAAACTTGGTTAAGACAAAAATATTTTTACCACTTTTTCTTTGGTAAATACTTCACAGATAGCATTAGACCATTGCTGCACCTCTGCATTTATTAATTTGGCTCCATTTCCAACAAATTTTTTATCAATGCAATGAACTAATGTCTTCTGGTTTTTTAAATCAATATACCTAATTCTTTCGCTGAATGTAAGTACTAGCTGTCTTTTCACGGTACTTTTAAGAAGGTTGATAAAGCTAGTGCCACATATAGAATTTTCTGCCGACATCTGTGTACTGCTGTGTGGGGAGTCCATATACCATGAACTACTAAGTCTGTCAGAAATTTTTTCCAACAACTTCAATACTCGACTATTTGCCGATAACGTTTTTCACATATAAATGGTAAATTCTGAAACAAACTTTAACTTATACATATATGTAAGTACATATAAATATATATGTTTTTGGTCCAATTAATTAAAAAAAATTTCAATGTCTTAAATTTCCATTTTCTTATATATTTGTTGACGTAATTCCAAAACTTAAAGAATGCGGCACGTCTCATTTCACATTCACATGATTTAAAAAGAGGCAAAACATCGATATCTTCTGTTAAACTTGTTTGGTCCGCCATTTTTATATTACGTTCATTCTACGTACACACTTATATGTTATTTTATTTCTTTATGTATATTAAATCAGATGCACTATTTAAAGATTTTTGTAATTAACTTTAAATTTTATTTTAGTAAACAAATAGTTATTAGTTCTTTCGACTGGTTCACTTCTTTCCTGTTCACTCAACTACAAGTTTAATTTTTTATATATAAATACCAGCACATATCAAAGTCTCGACAGCAGAGAAATATTGCATGCAAAAACGAAAAGTATCATGAAAAAAATGTCTCTATGTTGATTTATGTTTATTTACTTATGTTATATGAAATAACAGGCCAACTAATATAATCGGGATGATATCCTTATTAAGAAAGTTGAGAAGGCAATTTATACATGATCATATAGGAACCTAATATAATCCAAAAATAACGGAAATTAGGAGAAAAAAAATTGTGAATAATAAGTTTTCTTCTTGATTTTATGTGTTTTCCTTCTTGATAAAATTACAAATAATTACCACATGAAAATAGTAAGAAATTCCTTCGGAAAAATCTTTGCTTCTTTCTGCTGGAAACCTCTTAGCCTAAAAACGTTTCATAGAGAAAATCTTCTTAATTCTATTAGGCAGTTAGGGCTCTGTGTGGAACAACTTCTTTACAAGTTACAATTTGGCTTATATTTTGAATTAAGTTAAAGAAAACAAAAGATAATCAATTGTTCCAGCTTAGTTATCTAATCCAAAAGAAAGACAAGTTGACTCATTAATCTCTGTATTTAAAAACAACAAAATTATGTATGTGCTGATATATTTATATATATAAAAGTGAAACTCTGTGTGTATGGGTGTGTTAGCTATAGACTCCGAAACTGTAAAACCGATCGGACTCAAACTTTGGCAAGTTGTTGCTCACATTCCACGGAGTGCTTATGGGTGGCAAAAAGTGAGCGGGGCCACGCCCATAACAAATTAGTTATCAGTTTTAGCTACTTGCACTTGACCGATTTTTCTGAAACTTTGCACACATATTGTGCTGTCATGACTATATAATTTTGTAATTAGAAAAGTGGGCGGGGCCACGCCTATAAAAAAGTTTTAATATTGAGGTACTTGCACTAGACCGATTTTTCTGAAACTTTGCACACACATATTGAGCTGTCATGACTATTTAATTTCGTGATTAGAAAATTGGGCGGGGCCACGCCCATGAAAAAGTTATAATTTTGAGGTACTTGTACCTGCACTGTCATTAAGGGGCGTAGCAACGCGCGCCGAGTTTTTCTAGCTTAGAATATAAAAAACATATCTATAGTGTTTATCTCTACATTTCATAACAAAAACGAGGTTAAAGGTCAAAAAAACGCCATAAACGATTCTTACTTACAACAAAACAACAAATGTCTAACAGAATATACTTTTTTTACATACACCGAAAAAAAAAAGATTGAAGTTAGTTTGGCATGAACTTAATTCTAGTTTATTGAATTTCCTAAAAATAAGTCCAAATTAACTATAATATTAAAAATTTAACTTCATGTAAAAAAATTTACTTGATAAAAGTTTACGCAAATTTCTGACTAACTTAAAAACAGTCCATAAATGTCCTTAAATAATTAAAATTTTTCAGACCTACAGTAAAAATATCTTAATATTGAGATATTTTCATACTTAAAACAAGTAATAAATTTTTGTATTAAATAAATGTAAAAAATTTAGTCATTGCTTTCTTAAATCTAGTTAATGTTTTTTTATTAACTTAAGAGAAGTATGTTTCATTATTTACTTTAAGTACAAATTCACTTTTAAATAAAGAAAATATATTTGATTATAGTACCATTTGCTTAAAAATTAGCAAATATATTGTATGTATGTATTAATGTTCATACATAAATATGTATATGCATTTACTTCTGACAATAGTTGTTGGTTAAATTTAAGTTAATTTGTACTTGTTTTAAAAACAAAATGTTATTATTACACCCCTTCCACAACAGACATGAAATGCTTAACATTAACACTAATATGATGCTAGTATTAAGTGTGGACTGCTCATGTTAGAGTTTTCTTCATGTTTTAACACGGTTGTTAAAACATTTGTTTTAACAACGCTTTTATACCATAGAATGACGTTTAAGCTTTTTTTTCTTTTCTTCGGCAAAGTTTAAAATGTAAAAAAGTTTGTGAAAAAAGGAAAAATTTGCATTAAATTAAAAAAAAAAATAATAATAATAATTAAAAAAAAAATTAAATTAAAAAGTAAAAAGTAAAGTAAAACAAAATAAAGTGTAAAAAATTTGTGGAGAAAGTTTAAATTTATATTAAATTATTTTAACTTAACAATTTTTTTGCTAAATAATAATTTTATAAGTTCATTTACAAATTCAAAACACAAAAAGTGCTAAAAATCACAGCACATGCAAAAACGTTAAAATACCTTAAAACACTTATCTGTATTGCTTCGCCGACAATCGAAAAATAATGAAATATCTTAACATTAACATAAGTACGTGTACTCCACAGTATAACATAAAAAAATTAACATTAAGTTATAACATCATGTTTAAACAACAATTCATGTCTGTTGTGGACGGGGTGTTAAGTACAAAATCTTTAAAATGTATATCAGGAATGGGAAGTGCAAATCGAAGCTAATGTTAAAGGTTAAAATTTATATGTTTTGAAAATTTCAATTGCTACTAAAAAATCTAAACTTGTATAATGGTATAGAATGCTTTAATAGCAAAAATATAAGCAATAATAAATTAAATGCTTAATGCATAATTTTTAATGTCCACCACCAATTTTGTGTACTTTTATAGCAGAAAAAATTTTATTTTTTAATTTTTAAACTAGGTACGTGCTAGTATTAGAAAATATACATATTGACATATTTTGCTATTGCTACTAGTGCAAATGCATATTATATTGCTCTTAAAGCAAAATTTTTTGTGTGCCCTTACATAAATTTACTACTTGCTGACTTTCTTATACAATTTAAATTGATTAAATATTGTAATTTCGCAGTATTCTATATCAAAGTACCTTCATCCAAAATTTGTCAAAATCGAGTTTTCTTAAGTTAATAAAGTTTAGTGAGGCAGAAAGACAGATATAAAAATTTGTATTTTGTATTATAAATTGCAGATTTAATTTGGATTTTGTTAAAATTTCTGTAATAAGACAAATTATCCAAAAATTATTCAAAACTTTTATCACTTTAAAACTATCAAAATGTTTCTTTTTGAATAATTAACCGGAAAGTTGCAACGCTGATACAAACTAATCTTCTGCTAAATTTACTACTTTTAGACTACTTTAGACGAATTAAATTATAAAAAATAATAGTCTCCATACAAATATATTAATTTTGACTGCTTGTGGTCTGCAGACTGCCGTCGTCTATGTATTTAGTTCATATTAAAATAATTACATTCGTATTTACTTTTCCAGCCCCGACGTAAGCATTTTAGTTATGATATACATATGTACATACATACATACATACATGAATGAAAAATAGGAAAATATGGAATGGAAAAAATTCCAAAAAAGCTAAAAATATAAATAAGAAATTGTGAAAAAAAGTGCAAATAGTGAATTTAAAGAAGGTAAGTAAAAAATGAATTTAAAAAGTGTTATTTTAAGTTAATTTAGTGTAATTAGTTCAAATTGTTCTAGGTTTGTAAAAAGAAACCGAAGTCAGTATAAACAAGCAAGAGCACTATATTCGGCTGTGCCGAATCTTTTATACCCACCACCAATTTTGTGTACATTTAAAGCACAATAATTATTATTTTGTTAATCGCTTGGAATAATCTCTTTATAATAAAATATACATCACTTTCTTTGTAGAGGATGGTTAAATTTTAAATTTAAAACAGAGGCCGAATTTCGGCACTCGAACGTGATCGAAATTTGAAAACTCTTATTAGAATTTCTATACCCAAAGCACAGCGTACTCGATCGTTCGAGTAAAATTTCGATCGATATCGAATGCCGTAATTCGGCCCCAGGTCTGTATAAAATGTTAGAACATCTATGAATGCCTTCTAAATTCGTTAAATGAGAAGCATTGCTGTTTATCGCGATAGTGTGGCAAAAAAACAGTCAACTTCGACTCATCATCGTGCCAAACAATTGAGCATCAGCAATGTTATTGAGAATTTGGACTATCGGATCGAGGTGCGCCGTTGAGGTCGCGGGGGCCATTTGGCCGATATTTTGTTCCATACATAATTGAACCATACAAATATTATCATTAAAAAAGAAATGATAATAATTTCCTAACTAATTTGTGTTTTATTCAAAATCAACATCGGCCCTTAAAATTTAACCACGCTTTATAACTTCGATATGCTGGTAAAATGTTTTCGTTTAAGTATTTCAGTGAAAATGGGCGTTAAAGTAAGCGTGTCAATAAAATTTCTGCTAATAAATACAACTTAGATATTTCAATAAAATCCTTTATTATTCGATTTACAGAGAAATTATAAGAATTTGAGAGATAACGTTGTATGGGAGGTTGGCGTGTCACATTTATTTTCCGTCAGAAGAAAGCCTTTGACCAAAAAGCAATTCCTGCAAAATTTCAGAATCGTAGATCTAATTTTGTCACTCTTATTAGGTTTAAAATTTTTAACATACTGAAAAATACACTGCGCGGTATAAATTTTCGTACATTTTGATCTCTAACTCCCTTCCTAATGCATGCATTTAGGGAATATTTGGGTAGATATATTGTTTTTTGCTCAGGTAGTTTATATTTGGAGTTTCATGACTCTACGTTGATGCTGGTGGACACAACTCCATATTATTCGATGTTGGAAGGACACGGTTCTTTCGACCTACTCTTGCATTACGAGCTATAACTTTCTTCCTTATATTCCGATTTAGCCAATTTTCTATTCCAAACAAACCTTGTGTATAAGACATATTCTGGCAAAATTTGAGCCCACTAGCTTTTTCGATGGGACCTCTATCGTGCTTTTAACAGACGGACAGACGGACATAGCTAGATCGTCATCAAATAAAACCCCGATTAAAAATATATATACCATTTTTTTGGTGGCGGCTAAAATACTTAAAAAAGCACATTACAAAAAAATTTGTTTAGCTCTTTTACTAAAATTTTGCAAAAAATATTTGACCTTGTGTCACAAAAATTGGTCTGGTGATCACGGTCGGATCGTCCTGGGTATACAGTGGGGTATAGGGGTATAGAGGAGAGTTTTATCTACTAAATGGTGCTAATTTCTTTTTGTTATCTTATGTTTTCTAGAAGTTATGGTGTATTAAAAAAGGAATTTAGGAAAATTTAGACCTAAAGATAAAAAAAAATTATTTCTAAACATTATAAACAATTTATTTTCATGCACTAATGGTTAACAAATTTTAAAATTATACAAAACTTATTTCGTTTCAAAATCTTTTAAAAGTAAAATGTTATAGAACTTTAAAAATCAAAATCTTACTAATAAATTTCCTGTTTTAGCAAAATGCTGAGCATTTTGTCTATTTTGTCTATTTTGAATCACCCTGTGGCCCGTAAAATTTTTACCCTTTACAAAAGAATAGATAGATAAAAAAAAATTTGTTAAAATATGTATTTTAAATATTCAAATACTTATTTTAAATCTACTGATGCACATTTTTTTTTAATATTTTTAAATCTTAAACCTCATAAGACTGTGTGTACAACTATATGTAAAGTTGGGCACAAATCATTACTCTAGTTAATTTTTGTCAACAAACTTCGGTCATTTTCGTTTTCACAAACCCCTATAAAATTCCTTTGTAGTTTGTGCAAAAAAATGTTACTAGAGTCATCTAGTGTTCTACGTGATGTTTAGCAAAGACATCATCCTCAGTGTTTGCAAAATGTAGTGGCGCCTTCAACAGATGTTGCCATCTGCAATGAATAAATGCTATTATATATGAATAATATATTTTTATAAAAATTTAAAAAAAAAGTGGGCGTGGCACATTTATTTTCCGTTATAACGAAGACTTTGACCAAAAAGCCATGTTTGCAAAATTTCAGAACCGTACATATAGTTTTGTCAGTTTTATTACGTTTTAAATTTCAAATATACACTGAGCGGTATAAATTTTCGTACATTTTGACCTATAACTCCTTTTCTAATGCATAGATTTAAGCAATTTTTGGGGAGAAATATTCTTTTGACTCGAGAAATATATATTCCAAGTTTCATGACTCTACGTTTATGCGTTTGGACACAATTCCATTTTATTCGATGTTCGAAGGACACGGTTTTTTCGACCTATTCTTGCTTTACGAGCTATAACTCTCTTCCTAATATTCCGATTTAGCCCATTTTTAATACCAAACAAACCTTGTCTATAAGAAAGATCCTGGCAAAATTTGAGCCCTTTAGCTTTTTCGGTGCGACCTCTATCGTGCTTTCAACAGACGGACAGACGGACGGACAGACGGACGGACATAGCTAGATCGTCATCAAATCAAACCCCGATTCAGAATATATATACTTTATGGGGTCTAAAATGGATGTTTCGATGTGTTACAAACGGAATGACAAAATGAATATACCCCCACCATTTTTTTGGTAGTGGGTATAAAAATTAACCGATGACGCCGCCAATTATTTCAAGAGCCAACGGCGTTTACAGAAAAAAATGGGCGGCGGCTAAAAGTTTAATTAATTTATCAAAAATTTTAAGTGTGTTTTATGTAGAACTTTTGGAAAAGTTTAATTCATTTATGTAGAAATTAATTTATTTATTTTCCTTTTAAAAATAATTAAAAAAAAAATAGTTAATCTATGCGATTTTCATCAAATTCGTTATATCGCTTTTTTACTACATTAATGTCATACATCACAAAATTTCATATTTAAAACCTAGTGCCAAGAAAAATTTCAAAAGGCCACACTACGTGATGATGTGATGCTTTTTCTGAAATAATTAATACATTCTTAAATGCATAATTTTTTATTGATACAAAATTTTATCATTATCAAAACTTTGTTTAAAATAAAAAATTGTACATATAAATCTTCTTTATATATAAAAATGTTACTTCTCCTTTTTTTTCAAATACATGATTTTTTTAAAAATTATTCAAAAAGTGAAATTTTGAAAATTTATTGATTTTTTCAAGTTTAAAAATTAAAATAGTTGATCTTCAGTAAATAACTTTGGTTTGCTTTAAATTGGATCTGTTTGCTGTAAGATTCAGAATTTACATTAGGCCATTGAATTATTGGTTTAAAGGATTGTAGATGCAGGTCAAAGCACAATTGCTCTTATCGATCCCCATTTATAATCTCGCAAGAGATTAAGCGAATACTCATTTAAGTTTATTGTACAGTTTTTATTTATCAATATTTTGTTAAACGCGTTCGTTTATTTCAATGAGCCAATTTCACAAATGTAATTGGTAAATATGTATGTATGTATATGGTAGCATATAACAGACCATAGCAAAGCTGGTATTCCTAACCCCAAATTATTTTTCTGTAGAGTAACCTCTAAGTACATAATTTTTAATTTTTAACTTGAAAAATATCAATTTTAAAATCGTTTTTAATTATTTATAAAAGAAAATAAAAGATACATATATGTACATATTGCTGAAATAAGTCCCATTTTATTTTAACCCTTAGAGTACGAAGCTTAATTTTTTACGTAAACTACGGAGTGGGGTCACTAAGGTCCCCCAAAGAAAAATTGGCTTTTGCTGTTCATATGTTAGCACAAAAGAACTAAAAATATTATTTTGAAAGTAAAAAAATATTATTTTATTAATATTCAGTCTTTATTTTTAATTATCACATCAAAACGAATTAATTTTAGAACATTTCATGTTACAATTATTATTAAGGAACACAAACTTAGGAATTCAATTCTTTTTTAATGAATAAAAAACAAAAAATAAAAAAGTTATAATAATTCAATGTCTATAATGTGAATAAATATAATAATTGAGTGCATCATCCCTCAGTTCATCATCAATTTCGCTAGCGTCACTCATGTAACTAGTTGCTCCTGGGGTAACATTCACAATATTGCATGCTAACCTACGCGTTTGTGGAAATGGCTTCAAAGGCCAAACTGTGCCAGATTTAGCGGTGCAATATTCCGCATTCAAAGAAACATTTTTAATTTCGTCAATATCCGGAAGAATATCTTCTGCTTGTTCTTCAATCTCGTCTTCCGTTTCACTATCATCACTTACATAATTACTAGGTATATAATTAGAGTTGTCACTTTCCCAATCTAATTCTGTATCATTAGGATCCTCTTCACTGTCATTTACATAGTCTTCTATCTGTCGCTGGGATATTTTTTTCTAGTAGTTTTCCATTTTTGGTCCTAAAAAAACAACGAAAATTTGTAACGTAAAGTACGACGTAGGGTAACTTGGGTACCCCAAACGAAAAACTTACCTTTTAATTACAAATAGATTGATACTTAAATGCTACTTAATGGTTTTTATATAGTATTCAAAATAAAATTAGATTACCTAAAAGGAAAAAGACGGAAAAAAATTATTTGCGAATTTACTAAAGAAAAACTAAGATTGGGGGACCTAAGGTCCCCCACTCCGTACTCTAAGGGTTAAAATTGTCAATATTAGTTGTAACATCCTAGTAGTCACTAAAGTTTTATCTCAAATTAAAAATATTTTGCTAAATACTAAAAGCTTTAAACGTATTCTATACGGTTTATTTTTCGTTTACAGAGCTATTAAACATTTATTTGAAAGTATTTTTTATTTTTTCAGATTTAAGAAAAGTTGTGTTCAAGCAAAGACTCTATGCCTTGTTAAGCCAAGTTTCCGAAAACCTATTGAATGTACCCGAAGAAGAACATTTATCAAAACATGTATTTAAGACTTAAAAAAATATATAAAATATAAAAAAATAAACAATTTGTACTAATTAAGGCCGAAACCACTTAAAACACATAATTTTACCAACTAGAAAATAAGATATGTAAATATGTACACAAAGAAAACAGATTCGTTGTTGCAACCGAATTTGTTGCCAATCGAATTCATTCGGTTCCACGTACTAACTCTCAATTCGTTTATAATAACTGAAAATCTTCTTTCTTAGCATCGTAAAAAAACTGTATTTGTTTCCAAATATATGATTGATGCAACTGAAATAAAATATTTAATTAGTGTTACCAAAAGAATAATTTGTCATCATTATCAGTTCTTCATTTGATCCAGGTAAATAAAAATAGAACACATTTTTTTAATTATTTTTTAATATTTTATTTAATAATATAATAACTTATTAAACATATACATATGTATGTAAATATCTAAATACACATACACATATATGAATACATTTAACTTCCAGAATAAAACTAAAAGCAGAAAATATTATTTTGATCTTCGTTTTGGTCGTGATTTTTATATATATTTAGTGGATTCAAAGCATTTTGCATCCCCGGTGCAGCACCACTAAGTATGTTATTATATATCTTGCAAATTTCCGCATTTTAAAATTAATTTTGTGTTTTTTTGGTTTCTTACATTCATTAGAAAGTTTTTCAGCTTGCTGATTTTATTTTGTATCAAAAGTAATAATTGACATGTTTTTTATATTTATTTATTTTAAAAATTTTTTTCTCAATAAAATATATTAATTTTGGTTTTGATTAATGTAAATTTTTCACAATTGACAGAAAAATTGATTTTGTTTGATAGATAATAGGTTCGTTCGAGAACTCACAAATTTGTACGAATTTGTACAAATTTTTACTGCATTTTACGAAATTGCGTTCGTTTACACAAATTTGTAGTAAATGAGAGCACAATAAGAGAGCGAAATGTGACAGTTCTTGACTGAGTATTTGCAAATTTTTACTACAGAAATTTCTTGCAGTAAGATTTAGCAACACCAAAAAACATATGATTCAAAAGGTAAACAAACAAAAGTAAGCAAACAAAAAGTATACAATTTGTGAAAAAAATATTAAAAAAAAGAAAATCCAAACAAAAGTGCAAAATATTATTAAATTTAAATTGTTTGTTAGTTAACAATGTCTGCAGATGTTTTATTTTTTTTATTTGATTAATTTAATTTGTTTGATTTGTGCGAGTACCGATAGTACCGAATTTCTACAAATGTCTGTTCGAGTACTTTTTTGGACAAATTCTCTTTTTGAGAGTAAAATTTTCAATTTACTAAATAATTACTCATTTACTACAAAGTGCAGTAAAAGTACTCGAACGAACCTAATATTTGTATTTAATGTTTTCAACAAATAATTAAATAAATTATCAGTTTTTCGTTTGTAAACACCTAATATAGCTAAACTGTATGTATTTGTTTACTGTAATCGAATTGTAATAATACAAGTAACTAATAATTACTTGCGGTGACTAAAATTGCATTTTTGTTTAAACAAAAACATTGGCATAAAGGATTTTTTATTACATGAATTAATATTTAGTTGTGAACCCTAATTCAGATGGTTAAATTCGGTTGAGATAAAGTGATTTAAATAAAAATCTTATTAATAAGGCTATTTAGTTGGGAGAACTAATTTAAATGTTCTGAGCAATACATTTTTAACACTATTATGTTAAATGTGTAATATCTGTTCTCGTTACAAATTTTTTAATATTTGCAACACTATTTTTATTGTTTTAACCGTTAAAAAACTATTAAAATCTATTTAATAAATAAAAAAGTAACAAAAATTAAAACATCTTTATTAAAGGTGTATGTACTGAAAGAAAGTTAGATTTTACTAAGAATTAGTTCACTGCTATTTCATTGAGAAAAAATTGTTCTTCATATAAGAAAATTTTAACTTGAATATTGAAATAACTTCTGTTATCTAAAGTAGTTTTGCTTACTTTAAGTTGATATTTGTACTCAAATATAATACTACTTTCTTAAAAATAACACAATATATACTCAAATTAAGTTACCGTCTTGTACAAAATTTCAAGAAATTTGACAGTTTCAAAAAAAACTTCATAATATTGAGTACAACCATGTACTAAAATTAAAGAAATTTGTAATAAATAATAATAATAAAAACTTCATTTAAGAAAAATTTAACTAGAAATAAGTTAAATATTTTTTAAAAATAATTAAAACAAGTTTATTTAAGTTAAAAGCGTTCCAAAAACAAGACAAGTTAACTTTATAATGCCACTATACTCATACATTTTTAACTTAATATTAGAAAATTTTATTAAGTTTGTGTAAAAAAAATGGCCAGTTGCAGGGAAAAATTTACTTATTCCTTAGAACTGTGGATAAGTAAAAAGTATAATTTAACTTCATCGCAGTAAAAATTTACTAATTTCTAGTTAATTATAGAAAATTATTTATACTATATTTTAGGAAAACTATAAACTTCGTTTAAGCTTTATTTTACTTGGAGCCAAATCATTACCGAATTTATTTAATTTTAGTAAAATTTACTTAAATTTAGTTAATTTTTTTTTTAGTGTATGTATGTCTATAACAAAAAAAAGTTCCAAAGAATACCAATGGCAAATTTGTGCACAACACTCTGCGGATTTTTCTATTTGTGAAAATATATTATTTACATTGAATTCAATTAAATGTATATTTTGAAATTTATACTTAATAAAAATACCAAAAAAATTTTTTGTAAGGTTAAGGGGTTCGTTTCAAAAACTTTAAAAACAAAATCAACCGAAACAAATTTGTTTTAATATTGTCCGTGTAGATGACAAAAAAATGTTTTAGGACCACATTCAAAATTTCAAATCGATTTCGCTTCAGACAGTGAAATTATATTGAATTAAACTTGAAAAACATACCCAGATAGGCGATTGTAGTCATAAGGGTTAAACAAATTCACCAGAAATCTTAAGTGGTCAGTTGTCCTAATTTATTAAAAGAAATTTAAAATGAAAAAAACAAGTATTGTATCATTTATTCGATATCTTTACGGATATTACCAACGAAAAAATCTTTCACATGTCTTTTCAATATTTGCCTTCATGTTAAAGTTTCCGGCTTTATTTGATTCATCTAATCTTATTTCTCATTAAATTAAATAATTTCTAAGAAAATTATTACCAAAACCTTTTCATAATTTTCTTTTTACTGACGTTTATCCGTATTTTATTTTAGGTTTCTTGATTTACTCAAGTACTTTTAATGGCAATAAAAACACCACTTAGTGCCTTTTACTAATTTTAACTTATTTTACAAAAACTTTGGCATAATTGTTTTATACCAAGTTTCTTTGTAAAGAAAACGAAGAAAAAAAATCTATAAAAATTACTTTAAAGAAAACACTTTGTCCCCATCCATAATACCTTAATTCAATCTGAATCATTTGTGTCATGTTTAATATTTTTTAATTCATTAAAAAAGAAAAAAGTGAAGTTTAGCGACAAGAATGGAATAATGTGTCACATTGTATTATTATTGTAAATTTATGAGAAGAAAACGGAACAATTTAAACAGAATATTAAATAGTTAAGATAATGTACACTTGAATCCTCAACTGTTACTTCTATTATTCAATATTCTGATTTTAATAGTTTGGTAGCCACCTTAATTTTAAAAAATTTTGTTGTAACATATGTAAAACAAAAACAATAGTATAATTCCCAACGGCGAGCAATGCCGGAAATTATTAGGTATCCCTAAATACCAAGAGGATTCTATTTTTAGCTTCTGTCAGATTAACTATGAATAAACAACTTTTTCAAGCAATACTAGATAATGGAGCCTGCAAATCAAATATTTAAATAATCGAATCACTTTTACTCCTAATTTTAGGTTTATATTAGTTCTTAAGACCGAAAAAGCAGTTTTTAACGACAAACGTAAAACTGTTCCTATCCAGAAATTCATTATTTTAAAAAAGGAACAAAAGACATTGACAATATCAGCCTGCCGAGTACATGACGACAAACACTAACAATACGAAAAAATATAATAAAATAATTAATTTGTTTAACTTTTTATGTTAATATATTTAAGATGTTTTTACTTTATAATGTTCATTTTTTCTAACTTAAATATTTTTAAGCTCACATTTATTTAAAACTATCCAAGACCGGCGCGCGTTGCTACGCCTCTTAATGAATAAAAATGCATTCTGAATTTTAATTGAAAATATTAAAAAAAATATTTTATTGAATTTTATTGTAATGCAAGTGGGTATACAATATCTTAAACAAATTTTTTGGTATTCCCACTCTAGAGCATGCGACGTACAGCTGGCCATGTGAAAAGCATGGATTTTCGAAATTGAATTCTGGAACACGCATAGATTGTCCTTGTGCTTTATTTATGGTAATAGCGAAGGCAAGGAAAACTAGAAACTGTAGTCGCTTGAAGTTGAAAGGCAAATCGATGGGAACCATTGGAATGCGTGGAAATAGCTGAAAATAATAATTGATTTTTAATGGGGGTGGCACTGCCCACTTTTCTAATTACTAAATTATATAGTCATGACAACTCAATATGTGTGCAAAGTTTCAGAAAAATCAGTCCAGTGCAAGTAGCTAAAAATTATAACTTATTTTTTATGGGCGTAGCCCCGCCCACTATTTACCAAACATATGCACTCCCTGGAATGTGTACAACAACTATAGCCAACACACACACAGAGTTTCACTTTTATTTACATACATATATAGATAGATTTCTTAATGTTGGCCTACGAAAACAGATATTGGCTTCAAATAAGCGTGTGCAATTTAAGTTTGATAGCAATTACTCAGTCTTGTTAAACTTTTCAGAATGGGTTTATTTTTCATTTGATTCTAAACTCGAGGAATCAAATTCGTTACCGAAATGGATAAATTGAAAGTCAATAAATTAACACCACTTATCTCTGCTGTGGCTTCTTAGATTGAAAATATATGACTTATTATGTATGTTTATATATTTCGGAAGTTACGAAATATTTAAAAACAAGTTACACAATATGAAAATAAAGATGCAGATGTTGAATTCAATATTTGTGTGTATATAAAAAAATATTGATGTGTCGATACATATGTATATACAAATATATCATCGATATACATATATCACTGTTTCTCTGAAAAGTATTGATATTTCAATATGTCGATATTTTTTATTCAAATCTTAAATTTTATAAATCGCTTCTAGCCTGCGTTTAAATTGGAAAATTTGTGACAAAGTGAGGGAAATATAAAGTGTACTTGCAAGTATTTAAAATTGGTTTTGTTCTACCAATCATTATGTTGTTGTTAGCTGTATATACAAAAATAGAATTACATATATTATTATAAAAAACTTTTTTAATGTAAAAAAATTTTAAATCAAATGTTTAAAAATTATTTCCAAATAAGTGTTTTTTGCGACAAATGCACCCAAATGCGATCTAGTAAAACAATGAAATAACAACTACATACATTTCATTGAATTTTGCAAAGTTGTTTTGAACCTTTTACTTTGCATACAAGTTATATATTACAATTATGTAATTCCCATAATTAAATAGCGGTTCATATACCGCTACTTGTTCATAACTACATTTGCAAAAACCTTATCAAACAGATTTTAAACCCAGTATGCCTCGTAATACTAGTTTCTAAAAGTTAATAAAATTAACCATTGACAACCCTGCTTAGTATCGTATAAAGCATTGACACCAACCATGTTTGGAACTTCACTTTAATTTGTATAGTCTAAGCAGACACTTCCTAATAACGTTATGGTTATTGCAATGGTGCCTATCTTTACTAACAGGGTTTATCGTAATAAACATTATTATATCGGTTTAATTATAGAACAGGGTGATTCATTGTATACTCCAAATGGTTTTTTTTATATATTAATTATATCCTTCACCGTTGATGCACAAGGATATATAGAGCTTTGTCTTTTCGTTGGTAATTTCCACAATTTTCATTTCCGACCCCATAAATTATATATTTTCTGAGGGCTTATGAAAAGAGGAGTCGGTTAAACAGTGTCCGTCTGTTCGTGTGTTGTATTGGAACAAGGCTTCTTATTAAAAAATTTAAAAATAATTGAACCAAATTTTCTTACCGGTCAACTTGCAAACATACCGAAAATTCCTACAGACATTTCTTTGGTTGGAGTCGATCTTCGTGAAGCTTGTTTTTGGCTTATCACGAGGTGCAAATCGGGAAAACCAGTTTATTTTATTACCAAAATAAATTATAAAACGTTAAACATTGTTATAACAAAGCACCAAGCCGTTACTAAATTACAAGATTGCTCTAAAACATAGTTAAAGATACAAAGATAAAAATACTTTTAGTGGACGACTTTAACCTACGAAATTGTATACATAGACAAGAGAAATAAGATTGTTCGAACACCCTCAAACTAAATCAGTTTAATTTTAGTTTTTGTCAAAACAAAATTTATGTTTACATTAGGTACGGGAAATGTGTGTTTTTATGTGAGTTTTCATTGAAACCACTTGTCCAATTTCTAGATCTATCCTCCGAAAGTTCATAGGCTTTATTTTTGATTCATTTTTTAGGTGAACATATTTTATGACATATTTTAAGTAGCTATTCCCTTCGAACTTTGTACGACTTACTCTGATAACAATTTTCTTATTCGAGAATAATATGAATAGAATCGGAGCATGGGCATGGTATCCCCAATACAAAAAAAAAATACATTTGATGTCATATGTAGGAAACTATTAACGCAATTTAGTTGAAACTTTGTACGAACAATTTTGACGACAATTACAACCAAAAATGATTACGGTTTCAGCAGAAGTAGTGTTATCACTCCACGAATAAAATACTTTCTGTCATCAATCATCTCTCAATCAATAAACTGCATTAAAACATTGCTTTAAATTGCTTAAATTAAAATTACACATACATACAGTGGCAATTATACATACATAATGAAGAATAGAACAAAACTGGCTGTAGCCCGTAGCGCCGTCCTGTTGAAACCAAATGTTGCCAATATCCTCCTCTTGATGCCCCTATTGCGGTTCTCCACTTTTGTAACAGTTTGGTTGTCTTTGGCAAGTTGACATTGCCATTCTCAACTCAACTTACAGTTGACTATTCAGTTGTGTATCTATTTTTTCGTAAGTATATGTACATTTTTATAACAACTTTTTAATTTCATTGCATTTTTGATAGCTTCCGTCAGCAAAAAATCTAAGAGCAGCACATAACTTTAATATCGGAGGAATAGCCACCACGCAAACAGATGTTTTTAGGTGATCTTTAATTTCATCCAGCAAATAAAAAAAAACGCTTTCTTGCTTAGTCGGAAATAACTTATAAATCTATTTTTATTTTCATCATCATAATATAAATCGGCACTTATCATTATAAATACCTTTTATTCGGCATTTTTTTTTTTTTAATTTCATTTGCCAAACATAATATTTAAAGTTGGCAGTTCGATATTTTAAGTTGGCAATTTTATAGCAAACTCAACTAAAAACAGTTGAGTATCACAATACCTAAAATAAGTTTGGTTGTGCATAAGTTTGGTTGACTCTCACACAACCAAACTGAGTTAAGTGGAGAACCGTAATAGGAGTATCAATTTTTGTGAACGAAAATTCATTAAACATGGCCACTCCTTGCTCATTTTCGAAGAAAAATGGCCCAATTATGCCTCTGGACCAAAATCCGCACCAAAGAGTGACTTGTTTTGGGTGTATCGGCTTTTCAATGTATGCGTGCGAGTTTTCTGTGCCCCAAATGCGACAATTTTGCTTATTTACATACACGCCAAGATCAAAATGAGTTTCATCTGAAAAGATGATTTTTTTGGCAAAATCGGCCAAAGTAATGTCGCAATATTTCCCAGCGTTGTTCAGGCGTATACACAACCATATTCGTTCAGCAGAAGAATAAGACTAATTATCTGTCAAATCAGACATGAGCTAAGTGTTATCATTTACGTAATAAGCACTAGTTGAAAAAAAACGTTAGATGGCGGACCGTTTATAAAATGTAGACCTAGACCAAAGAGAAACTTACTTAAAAACTTAAACTGGTTTTGTAATGAGATTCATATTAATTAAAGAAATTGCTTATAAGAAAATATTTTCTCTTTAAACTGCCTTACTGTTTAATATTTTTTGTATGTGTTCTATTGCACACAATGTTTTTACTATAATTTACAGTTTCTTTATTTCATTGTCGCTTTTTGTTTTAATGTTCGACTTTGTTTCAAAACACTAACAAAGCTGTAGAGAAAAACTTTTCGAGCGATGAGTAATTTATTTTAGCAAGAGTATATTTGTGTGTTTCCAAATATAGTGAACTAGCCAAACCCGGCGCGCGTTGCTACGCCCCTTAATGAATCGAAACGCATTCTGAATTTTAATTAAATATCAAGTGCAAGAACCTAAAAATTATAATTTTTTTGAGAGCGTGGCATTGCACACTTTTTTAATTACGAAATTGTAAAATCATAACAGCTCAATATGTGTGCAAAGTTTCAGAATAATCGGTCAAGTGCAAGTACCTTAAAATGATACCTTTTTTTTATAGGCGTGGCACTGCCCACTTTTCTAATCACGAAATTATTTAGTCATGACAGCTCAATATGTGTGCAAAGTTTCAGAAAAATCGGTCTGGTGTAAGTACCTCAAAATTGTAGCCTTTTTTTATGGGCGTGGCCCCGCCCACTTTTTTAATCAAAAAATTATAAAGTCACGACAGCTTAATATGTGTGCAAAGTTTCAGAAAAATCGGTCCAGTGCAAGTACCTCAAAATTAAAACTTTTTTAGGGGCGTGGCCCCGCCCACTTTTCTTATCACGAAATTATTTAGTCATGACAGCTCGATATGTGTGCAAAGTTTCAGAAAAATCGGTCAAGTGCAAGTAGCTAAAACTGATAACTAATTTTTTATGGGCGTGGCCCCGCCCACTTTTTTTCATCCATAAACACTCCCCGGTATGTGTACAACAACCTACCAAAGTTTGAGCCCGATCGGTTTTGCAGTTTCAGAGTCTATAGCTAACACACACACACACACACACACACACACACACACACACACACACACACAGAGTTTCACTTTTATATATATAGATAAATAGATAAATAGATAAATGTAGTATGAAGTAAAACACGCAACTTTTAGAACATTTTACGCACCTCTTTATTGTTAACTTACTTACCATTAACTGGAATTATTTTTTGCGGTTTTCTTTTTGTTGGTTGGACAAAAGGAAAATGAACGAATAATAAAAATATAATGCGTTCTATTTGACAGATTGAAATGATATGTTTTAAATCATAAACAGCTCTATCATAAAAAAATCTAAAAGGGATAATCAGGTTACAAACGGCAAAATATAAGAACAGACAAGTTTTCAAAGTATCTATTTTATTATTTTTATAACAATAATTGCTATAAAGATTTTAATAAATAACGAATTAAATTAAATACCAATACCATAAATGATGGCATTGAAATCAGAGAAATGTGGACTATGTAATAAAGCTTCGTACACACGGTTGTCAGATCGTACAATATTGTGTGAAAAATTGGTAGCAAATACCTTACAACCGTGTGAACTGGCAATGTTTGCATAACAATGTTGGCAGAAAAGTCATTGTCATACCATTGATAGACGGCAACCTGACAACAATATTGTCAGATATATTGCAATCGTCTGAACAACCTTCATCGTTATTGTCAGACCATTGAAACATGTTGTCAGATAATTTTATATTGGCAGATGTACAAGTTTTGTGCATATGACAATGGCGTCATTGTCATACAAGTTAGTGATGTCAGATGTATAAAATGTTGCTTTTAGTATTGTTGAATAGAATGTTGTTTTTAGGAATTTTCTTGTACTTTCTATTATATTTATACATAAAAACAATTAAGAACATTATATTCGACCATGACTAATCTACTATATATGTCACCAGCACTCGCTTGAATTATGCAGATATTAACTTTATCATAATTTACAAAGAAAAGTTGATAGCAAAAATATACATACATATGTTTGTAGTATATGCATAAATATATATAAACACTATAATCATAGACGTCTATACATATATATACAAACTACATAATCTCGGACTTCTATACGTTCATACATACTTGCATATACGAAATAATACATGCTAACTAAATATGCCTTTTCATTTGATACCAATATTGTAGAGAGTAAGATTTTAATTATCAAAATATAATTATATTTATTGATTTATAGCGTAATCTATTTTACTATTCAAGCCCTTTTATTTAATACCCATATTGAATTACAAATATGTAATTCGCCCTTTTGTGTTGGACGCCATCTTAAAAAAAGAATTTTTGTTAAGCCTACTGTATTTTACAGGTCAAGCCCTTTCATTTGATACCACTATTGATGGCGGTAAGTTTTTAATTACAAAAATCATCTTATGTATACAAATTTGTTCGATATTTTGTAATGGCGTTCATCTTGATTTTTACAGGTTATACATGATATTCTGTATTCTACTTGTCAGTTCCTTTAATTTGATCCCAATATTGCAGGGGGTAAATTAGATAAATTTTTAATAACTAAAATTCACTCATTATACAAATTTGTTCGCCATTCTGTCATGACGGCCATCTTGAATTTGAACCTTTTTCATAATTTTTTTACATAAATTGTATACTAGGAAAAATTTAGGAGATTTTTTTAAAAACGTGGGAATTTTAAGTATGTATCTTCATATGGCATCACTGCAAAACGCTCTTTCAATGCAACAGCTGTTGTGCAAAAAAAAATTGTTAATTTTCTTGCGTGTTTCTTGTTTCAGTTTAGATTTGTGTCAATAAGTGGAGAACAAAATGAAAATAATAAAAATTATTGTAAATATGAAGAGGACGGTACAGAGTATTCCATTTTTAAATTTGTGAAAGCTTTTCTAGATCCCCAGACGCTATCGGAATCTAAGATTGTAAAAAAAACGTGACCAAAGCAATTTCTGACAACAGATCTGCCAATTTTTTTTATACCGTCATCTGACAACCGTCTAAACTTACAATTTTTTGTCGGACAACATCGTCAGATAATGTTATTGTCAGAACAACATCTGCCAATGAAATTGTCAGCTTTTCTGACAAAAGTCTTACAACCGTCAGAACTGACAATTTACCTTATGGAAGCAATTCTTAATTGTCATTCCATTGTTAGCATATGTTTAGGTGTAGCAATTAAGTAAAATCTGACAACCGTCTGTACAGAGCTTAAAGATTGTTTATTTAAAACACTTAAAAACAAACAAAAAAACAAATAACATTTAAATTAGCAGTAATAAAAATAATCATTAAACGTTTTGACAAGATTTACAAATATATATTTTTTTAACTTTAATATGTATATTTAATACATAATAAAAATATGTAATAATATTATTACTAAGTGTAGTGAAACGTATAAAAACATATAAAAATTTTCTATTAAAATATATTTTTGTTGATTTTGGAAATGATTTTTAAGTAGAATTTTATTGATTTGCTTTTAGATAAACCAATTATGTTCTGCTTTTGTTTATTACGATAATTATTTAAATAATTAAATACATAAAAACATAGACATATAAATAATTTTACTATTGACTAGGGCTTTTTTTATTTTATATTTGTTGTGTTTACAAATTGTTTTTAAATAAATTGTAATATTTATAATAGTTTTCTTTATGCTATATATTTGTTTAATATTCACTAGATTTGTAAAAAAAATTTAATATGCAATTTGTTTTAATCTATAAAAATTTTGCTAACCAAAAAGAAATTGTATATTTTTGTTCGACAAATAATTTCTTTAGACTGCACTGGTTTCTCTCTCTCTCTCTCTTTTATTATTTCTATATTTTATAACAAGTACTACATAGAACAAATTGTTTTGTTTTTAATTTAACTATTTGATTTTAAGTTTAAAAGCTATCTTATGAATGTTTATTATTTTTTATTCTGAACAGAAAAAACCTTTTTCTTGTAATAAGAAACGATCCAGCGAGTTTTTGAAATTGAACAAATTTTGTTCCAAAATGTTTGTTGACTTTTTTACAAGACATTCGAGATTCGTTCGGTTTGACAAGATTTTTTCCGAGTGTATGTAGTTTGTAACTTGGCTTAAACTTTTAGTTGTTTAGTCAACCGTTGGTTAAACGGGTTGAATAAAATTTATATTAATGTGTGTACGTAATAGATAAGCCATCTATTGGCAAGATTAGGAATTATGTATGTTGGTTTTATTAGCTATGTAGGTAATGATGATTAAATAAATAATTTAAAAAATTCTTTTAAAAAATCTCAATATTTTGCTTTGCTATAAGTAAGTTGTATTTTTGTGAAACGTCTTGCTCTTTTGTATGATAATTAGTTGCAGTGTTTCCTATGAAGTATACAATTCCACACAATGTTTTGTGACTATAGTTGTGGTACCATTCATATTTGAAGTTGAGGAAGTGGTGGTAGGGGTGTCGTCTGTTCCTGCAGCGACTTCCTCGATATTTACAGCCGGCTGACTTGGAAATATCGAGGCAGAGTTTTTTACTTTTGTATTTATTGGCAAATCAATACCTTGTTCTACTGTATGACTCGTATCGATGGCAAGCAATGGTTGTTCTGTTGGCGTCGTTTGTAATTTACTAACCGGTGATGTACTTACAATTGCTAATGCAGATGTTGGTGGCGATATTGCCAAAAGTGGCGCTGTTTGAAAATGTGGTGGCGAATTATAGTGATGATACAAATTTGGGTGAGTATGTCTTGTTTGTGGTGCTGGATGTGTTGGCGGTAATGCCATTTTATTGTGATAGGGGGATGAAATGGATGCTACATTTGGTGGTGGTCCAGCTGCCACCGGTGGATATTGCTTGGGTGTTGGCACGATGCTTAACGCTGGTGTCTTATTAGGTGAGAGTATTAGACTACTGGTATTTGCAGGAATTCCCACCGTCGGAGGGCTTAGTGGAGATGCTGCACTAGCGTAGTTTGTTGGTTGTACAGTGGGTATATAATCGAGAGAATACTGGGAAAAGAAATATAAAAAAAAATAAAAAACGTAATATTTTATAATTATTTTTTTAAATATTAATATACTTTCATAGTAAATTAATCAAATTTAAATTATTTGTAATATGATCAAATTTCTTGTCTTGTAATTTGGCAAATTAATTTTTTATGTCTTTAATAAAAAAATTTATATTTTTTTAGACTTTAATACAGAGTGACATGTTGTGTTCTAAATTTACAATAATCAAAATTATATTACAAAGAGAAAGAAGAATCGATTGTGAGTACCAGAATTGTTGGCAATCGTAAAGTTTTCTTACAATAGTAGAATTTTATCATTATACCTACAGAACTTCGTTTTAGAATATAAATATTAGGGTGATCGATTATTCGCCCCTTTCCAAAAACCCGTTTTTAAATAATTCAAGTTTTTCAATTTAAAAAAATCACCAATTGAGGAAAACCCGGTTAACCGTTTTTTTTTCGTAAAATGTCTTAAATTTATTTTCCTTAATAAAAAAACTTTAAAAATTTATATAACGTTTCCATTTAATTCATATAATACGATGTAAGATATTGAAATTCTCACTATACGTAAGAAAAACAGCACAAAATAAATAATGTTTTATATGCATTTCCACTTTCTCTGTAAAATACTAATTATAATAAAAATCAAAGTACAATAGTTTGTAAATAAAGTAATACATACAACAAGTAAGAGTGCTATATTCGGCCGTGCCGAATCTGATAATATCCTTCGCCATTATTTACATAGGTATTATCTCACATCGTAGCTTAACCTATATTTCATGTTATACGCCTTTTTTCTTTATTATTTCCGACGCCATCCTCGATTTTGAATTTTTACATAGTTATCTGTATTCTACTAGTCAAGCAGTTTGGTTGGTTGGTTGGTTGCCGTGGTCGTGGTCGTGGTCGCTGCACGCAAACAGTCAAGTAGAGTCTGTCAAGTATGACTCCGTTTTGACAGGACCACATCACTCGTCAGCTCTAATGTATCTCAGAATAAATCCAAGAGTAAGTAAGATACTAGATTCACCCCGTGGCGTTGAGGTATCTCAGTAGATAATTCAGTCTAACTTCAGATATCGCAGAGAGGCCATCTATTACATGTTCGCCCAGAAATCTGTGTCTTTTAGCCGCCAGTGCAGGACATTCGCAGAGAAGGTGGAAAACCGATTCCTCCTTCTCCCGACAGCTGTGACAGTGGTCGTTCGATGGAAGCCCGAGTCGACTTGCATGTTTGCCTAACATCCAGTGACCCGTCAATACCGCCAGCAACCTCGATATGTCCATCCGACTTCGACTAATAAGTTGCAATGTACGCCTTGCATCAAAAGAGAGCCACGTAAGCCGTGCCACCTTACACGTGCTCAGCCCACGCCACCTGTCATCGGCCTTCCGGAGAAAGTGTCTGGAGATTCTGCTTTTAATATTCCCTAACGGGATTGCAACTGCACTTGCGATAGAGATATCCAAAGCAGATCCTCTCCTGGCTAGTTCATCAGCCCGCTCTTTACCATAGTGGCCCTTATGCGCAGGAACCCAAACTAGAGTAACGTCAGCCCGTTGACTAAGCCTTTGCAGTTCCTTTCTACATTGGCCAACTATATTAGACGTAGTAATGTATGACCTGAGTGGCAAGAGTGCCGCCTGACTGTCGACAAGTATACCAATACTCCCGCAGATATTCCTGTCATTCAGTACCTTACATGCCTCCCCGATAGCGAGTTTTTCCGCCTGAAATACGCTACAATCATCCGGAAGGCGGAAATAGAGCTCAATCTACGGTCCATCAGAGAAAACACCGGATCCAACACCACATTCCATCCTAGAACCGTCAGTATAGATCCTGGTGTCAAAGCTACCCAAAAGGTCACCTCCATTCCACTCACTCCTGGAGGGAATTAGAACCCTATACGCCTTATCAAAGTCTTGGAATTTACATTTTTTTTTAATTTACTGTATTCCACTTATCAAGCCCTCTCACTTGATATCAATATTGAGGGGGTTCTAAAAGTTACATTTTAAAATACCAGATTTTAACTATATATAACTTTATTGTCCGCCATTTTGTAGTGGCGGCCAACATGAATTTTAATTTATTTATAGTGTTTATATTGCGCTAGTCTAATATTGACTCTATCGATTGTCTAGAAGCTGAAAGAAATGGATTTTCGTTTGTAAATTTTTGGAATATATATTTTTAAAAAAAGTTTTGCCTATAAGTTTACCGATTAGATCCCACTATATCCAACATTTTTCACGAATGTCTCTAGAGGCATATTATATCTACAAATAGTAGCAATGGTACCTATAAATTATTCTATGGCTGAAAAATTTTTAATTTTGGTGGTAAAAATATGGGAAAAAACAGAGGCAGTCGTGTTTATTTGCTCATATCTCAGAAAGTTATTTGGCGAATATGCTGAATTTCAATAGCGATTCATTCCCGGATATTTCCAAAAGACTGATACCATACACAGAAATAGAAATTTTCTAAGAACAATAGAAAAGTTCGATTAAACGAACTAAATTATTCGATTGGCAATGAATTTGATTTTCTGTATTCTGGGTATAGTTTTTGTTGCTTGATTAAGACACTTCTATTTTTAGTCCTAAAATTCTTTAAAATTTTATTTCACTAGTTTTTAAGGTTTTTAACTGCTGAATAATTTTTATTTTTTTACATTTTAATTCTGATTTAGAAATACATGAAAATCTGTTGAGTTTCTGGCAGCGAGATACTCGCATTAGTTTTGTTTTCAATTGATTAGTTATCAAAAAGATAAGAAAAATATCACGACTTTCAAATCGCCGAGTGCATTAATTTTTTTTTTTTTTTTATTTAGTGCTATTTATGAAAATAATTGAACTTACATTTTTAAGGCTGTATTATATTACCCTCAGCTGTGGTAGCAAGGATACATATAGTTTTGTCATCCCATTTTCAATTAATATTATATTCCGTTGCGACACCATAATTTATATATATTTTTTTAAATCCTTACAAATACGAAAGCCGATTGAGCTATGTCCATCTTAACGTGTGTTTTTTTTTTTTTTCAAATTATCACTCTAAATAAAGCACATATACGTTGAACATACCCGTTTGTGGTGTCACACTTTCGAAAATATTCTGAAAATTTTCAATATCTGTACTAAATACGACTACCTCTATTTATTTACATATTTTTTAAACAAAACTTAACTTATTTTACTGCCGGATAATTTTCGAACATGTTTTTATTAATGTTATTTATAATCATGATGTGCCTCTGTGGTTTCATTTGCTTAAAAACATCCCATCGTAAAATTATAAAATTTGTTAATATATATCAATAAGTTATGTATGCATGTATCAATAAATAAAATAAATAAAAACAGAGCTTTGAGCTTCAAAAAACTGATTTTATTATTGCCCAATCGATTTCCTAAGTCATAAGCTTTCAGAAAATATATGCTTTATGG
Source organism: Phyto melanocephala (assembly GCA_941918925.1). Lineage (NCBI taxonomy): Eukaryota > Metazoa > Arthropoda > Insecta > Diptera > Rhinophoridae > Phyto > Phyto melanocephala. The sequence goes on from OW799237.1 coordinate 37,911,755, forward strand.
GGTCGCAAACATATGTTGTAGAAATTTTACACGGAATAGCCATTTTGTATAAACCCTTACACTCTCTGTTTTTTATATATGTAGGCAAAAACATAGGCAGTAGTTTTAATCACTCATATATATCTCAAAAAGTTATGGGTCGATTGTGCTGGTTTTCAATAGCGATTTATTTACGAATATTTCCAAAAGATTAATATAACTTGCAAATCTGTGAAAAATATGGGGTCTTCTAAAAGTTTATTTTAATTTTCACACGGACAGACGGAATATTGAAGAATGAATGAATATTGTAGAAATTACAATTGGGACGAACGTCGAATTTCGCCCAACACGACGAATTCGTCAGTAAAAATTCGCTGTGTAAATTAGTCGTGTGAAGCACAATAACGACGAAAAAGTAGCATCTTTTATAATTGATAAAATTGTTTACTGTTTGTGCAAAGAAAAAAGAAAAGAATTTAAATATTTGTGAAACTCAATAAAATAATAAATAAAATTTCTGTCATAGTAAAAACTTTTTTACGTAAACGTTTGCAAAAAATATCGTGGGTACGAGCAGTAAACAATAATAAAAATTTTGTTTTTGTAGAACATCTAATAGTGTGACCATATGAAGAAAAAGATTATTTCATATATTTAAACATTTTTAAAAATAAAATAAAAAGAAAATTTTTTTGGTTAACTTTTTTACATTTACTTTAAATATTTTAAAATAAAACAATTATTAAAGTAAAAACTAACTTTATTTTCCTAAAAAGTTCATAAGTAAAACCAAATACAATAGCAAATGGTCACCTTTTACCAATTTGTTCGTTGTTCGCCGGCGTAAGAAAAATAAATAAATCTTTTGCAGAGTTGCCGCGTATAGCGAATTTCGACTAACGCCACAATTGTATGCATTCTCAAATACACAAATGTGTTTTATTTTTGATGACTAATATTCGCGACGCAAAATTCATCGTTCGTCCTAATTGTGCGCCCAGCATTAAGTATTTCTACATTAGAAATGATGCTATTGGCTCTTTTTTTACTACAATGTTGCATTTTTATAGAAACTGAATAGTATTATTTGTTAGCCAGAGGAAGTTAAAAAATAATTATACCTTTGAGTGGGCATGGCGACTCCTACTTTTAAAATTATAAAAATTATTATACCCGCCACCAAAAAAATGGTGCGGGTATATTCATTTTGTCATTCCGTTTGTAACACATCGAAATATCCATTTTAGACCCCATAAAGTATATATATTCTGAATCAGGGTTTGATTTGATGACGATCTAGCTATGTCCGTCTGTTGAAAGCACGATAGAGGTCGCACCGAAAAAGCTAGGGGGCTCAAAAAAATTGCCAGAATCTTTCTTATAGACAAGGTTTGTTAGGTATTGAAAATGGGTTAAATCGGAATATTAGGAAGAGAGTTATAGCTCGAAAAGCAAGAGTAGGTCGAAAAAACCGTGTCCTTCGAACATCGAATAAAATGGAATTGTGTCCAAAAGCATTAACGTAGACTCATGAAACTTCAAATATATATTTCCTAAGTAAAACCAATATTTTTCCCCGAAACTTATCTAAATCTATGCATTAGGAAAGGAGTTATCGATCAAAATGTACGAAAATTTATACCGCACAGTGTATTTTTCGGTATATTTAAAAAAAAACGTCATAAAAGCAACAAAATTGGATGTACGAATCTGAAATTTTGCACACGTGACTTTTTGGTCAAATGCTTTTTTCTAACGGAAAATCAATGTGCCACGCCCACTTTTACGCCCACATCTCATATAACGTTTTACCCAAAATTCATATAATTTCTCTATTAATATAGATTTTGGAATAATAAAGGTCTATATTGAAACAACTAGGTTGAACTCATTAGCAAAGACAACTTTGACACGCCTACTATAACGCCCACTTTTCACGTTACCTACCGTTAACGAAATTTAAAAGCTCAAAAAACCGCCAAAATTAGAGGTATGATGATAAAATCTGCTACGTATATCCTTCTACTCAATGTCATTACTGTGCCAGAAAATTCAGGTGCCACGCCTACTTTTACGCCCACCTCCCATATAACGTTTTACCTAAAATTCATATAATTTCTCTATTAATATAGATTTTGGAATAATAAAGGACTATATTGAAATACCTTAGTTGTACTCATTAGCCAAAACAACCTTTGACACGCCTACTATAACGCCCACTTTTCACGTTATCTACCGTTAATGAAATTTAAAAGCTCATAAAACGACAAAATAAGAGGTATGATGATAAAATCTGCTACGTATATCCTTCTACTCAATGTCATTACTGTGCCAGAAAATTCAGGTGCCACGCCTACTTTTACGCCCACCTCCCATATAACGTTTTACCTAAAATTCATATAATTTCTCTATTAATATAGATTTTGGAATAATAAAGGACTATATTGAAATACCTTAGTTGTACTCATTAGCCAAAACAACTTTGACACGCCTACTATAACGCCCACTTTTCACGCTATCTACCGTTAATGAAATTTAAATGCTCATAAAACCGACAAAATTAGCGGTATGGTGATGAAATTTGCTACATATATCTTTCTAATCAGTGTAATTGTTGTGCCAAAAAGTTTAGGTGACCCGCCTTCTTTAACGCCTACCTCCCATATAACGGTTTATCTTAAATTCATGTAATTTCTCTATTGACAAAGTTTTTGGAAAAATAAAGGACTATATTTAAATATCTTAGTTGTATTTATTAGCAGAAACTTTATTGATATGCCTACTTTAACGCCCACTTGCACTAAAAGACTAAATTTACGAAAACATTTTAGTAGCATATCGAAGTTATTAACGGTGGTTAAATTTTAAGGGCCGATGTTGATTTTAAATAAAACACAAATTATTTAAGATATTATTATCATTTCTTTTTAGAATGATAATATTTGTATGGTTCACTTATGTATTTAACAAAATATCGGCCAAATGGCCCCCCCATCCTTGGCGCCACTCACCTATGTTATGGTCCAAATTTTCAATGACAATGTTAATGCTCAATTGGGCATGATGATGACTCTCTATTGCCACACTATCGCAAAAAACATTAATGGCTCCCATTCAACAAACTAAGAAGGCATTCACAGATTTTCTAACATTTTATACAGACCTGTTTTGCAGAAATTTAAATATTTTTTACAATTCTCCCGATTGTGGACGAACTTGAACGATTATGTTGACCAAAAGAATCACGAAGTACACAAAATGCATTTTGCTTTGAACGCCCATTTTTATAAAAAACCTGAATAACTTTAAAGCGTTGCTCATTTGCATATCTTTCCACGGATCAAATTGAGTAAGTTTGAGATTGAGAAATGTCAAGTGAAATGCAGAAAAAAAATTTAAAGACTAGGTGTAATTCACCTTCAACATGGTCCCTTAAAATTTAACCACCCTCTACAAAGAAAGTGACACATACTTTATTATAAAGAGATTATTCCATAGCGATTGACAAAATAATAAATATTGTGCTTTAAATGTACACAAAATTGGTGGTGGGTATAAAAGATTCGGCACAGCCGAATATAGTGCTCTTACTTGTCTTTGAATTCAACTTAGACAATCCATTACAGATTTCTTTTTTTTTTTTCCAAAATTTGTATCCATATGGTAATAATATAATTTTAAGATAAAGCGTTATATGGGAGGTGAGAGTTGAAATGGGTGTGACCTTTCAACGTCCTGACCTGAAACCACATATGAGCTTTGAAATTTCATTGATACCAGAATATGTGAGAAGTAGATGTTAATGTATCCTTGTCATAGTACTTTCTGCTAATAAATCCAACTTAGATAATACAATATAGAGTCCATTATTCTTCCAAAATCTTTACCATAGAGAAATTATAGGAATTTAAAAAAAGCGTTATATGGGAGGTGGTCGTTAAAGCAGGCGTGTCACCATAATTTTCCGTTCTTCCAAGTATTTTAATTAAATATAAACCTTTACAAAATTTCAGAAACATACATCTAATTTTGTCAGTTTATTACGTTTTAAATTTTGATGAATATACCGAAAAAGACACTGTGCGGTATAAATTTTCGTATATTTTGATCTATAACTGCTTTCCTAAATAAATAAATTTAAAGCAATTTTCAATTACTTTCAAAATAGATAGATATTCCTAAAATGAAACCAGGACTCAAAATATATATGTGACAGCGCATAGAGAAAGAGACCTAAGGGTTAAAACAGGTTTTGTTCAGGAGAGCCATTTTAAAGATTAAATGATTTTTCTATTTTTTTAAATTGTTCATAAGGAAAAAAAATAAATTGTTTGTAGTTTCGTAAAATCAAGTTATTTTCTATGCGCTGTCACATATACTTTATGGGGTCTAAAATTAAAATTTTGATTATACCCTTCAACTGTGGTGCACAAGGGTATATATAGCTTTGTCATTCCGTTTGTAATTTCTACAATTTTCATTTACGACCCAATAAAGTATATATTTTCTGAAAGTTTATAAAGAGAGGAGTCGATTAAGCCCTGACCGTCTGTCCGTCTGCCCGTGTGTTGGTTGAAATCAACTTTTAGAAGCAACTATATGTTCCTCAGATCTGTGTATGGTATCAATCTTTCGGAAATATCCGGGAATGAATCGCTATTGAAATTCAGCACAATCGCCCTATAACTTTCTGAGATATGAGCGAAAACCCACGACCACCTCGTTTTTTTCACAATTACAACAACAAAATACATACTGGTTAGAGTAAACGTGGCATCGAATCCCAGCTGAGCCAAAATAAAAATTTTTATATTGCTTTTTTATTCTATCTATCTATCTATCTATCTTTTTTTTTTTTTTTTTATTGACGTAGTGATAGCGTACTATCAACTAGTGGTCCTACACAAGAACCACCACCCCGAGACCGCATTACTTTCGCCTTACTTCGGGGTGGAGTTCATTTACTGGTCAAATCAGTCATCACATTCTCCCTATTCCCCCGTCCAATATACATTTGTATGAGATTAGGGGTTCGGCACTTGTATTCGCCGGCAATTTGCCTTCTCCCTCATGATCTCCTCCGTGATGAGCGAGTATTTACGCCAGCATTAAATCTATCAACTGTGTCAATGTCGTATTCTGGGGTATGTTTCGCCTATCTCCCCAGGACATACATTTCATGATGGTGTGCTCAACGTTGTCCTCGTCTTCGTTGCAGATTTCGCATATTGCGGATTGTCTTATCCAGAACTTTTGTAGGTAGCTGCCAAAATTGCCGTGGCCACTGAAAACCTGAGTCAGGTAGTAATTCATTTCCCCATGCTTTCCGTTCATCCAAGTTTTAATGTTGGGAATAAGAGCGTGTGTCCATCTTTCTTTATTCGTTTCGTCCCAAAATCTTTGCCACTCTTGAAGTAGCCTCTCTCTTGCATCCATTTTTATACGAAACTTCTCCATGCTATGGTTCTTAATGGCATGTGTCATAGACACTCGTTCATCGTATATTTCCTTTCTTTCATTAAGCAGCAGGTCAATGGCTGGTACACCAGCGAGAACAGGCACAGCTGGGGTTGATATTGTTCGGTACGCCGATGTTACACGTAATGTACATGTTCTATGCACTTTTTGCAGAAGGTCTCTAAGTTTGCTGCTGTTGGAAATGGCCTCACTTATAACAGGAGCTGCATATAGAACCTGTGAGTATGCTACTGAAGCAATTAAACGTCTAGTTGTTTGTCCCGGACCTTTAATATTCGGCATTATCCTTAGAAGTTTTGATGCAGTTTCCAAAGCCTTCTCAGATACCTTCCTAATGTGTGGCTCAAAAGAAAGTCTGCTGTCCAAAATTACCCCAAGGTATTTCAAGGTTTTTCCCATACTTATCTCGTGTGCATCCATCCTTAGTTTCGGATACTCAAAAAATCTTCGTCTGGTCACGAGGATCGCCTCTGTTTTGTTCGCAGCAAGAAACAAGCTCTTAGTCCTTAACCAATTACTAATTCTCCCTAGGCAGTCATTCGTCACTATCTCAATCAAGGTTATAGAGGGTTGGTCTACAACTAGAGCCACGTCATCAGCATATCCTACTAATTTTGATCCCACAGGTAAAGTCAGGTTTAGCAGTCCATCGTACATTAGATTCCATAAGAATGGACCAAGTATTGAACCTTGGGGGACGCCAGCAGACACTACGTAAAGGTTCACTCCATCTTCCGTGTCATATTCAAGGATTCTATCTTCCAGGTAATTGTCAACCATTCTACAAAGATATTCTTAGAAACTTCGCTCTCGCATTGTTTAACGAATTACGCTCCAGTTTGCAGAATTAAATGCATTTTTAATGTCCAGTGTGACAATGGAACAAAATCTCAGGTGTTCCACAGCTTCCTTTGTGGTATTCCCTACCTCACGGATAGCACCTATAGTTGATTTACCTTTTACAAAACCAAACTGCATGTGTGAGAATCCTCCATTTCTGTTTATTTCCATCTCGAGTCTCTTCAGAATTAATTTCTCCAAGAACTTTCCGCAAGTGTCCAGTAGACATAGAGGTCTGTATGAAGATAGGTTTTCCAATGGTTTGTCGTCTTTGCGTAACAAAACAAGATGTTATTTCTTCCAGATCTTTGGAAAAACTCCATTTTTAAGGCAAATGTTAAATATATCCCTGAATATATCCGGCCAATGCTCACAAACTATCGCAATTATCTCATTTGGGATCTCATCCGGCCCTTCTTCAAAGTGCGGCATACATCAATTATCTCATTGCATGAGAAAAGATCACAATCATTCGAATATTGCAATGGAGGCAAGTAACCACTGTTTCCCTCCATTCTGGGAAAAGTGTGCTTACTATGGTGTATGCCCAACTTGGGTTCATTATACCAGGTATTTTGCCCCGGTTTCCCAGCTTCTTCATTATTATCCTATATGGAAGTCCCCATGGATCCTTGTTTACTTCCTCGCATAGTGAATCCCACGCCTTTCTCTTAGAGTCTAAGTCGAGCAATTTCCTGATTCCACCAGTAGGCATGTCTACGGGATCGACCACATATTTTCGTTTTCATCATACTAACATTACAAACTTCCGTGAGTATGTCAATGAGTCTTCCAGCAGCGACCTCCGCATTTAAGTCGCTGTTCAGTTGCGTTCTGGATTTGATCTCTGTTAGGTTTTCTATACAGCATTCTCTATTTATCTTACGTATGTTCCATCTAGTTCGAGTCGGATTCGCTGTGACATTAGTATTCGAGAAGTCAATTTCCATCTGAATATATTGGTGATCACTCAGTGTTTCATCGTCTAGAACTTTCCAACGTAATGTTCTGACTGCAATAGCCGGTGACGCAAATGTTATATCTTATCGATTAAGCCCTGACCGTCTGCCTGTGTGTTGGTTGAAATCAATTTTTAGAAGCAACTATATGTTCCTCAGATCTGTGTATGGTATCAATCTTTCGGAAATATCCGGGAATGAATCGCTATTGAAATTCAGCACAATCTCCCTATAACTTTCTGAGATATGAGCGAAAACCCACGACCCTCGTTTTTTTCACAATTACAAAAACAACATACATATATACTGGTTAGAGTAAACGTGTCATCGAATCCCAGCTAAGCCAAAATAAAATTTTTTATTTTACTTTTTTATTCTATATATCTATCTATCTATCTATCTATCTATCTATCTATCTATCTATATATCTATCTATCTATCTATCTATCTATCTATCTATCTATCTATCTATCTATCTATCTATCTATCTATCTATCTATCAATCTATCTATCTATCTATCTATCTATCCATCTATCCATATATATAAAAGTGAAGCTCTGTGTGTGTGTGTTAGCTATGAAAACTGTAAAACCGATCGGACTCAAACTTTGGCAAGTTTTGTACACATTCCAGGGAGTGTTTATGGGTGGCAAAAAGTGCCAAGCCCATAAAAAAAAAGTTATCATTTTCAGCTACTTGAACTTTACCGATTTTCCTGAAACTTTGCTCACACATACTGAGTTGTCATGACTATAATTTCGTGATTAGAAAAGTGGGCGTGGCCACGCCCATAAAAAAGTTTTAATATTGAGGTACTTGCACTGGACCGATTATTCTAAAACTTTGCACACATATTGAGCTGTCATTACTATATAATTTCATGATTAGAAAAGTAGGCAGGGCCACGCCCATAAAAAAGTTCTAATTTTGAGGTACCTGCTCTGGACCGATTTTTGTGAAACTTTGCACACATATTGAGTTGTGATGACTATACAATTTCTTGAATAGAAAAGTGGGCAGTGTCACGCCCATAAAAAAAATTATCATTTTAAGCTACTTGAACTTCACCGATTTTTCTGAAACTTTGCACACATATTGAGCTGTCATGACTATACAGTTTCGTGATTAGAAAAGTGGGCAGTGCCACGCCCATTAAAAAAAGTTATAGTTTTTAGCTTTTTGCACTTGATATTCAATTAAAATTCAGAATGCATTTTTATACATTAAGGGGCGTAGCAACGCGCGCCGGGCGTTTTTTTTTTTTATTTTTTTTTTTTTTTTATACCCGCCACCAAAAAAATGGTGGGGGTATATTCATTTTGTCATTCCGTTTGTAACACATCGAAATATCCATTTTAGACCCCATAAAGTATATATATTCTAAATCGTGGTTTGATTTTATGACGATCTAGCTATGTCCGTCCGTCTGTGCGTCTGTTGAAAGCACGATAGAGGTCGCACCGAAAAAGCTAGGGGGCTCAAAAAAATTGCCAGAATCTTTCTTATAGACAAGGTTTGTTTGGTATTGAAAATGGGCTAAATCGGAATATTAGGAAGAGAGTTATAGCTCGAAAAGCAAGAGTAGGTTGAAAAAACCGTGTCCTTCGAACATCGAATAAAATGGAATTGTGTCCAAACGCCTTAACGTAGACTCATGAAACTTCCAATATATATTTCCTGGGTAAAGACAATATTTTTCCCCGAAAATTGTCTAAATTTATGCATTAGGAGAGGAGTTATCGATCAAAATGTACGAAAATTTATACCGCACAGTGTATTTTTCGGTATATTTAAAAAAAAAACGTCATAAAAGCAACAAAATTGGTGACACGCTTTCTTGTAACAGCAAATCAATGTGCCACGCCCACTTTTACGCCCACCTCCCATATAACGTTTTAACTAAAATTCATATAATTTCTCTGTTAATAAAGATTTTGGAATAATAAAGGCCTATATTGAAACACCTCAGTTGTACTCATTTGCAAAAATAACTTTGACACGCCTACAATAACGCCCACTTTTCTCGTTATCTACCGTTAATGAAATTTAAAAGCTCATAAAACCGCTAAAATTAAAGGTATGATGATAAATTTTGCTACGTCTATCCCCCTAGGCAATTTCATTACTATGCCAAAAAATTAAGGTGCCACGCCCACTTTTACGCCCACCTCCCATATAACGTTTTACCTAAAATTCATATAATTTCTCTATTAATAAAGATTTTGGAATAATAAAGGACTATATTGAAATACCTTAGTTGTACTCATTAGCAAAAACAACTTTGACACGCCTACTATAACGCCCACTTTCACTTTTGAATTGTGTCCAGACGCATAAACGTAGTCATGAAACTTCGAATATAAATTTATCGAGTCAAAAGAATATTTTTCCCTGAAAATCGCTTAAATCTATGAATTAGGAAAAGAGTTATAGATAAAAATGTACGAAAATTTATACCGCACAGTGTATATTTCAAATTTAAAACGTAATAAAACTGACGAAACTGTATGTACGATTCTGAAATTTTACAAACATGGCTTTTTGGTCAAAGTCTTCGTTATAACGGAAAATAGATGTGCCACGCACACTTTTTTCCTTAAATTTTTATAAAAATATATTAGTCATATATATTAGCATTTATTTATTTATTGTACTGTAGCTAAATATAAGATAAAGGTGATAAGATAGATGACTCTACTGGCAACTACTAGATGGCATGCTAACAACTTATGCTAATGTTCTCCTGAAGTTATGCTCTATTAAAAAATTGAATTTAGGAACATTTTGACCTAAGTAAAAATAAATTATCTCTAAACATTATAAACAACTTATTTTCATGTACTAATGGCTAACAAATCTTAAAATTATACAAAACTTATTTCGTTTGAAAATCTTTTAAAAGCAAAATGTTATAGAAGTTTAAAAATCAAAATCTTACTAATAAATTTCCCGTTTTAGAAAAATGCAGAGAATGCATATTTTAAATCACCCTGTGGCCCTTAAAATTTAACCTTAAATTCACTTTCTTCCTCTTAAATTCATGTAAATTCTCTATGAATAAAGATTTTGGAATACTAAAGGACTATATTGAAATATCTAAGTTATGTTTATTAGCAGAAACTTTATTCACACTCGTATTTTAACAGCCACTTTCATTGAAAGACTAAATTTACGAAAACATTTTACTAGCATACCGAAGTTATAATGGGTGGTTTAATTTTAAGGGACTATGTTGATTTTGAATAAAATTATTATGAAATTATTATCATTTATTTTTATAATGATAATATTTGTATGCTTCAATTATGTATGGAACAAAATATCGGCCAAATGGCCCCCCAACCTAGGCGGCACACTTCGATCCGATAGTCCATATTTTCAATGACACTGTTGATGCTCAATTGTTGGGCACGATGATGAGTCGAGGTTGCTTGAGGTCGTGAAAAACAGCAATGTTTCCCATTCAACGAACTAAGATGGCATTCACAGATGTTTTCACATTTCATACAGACCTGCTTTGCAGACATTTAAATATTTTTTACAATTCTCACGATTGTGGACGAATTCGAACGATTATGTTGACCAAAAGAATCATGAAGTGCACAAAATGCATTTTGATTTGAACGCCCATTTTAATAAAAATCTTTAATATTTAAAAGCGTTGCTCGATTGCGTATCTTTTCACGGTTCAAATTGAGTTAGTCTGAGATTGAGAAATGTCAAATGAAATACAAGAAAAAAGTTGAAGTTTAGATGTGGTTCACCTTAAACATGGGCCCTTTAAATTTAACCACCCTCTACAAAGAAAGTGATACATATTTTATTATAAAGAGATTATTCCATAGCGATTAACAAAATAATAAATATTGTGCTTTAAATGTACACAAAATTGGTGGTGGGTATAAAAGATTCGGCACAGCCGAATATAGTGCTCTTACTTGTTTTTTTTGTTTTAATACATCTTTTTTATATATTTTTTTGTAATTTTTTTTTTTGGAAACATACATACGTAAGCTCAATTTATAATTCTGCAATGGGTTATTTTGTATATGTATGTATGTAAGTACGTATTTCATATGAGATGAATGGTGAAACAAACAATTGGTTTTGCATGACTACACGTTGTGAAGGGTATATAAGATTCGGCACGGCCGAATAAAGCACTTTTCTTGTTTTTTTTAACGGAATTACTAAATTAATATACCCTCACAATTTTTTGGTGGTTGAAAACATTTGATTTACATAACAGTTTAACAAAACTTCACCTTTTAATTATTCATTACGGCAAAAATCAACACGTTTAAGTGATCTCTTTCGTCATATATTTGCCAAATGTGAAAATACACGTATTTATGTTAACATGAATCTATGTATGTTTTTAAAACCTAAAATTCTAAAAAAAAGCAATACAAGGCAATATTTACCTACCATGGGTGGTGGTCCATGACTACCAGGCACATGAGTGGGCGAATGTGTAGGTTGATTGAAGTACGTCGTTGGTGATACGGGTGGACTTGGATATGGCCAATAAACTAAAGGATGTGGATAAAATGCCGCTGGATGTGGAGGTGGATGAGTGGGACCATGCGGATGATGTGGAGCTCGATGGGGTGAAGCTATAATTGGAGCTGGCGCTGGAAATGGACCGAAATGACCAAAAGGTGGAACAATCACTGATGCACCTAAATGAAAAATTTATAATAAATTAACAAGGATTCTTATTACACAAAATAGTTGAAATTTAAAGTAAGTTGCATAATTTGTAAAATAACAATTACTAGGGGAATTAACTTAGACTCGTCTAGTGCTCGTTGTGTAACCAACTTGAGAGCTAAACGAGCTTTATGTTTTGAACAAATTTAAAATAAACTGAAAGTTAATTAATTTACTAATTTAAAAAAAAATATTAATAAAAACAAAACAAAACTAAAAAATAGTCAAATTATAGATGTTAATTAAGTGATAGAGTGCAGTGTTTTTTTCTCCTTTTTTTTTTCTTTTCAATAGTGTTAAATATAGTCAGAAAAGGTTAAGTGTTAAAGAAATTGAATTAAAAGCACTCACCGTAGCAAAAAATAAAAGTTATTATATTAAAACATTTATTAAAAAAAAATTAAATATTTACCAGTGACCCACCATGAATAAGAAGACTGTTTTTTGCAATTCAGTATTTTTTTTAAATTTTTATGCCACCAGCACCACCAATAAGAGTAGAATACAACTGACACTCTGGACCAAAAGTACGTACGATGATGAATAAATAATTATTTTGGTGTAAAAAACATTATAAAAATAAATAAACTTTACAACACACATTTTAATGTAATATAAACAAACACTTTCTATTAATCATAAAAATTATTATTTTTGATTTTTTTTTTTTTTTGTAAAAAAGCTCCAGTGCTAAAAAAATAAATTAATCCATTTTTCGAAAGAGAAACCCAATAAGTTACATACGACTAATATTTTCAAAAGGTTAGCTAAAACTTTTTAAGCCTAAATTATACTAAAAATTAAAAAATAAAAAGAAAACAAATTCAAAATATATTGAAAATAGGCAGAAGATTTAAAAAGTTAAAATTTTTTATACTAAAGCTTGAATAAGAGTATTAAGATTACAAAAAAGAACAACAAATGGTTAGATATTTGAATTTGAATTTTTCTCAAATTCTTTAAAACATTTTTTTTAAAACTTTGAAGAATGTATTTCTTCTTTTTAAGCTTCTTTCGATTTAATATATTTAAATAAAAAAAATTATCGATAATCTGCCGCATGCATAAGCATTATAAAAGGCCTATAAATCAAATTTCTATAGAAATTCAGATTAAAAAACCCTGTATAAACCTTATGTCCATGGGCTTGATTATGAATTTTAAGTTATTTAATGGATACAAAACAACTTCTGTATACCATAAAAATTGCAATCACTTCTTTGTAATGCAGGGATGGTCATAATGTTTCAAAGTTACTATTATGATAGAATTTTAACCATGAAAGTTAAATGTTTTTACTATTTTTAACCGCTAAGTATTACGAGAGTATGAACGAAAATTACTTACAGCTTCACATAGTAGCAGTAGTTTTAATCTATTTGTTAACACCATCCAAAACAACACAGATTCAAATAATTATAAATAAATACAACTTAAAAAAAATAATAAATAAAGTAAATAATAAAAATATATTTTATAATTGTTTGCGTAGTTCTTCACTGCATCAGCACACCTTGAACCCAAGACTAAAAGTCCAAAGAATTTTTTGTTTAATTTGGTTTTAATTGAAGAAATGTGGGCGGACGTTACAAGACACACACGTATGTAGTATAGATTTGGTTTTAAATACAAATAAAACTAAACTATTAACTAAAATAAGTATGTAAGTATATATGTATGTATGTATAATAAAGCCACCTTTGAAACCGTTTTGTTTTTCCTTTTTTTTTCTTTGACTCAATTATCATTTTACTTTTGCAGTTGGAAACCACCAAATTTGTTAATTTGTTTATTTTTCAAAATCAATTTTAAATGGAAATTGTACACACTCAAATTAAAATTAATACAGATTGGACCATTAACTAATAAAATCAAGATTAGGAGAAAAATATTTATAAATAAATTTTAAATAGGAAGAAATACACACACACATACAAAAATGCTAAATTGAAATGAAAATGACACCCTACAGAAAAATAAAATTAATTTAAATAAAATACGAGTTAAACACACTAAAGAAATACACACACACACACACAAGCTAAATTTTGAAGAAATGTTTTGTTTTCGTTTTTTTTTTAATGAATATACTATTTAATATATTTTCTTTGTTTTTTTTTCTTGTTCAAACAAGATGTATATATTTGTTTTAATATTTATTTAGGTAAATAATTCAAAAAGTGCTAATTTATATATTAATGTTGCATTATGCCAGTAAAAAAAATAAATAATTAATTTAATTTATATAATATGGAAAACAAAATTCAAATATTTTAAAAAGTCTGTTTTAATTTTAAGAACATTTTTCCATTTTATAACATTTCATTACTTAATTTGAATTTTTTTAAATTTAAAAGTCCAGATTTAAGATAATTTCAAGGCACTTTTTCACTTCTGAACTTGTATAACAAAAAACCTTAAAGAATCTGTTTGTGATATTTTTATTTATATAAGAAATGTTATAAAATTTTGCATGCATTTATTTTGTGTCACTTAAATTTAAAAGTATGATTTTTTTTATTTATTAATTTATTCTATTCTATTGAAAGCAATTCCATTTTTGAGCAAAAATGTGTTCGTTTTAACTTGTTTTTGTTAAGCATTTTTGTACTTTAAGTACATTTTATAAAATAAAAATAAAAACTAATGATAAATACATTTTAACCCATAGTGCAAAGAATATTTTTAAATCAATCACAAAATAATCATCACTAAATATGTTGTGTGTTGTAACAAAGAAATCAAGTAGTTAAGTGAAAATGCTGCTGCAAATCTGTTTCAAATAAATAAGTCACAAATTTTTGAAGAAAACTTGTTTCTAGTTTGTCTAAAGGTTCTATGTAGTCACAGTGGTCATAGACAAGCTTCTCAGCCAAAGTCAGCGTAGGCGCACAATTCAAGATACAGTTTATAAGAGTTAAATTATTTTATGTTAATTTAAAAGTAGACCGAAGATTGTTTTTTTTATTGGAGTTTATAAAATAAATTGACTGAAGGGATGTCATTATTTGATATGCCTTTAGTACAAACTTGGGAAATTTTAATAATATGCGGCCTTCAAAATAATTTAAATTTTAAAAGACTACTACCAAAATTATGAAAATTTTTCTTTCCTAATTCGAGAATCGTTTCCATCTTATCAGCCTTCTGTGCATAAACTCATGACTGATACTACTGTAGCTGACAATAGATTAAAACAAAATATGCTTGCAGTGGCCGTTTTCTCCACGCTGATATTGTTGTTCAACTCGATCGAAAGTCTGTGAGTTTGCTTATTGATTTGATTTGTCTGGCCACAATGTATGACATTGACATTAGTTGTCCTTGCTTTCAGCATTAATTGTTTCATAGATAATTTTTTGGTCGCGTATATTCTCGATTTAGCGATATCAGTTGGCTGCCACGTTTTTAAGATTTAATGACGTTGGAATACTTTCTTTGGAACCTTTGAAATGCTTGATTTTTATAAACAATCGCAGCAAATTATTACAAAAATATCTGTTGCAAAATATGGTTTAAAATTTCTTAAAAAGATTTGGCATTTACCGACTTGCATAGCCATAGAAATTAGGATAAAATCGAGAGATTTCCTAAAAATATATAAAATCTACTTTTCAACAATTACTATTTCAATTATATTTTATATGGGCATAAGAATTTTTGGAAGATATACAACGTTTGATGCTATAATTTAGTCAACGCTGTTAGAGTGCGTTGTAGTTTATTCTAATAATTTGTTTCCACTGACGGCAAAAATAATTCTTTTAATGTCCGGTTGTTTGTTTTTATTTTTTATTTTTTTTTTCTTTTTTTTTGTGTTAAAAATTGCATTAATCATTTAAATCTAATAAAGCCGCTGTCAAATTATTATTTCATTGTTAAAATACAAAAATAATAATTTTACAAACCCCCGACCACACGATCAATTTGTTATGTGTTAATACAAGCAATATCCCCGGCAGAATTAAGGGGTCAAATTGTTAATGTTCAAGCTTGTGTTTTTGAGTGGCAAACATGTAAATTTATTAGAACATAAAATTAAATATTTCACTGAATAAGGTTGTTTTGACTTTTGAAATTTCACTAAAAATATATACATACATATATGTACATATATGAATTTCACCAAAGCCACTAAATTAAAGCAATTCTTTTTCGGCATCCTTTTATATATTTATATATAAGCAAACATTTTCTATAATAACAATTTTAATTTTAATATTTTTCCTTTATTCTGTGACGTCCTCTTATTAGTAAGTGTTGTTGTATTATTACATTAATAGTCCTCACGTTAATATCTTGCTTGGCAATAGAATTTGACAGTTGCTACATCAAAAATTGCCAAACTTTTTTGTGTGTGATCGGAGAGGTAATACCAAAATTCTTGCAGCATTACAAAAAAAAAGCATTACCACTTAGCAGTACAGATATGAATACACATGTTTAAACTATACAACATGATGATGACTTTGCAATTGATACCAAAATTTTTTTTTTTTCTTGAGCTCAACTTTTACCCAAATTATAAAAAGTTGTTAAAACAAACTTTCTTTTCTAAATCGTTCATAGACAATATATGTAAGTATGGAATCTAAAATGTTAATGTATTTATTAAAAAAATTTATATAAAATTAATTAATATTTATGTGTAAATTTGATATTCCTTATATATAAATTATATAACTTAAGTACAAATTAAAGAAGTAATTAGAAAAACCAAAGAAAAGTTGTTAATTTGTTGATTATAACGGACAATTTCAGTTGTATACAGTTGTTATTGTTAAAATTGTAGTGTTACAATTACGATGATATTAAGACTGTTAAAGGAAGTAATTTGTGGGCAATTCATTGCCCACTATGACTACTTAAATGTTTAAGCTATTCTTTGTATATATCGTCGTTGCTCTGAAGTGATCGGTTGTGTGATATATTTTATTGCTTTTTTATTATTGCCCATCGTAAAGATTAATTGTGATAACAATATTAAACAAAACAAAGTTTTATTGAGAAGCTGGCATAAAACGTACAAGAGTAATTTCATAATGAAAATTATAAAATATATCTGACGTGTTTTTCTAGTAAATAAAATTATTAACTTTATTTATTCAGTTTTTGTATTTTCAACATTTTTATATTTATCAAATAAATATA
Source organism: Phyto melanocephala (assembly GCA_941918925.1). Taxonomy (NCBI): domain Eukaryota; kingdom Metazoa; phylum Arthropoda; class Insecta; order Diptera; family Rhinophoridae; genus Phyto; species Phyto melanocephala. The sequence goes on from OW799237.1 coordinate 37,928,879, forward strand.
TTATGAGAAGTGATATATGCTTATATTTGAGGAGCTTAAAGCACGAAGGATTCAAGGGTATTTTTTCGAAAATTAAAGCTGACATATGGATTTCGTAGGTGAAGTTCGATAAAGTTTAGAACACAAGAGGTGAATGGCAGATTCTCACGAGATATAACAACAAATTCAAGCACTTGTCATTAAAATACATTTTTCACTTTGTAGCACAAGGGGTTTGTATATTTTGTGGTTCATTTTGGTAATTTGGTGGAGTGTTTCTAAAATTTGAAAATTATATTTATTACAAAAAACTGTCAATTATTTAATTTGAAAATTTATTGATCCATCAATACAAAATGAAAGTTTTACAGATTTTTCAGAAATTTTATGCGGGGTATCTGAAAAGTCCAATGTTAACCATTTCAAGGGGTTAACGCCTAAAATCTCTTATGCAAAGATGATCTTATAAATGATCAAGAAAACTTTACCAAAGTAAACATGAAAGCTCAAAATACTGGTCAAGCCATTTAATTGCTTCCAAAATTTCCTCCAAAAAACAGTGTCAAAACACTAAAGCTTGAGAATATCAAGAATCTCCAGGATCTTTTTTTGCTATATACCACCAATTCAACATAAGTGGTTCGAAGTATTTCCTAACGATATAATGGAAAGAAATTCTGGAAAGAATCCCAACCCCAGGCGAGGATGGAGATGAGGCCGTTGGTTTAATGGAATCTGAATATGACAACTAAAATACGTTACTAACAATCATAAAAGTGTCTCTTAATAAGATATTATTAAAAAAATAGTTTGTGAGTTTTTATACCCTTCACACAGTGAAAAAGGGTATATATAGGTTTGTCATTCCGTGTGAAATTTCTACAATTTTCATTTCCGACCCCATAAAGTATATATTTTCTGAAAGCTTATGAATAGGGAAGTCGATTAAGCTCTGTCAGTCTGTCCGTCTGTCCGTGTGTATGTTGAAATCAACTTTTTGAAGCCCCCCGACATAGGTTGGACCCGGGTAAGGTATTAAAATATCAGAAATATTCGGGAGTAGATCGGTATTGAAAATCAGAAACATCGGTACATAAACAACTGAGATATGAGCAAAAACCCACGACCACCTCGATTTTTTTTTCACAAAAACAACATTACAACAACAACATTCATACATACAAACGTGTATACTGGTTAGAGAAAACGTGGCATCGAATCCCAACTGAGGCAAAAAAAAATTTTTTTAATTTTTTTAAATTTTTTTTTTTTTAATTTTTTTTTTTATTTTATTTTTATTTTTTTTTATTTAATATATTATTTATATATTTATTATTATTTTCATACCCTTCACCTGTGGTGCACAAGGGTATATATAGCTTTGTCATTCCGTTTGTAATTTCTACAATTTTCATTTCCGACCCCATAAAGTATATATTTTCTGAAAGCTTATGAATAGAGGAGTCGATTAAGCCCTGACCGTCTGTCCGTCTGCCCGTCTGTCCGTGTGTTGGTTGAAATCAACGTTTAGAAGCAACTATATGTTCCTCAGATCTGTATATGGTATCAATCTCTTGGAAATATCCAGGAATGAATCGCTATTGAAATTCAGCACAATCGCCCCATAACTTTCTGAGATATGAGCAAAAAACCACGACCACCTCGTTTTTTTTTCACAATTACAACAACAACATACATACATACATACATACATGTAAAAAACATACCAAACAAAAAAAATTTCAAAAAAAAAAATATTAAAAATAAGAAAAAAATAATAAAAAAAACCACAGAAAAAAAAATTTTAAAAAAATTTAAAAAAAAATTTAAAAAAATTTTTTAAAAATTTTTCTAAAAAAATTTTTTAAAAAAATTTAAAAAAAATAATAAAATATAAATAATATATTAAATAATATGTGGATTCGATGCCACATTTATTCTAACGTGTACGCATGCACGTATTTTATATGGGATGGATGGTGATACAAACAATTGTTATTGCATGACTACACGTTGTGAAGGGTATATAAGATTCGGCACGGCCGAATATAGCACTGTTACTTGTTTTTTTTAATTTTTTTTTTTTTTTTAATTTTTGTTTGTTTTATATATGTATATTATATATATAATATTTTTTTTTTAAATTTTTTTTAAAATTTTTTTTTTCGTTTTTTTAACATACATACGTGTACGTATTTCATATGGTATGAATGGTGATACAAGCAACTGTTATTGCATGACTACACGTTGTGAAGGGTATATAAGATTCGGCATGGCCGAATATAGCACTCTTACTTGTTTCTTATTAAAGTATTACCAAGGTCTATTAAATAAGGTCTGTTCAACTAATCAGCTGATCGTTTTTTGCTCCCCTAAGTTTACTACTCGAAGTTGTCAAAATTTGTTTACCTTTTTAGGGCGACATTTATGTTTTTCAATTTTTCAATTTTATGATTGATAATTTTTCAACTTATGATTTATATTCAAAAGTGCAGTGCAAAAGGACATGCTGGTAAAAGGCGTTTCTGTACCCAAGGACTGAGCCACACCAACAGCTATAGCAGCCTTGCCATTACTTGGCTCACAGGCCAAGAAAATACAACGATTAGCTATTTTGCCTTCACGCACCATTTGTACAACACCAGCATCGAAACGAGCATCTTTCTGACCCAACATACCTTGTGAAACAGCACGCTTCTTCAAGACATCGTCTATTTAGACTTCTATTTTATCTTTATCAGCCATATTTTTAGCAAATATTTACTATTAACACAATTTATTTTTGTTGTCTTGAAAAAATTGTTAAACAAAATGAAAACACAAAATTTAATAGACGTTGGGCATATTCATACAGGTATATGCAAAGGCGAATTTGCTGTGCTGCTCTCTGTCAAATACCTCATAAAAAATAATTTTTTATACATAGAGTTTGACAGTAACGTTTCCCATCAGATGGACTGATAATTTCACCTGGATGAATTTTTTGGTATTTTAGTCAGCTGTTTTTGACTACCTTAGAGTAATTTTACACTAACAAAATGCCCGTATATTTTTTTTGCTTTTTGTTTTCGTAGAGTTGCTCAGACCTTATTTAATAGACCTTGAGTATTACTATCCTTCTTTTAAGGTACAATTTCAATTATTTAGAAATATTAAAGTCCAAAGAAGTATCAGTGCGACTTTTTTTTACTTTGATGATAGTTTTTGTATATGATGTAAATGATAGTATTTTTCATATTTTTAGATTACAAAACACCTCAATATTTCTAATAATTAAAAAGAAATATTACAGATAGCAAGCGACATTTCTTATTGCAATTTAACTTTAATCTTTTTTTGTTTTCATTCTTTTCAACACCTTATTTCAAACATTGAATATTTTGAAACCAATTGCTAAGTTTTGATCTCAAAAAATTCGCATAAATATAATTTTTTTTTTTAACTATTAAAAAATCTTTCGTTAATGAATAAATAACTCACAATATATGTATGTTTGTATGTTAATAACCAATAGGATATAATAACTCTACACAAAATAAATAATTTCAACAATAACCACCACGACTACATTTGTTTACTGAAATTGCCAGTTAATAGGAGTTTTGGAAAATGTTTTCAATAAAGAGAAATTATTTCAAATAATTTGTATTGCATTTTTAAAAGGAAAACTTTTAAGAAAGGGGTTATTCAGATGATGACAAAATAAATAAGTATGAAAAAATACATTTAAATATGTTAAAAATGAGCCAACCAATAACTAAAAGTGCTTAATTTTGATTCAATTTCATCTAATGAGCAAATATTTTATACAATAAACTTAAAGCCTGAAAACACACATTTTATGTTCGTCTTTTTTTTTGTTTTTTGTTTTTGTTTTGCAATAGTTCTAAGTAATAATTTAAAAAGAGAATATAAAATAAACTGCAAATGCCCAAATGTATAGGTTTTTATGACGTTCATTCTCAAAGCCAACACCAGACATTAATCAAACACGATTTAACACAATTGAATTACATATTTAGACCAATTATAATATTAATAATAAAGCATACTTAAAAAGTTAATAAATCTTAAATAAAAGTATTTTTTTTTTAATAAATTGCACTTAATAGAAGAGTACTCAAGTAATGAGAAGCGAATGAAGAGTTTTGTTTAAAAAGAATCCGTTGAACAATGTTTGATTAATGTTAGCCTCTTAATGTCTTCGATATCTTAGTTCTTCTCAATGGAAACCAAACACAAAACCCAATTGAATCTTTTAGAATGAGTCTTTTAAATTAAAGCTGCCAAAAAACATTGTTTCAATTATTTTTGCCATTTTCTATAGGCAAATAATTCCATAGTTTTTTTTTATATAAAATTCTTAAAAATGTAAAAGCTAGTAATTTGTGCAAATGCTTTAGTTTTCTTTCTTTTTTTAGAAAAAGATTTTATACTTAAAACTAATTGTTTTCAAAATATTTAACTTAATAAGATTAAAAAAAATCGTTATATTCCAAAATTGAACTTAGTTTTAGGTAAAAGTTCAAAAAATAATAATAATAAACATATAAAAATTAAAAAAGTATGTGTATACGTTGTTAAACCAATGATAAATAGTTTAAAAAATTCATGTCAAATAAATCGATTATTGGTATGAATGTAAAATGAAGAAGTTTTTTTTTTTCAATTATGCATGTACTTATATAGTTTACTTTTATAAAAACAAAATGAAATAATTATTTTGTTTATTTTTTATTTGTCTTTTAAATATTGCAATCGTAACGCCCTTGTGCTGGCAAAGGGGTTTTATTTTATTTTGCTAGAAAAGGAAAAGTTGTTTTGGAAGCACTTTTTTTAACTATGAAATGGAATGTCTTGAGCAAAGGTAAAATGCTTTGAAATAAATTTCATTTTATCCACTGACTGCTATGCAGTCATATTTTGTATTCGATCATAAATTCATATTGAAATAGAGTTTAAGTGAAGGTGTTTTTTTAGATGCCGGGATTATAAAATTGATAAAAATTACCCGGCGGACGGGTTAAAACACGTTTGGCAGCACTGGCAGCAGCATTGGCTTCTTGCTGAAAGGCATTCTCATAAGAACGTTTCATGGAATGTGGTAAACTGGCAGCTGCTGCCACATTAGCAGCATTTACAGCAGCAGCTGCTGCGGCCACATGCATATTGCTTGTGGAGGCAGCAGCTTGTTGGGGCATTACACCGGCAAACGAATAACTCTGTTGGGCGGGCATATAGCCAAAGGGAAAGGGTTGAAAATAGGGACGTGGCATAAAGACTAACTGAGGCTGGCCAGAAGATGTGGCATTGGCTTGACCCATAGCAGCAGCCGCAGCAGCAGCATTTTGCTGTTGCATTAACAAGTGATTAACATTCGTATACATTTGGTGCTGTTCGGCTGCTGAGGCGGCAGCTGCTGCCTGTTGGCGGGCCAACAAATTATGTTGAGCGATAAATTGAGCTTGCTGTTGTGCAATTAAGGCCGAATTGGCGACAGCTGTGGCAGCTGTCGGGGGAGGAGGCAAAGAAATATTAAAGGGAAATGTCATGGCGGCTTGTGGACTTACAGCCGATGCTGAAGCTGTGTGTACAGACAATTGGTTGGAAGGGCCAGCTAAAGAGCCCACAGCCGCAGCTGCATTTTGAGCAGCTGTTTGAGCCAAGGAGGGATGCGGTACCGTAGCCGCAGGAGCCGTAGCTGTCATATATGGAGAAATGCCACCGCCAGCAACAGCCACCGGTTGTGCTGCAGATGGTACAGCTAATTGGGGTGGCTGCGAAAGGGCTGCCACTGCCGCAGCAACCGAAGGCGGCGATTGCAAAGCATGAGCATGAGCATGGGCATGGGCATGAGAGTGAGCATGCGTATGAGAACTTATAGTTTGTGCGTTGGCTGGCGGCTGTTGTGCTAACATACCCGGTGATAAAAGTGATGTTTGTTTGCCAGCCCCCAAGTGGGGGTGTGGATGAGCAGCTGGAACTGGTGATTGCAGGCCTCCGTTCAATACCATATTCATATCGTCACCGGAACATTGGAAAACTTCAATATAACGATACTTCTTGCCAAACACCATGAACTGGTGGTGTTTACGTTGGGCGCACAAACGTGCCGATTCTTCGGAATCCATCTGTATAAATGCCTCACCACTAGGTTGACCCTGCAAATAAATGTAAAAAGAGCATAATTGCTTAAAGTTTGCAAGCCAAAATCAACAATAAACAATTAAAAAAGCCAAAGATTTTCTTTTGAAAATCAAAATATGTACAGTGGTCAAAAAAACTATTCGACATAGATAAAGAAGTTCATGTTTTTATCAATAAAAAACCGTGGACTGTTTCATTTAACAAAAATATCGTTGAAAAAGTTTTATTAGGGAACGAAGATTTTCATTCTTCACAAAAATATTGGAATTTTATTTAAATATTATAAAAAAATGCATATGGTAAAATAATATATAAAAAAGGAGAACAAAAAAGTATTCGGCATAGTTAATATTCTTGGAAGATATAATACGTATTTGTACTTCAGAACCGAGTTGCTTTTCCATATCGGAAATTTATTTCTCTTAAGCGATTTGGCATAGAATTTACCAAGGTTTTGGTATATTCTGGATCGATTTTATTCCATTCCTCCAGAAGGATCTCTTTCATTTGGTTCTTGCTTGTGAATTTACGATTTCTTAATTTTTTCTCCACGTGACCCCAGAGATGTTCAATAGTGTTAAGATCTGGGGATTGTGGCGGCGTTTTTTTTATTTTTGGGCAATTATAAAGGAGCCAAAGTTTTGTGTTAAGAGCACAATGCTGGGCAATTATAAAGGAGCCAAAGTTTTGTGTTAAGAGCACAATGCTTGGGATCATTATTTTGGTAAAACTGAAATTTATTTGCCAGTCTCAGCTTTTCTGCACTAGGTCGTAAATTAAGCTTGAGTAGTTCAATGTATTTACGATGATTCATAATCCCATCAATTAATGTTAAATTGCTCACACCTGATACCGCCATACACCCCCAAACCATAAAACTCCCACCACCGTGTTTTACGGTGGATATCATATTTCTTTCCTCCAACTCTGTATTTGGCTTACGATACACTAAAACCTTACCGTCACAACCAAATAGGTTATATTTGCTTTCGTCGCAGAACTCCGGAGGCTTACTAACATGCTATTTTGCGAATTGTAATTCTTTTTGGATATGTGTGGGTTCTTTCTAGCTGATCTTGCGTGGAAATCGTGTTTTTTTAATACGTTTCTTATTGTTTAAGGAGTAAAAGATACTCCTTAGTACTCTTCAGTGGTTTTCACCAAAATGGTTGCATTAATTTCAGGGTTTCTTCTAACCTCACGTACTATTCGTCGCTCTTCTGCTTCAGTATGTTTGGAAGGGCGCCCACTTCTAAACTTGTTGATCACACTTTTTTAGTTTTTTTTACTTTTTTATTATGTAATGCACAGTAGTTTTGGATATTTGAATAATACTTGCTATGCTTTTTTTCAGTTTTTCCCAATTTAAAATGATAAATTATAAAATTTCTGACATCCAAAAATTTTTCTTTACCTTTGCGTCCCATTGTTATGGTTACTTGTACAGAAATATAAAAAACTACAAGAAAATTGTAACTAGGAATTCTAACGGTATTTTTGAAAAGAAAAATCAAAAGCAATAAGAGATGAATGAGTAAAAAATTAACAAAGTTGCATGTCGAATACTTTTTTTGCTTTGGAAATTTCATGATTTTGTTTTCGTTTTGTTTGCAAAATTGTTGTAAAAAGCGCATTATATTTTAATTTTCTGACTGTACATTAAAAGGCAATAATAATACAACAAAACACCATAATCGAAATAAGAAAATATCCTAAGCATAAAAATACTTGATAGAATTAAGGTATATGTATAACAATTAATGTCGAATAGTTTTTTTGACCACTGTATGCTTGTGCATATGTATGTCTAACCTAAAAGCTTGAAAATATTTTCAAATCTAAAGCACAGAAAGCAAGGTTTTTTTTTAATGTTAATAACAAAAACTTTAGTATTTTTTTAAATGTTTTCAAACATTTTTATTATTTTGTGAATTCGTTTACAAATCAAAAAAAAAAAAAAAGGATATTTACATGAATGTTTTAGTCTTTTTCTTCATACAATAAAATACAGTGGGCGTCTAGTACTACAAATAATATGTTATGCCACCTATTCGTAATAAGGAGAAATTCGTATAATTGAACAAAATTTTTTTTCTTTCTTTTATATGGAATTATGCGCAAAATGTATTTCTTTAGATAAATTGTTTTTTTGACAAAAATGTTTTCCATTTTCACATTCTTCTATAATATTTATTACTATTAAATTAAAGAGAACACGTTTTCATTGTAAAACTTTACAAGACCTGAGCAGCATATTGTGGAACGTAAAAAAATAAAATAACAAATTACAAATTATTCATGCTATCAATCAGTAACAATATTACTCAATTCCATACAGAATAGTTAAAGCATATATTTTGCCTTCGTAGTGAAAAGCGTTCGTACTGCTGGGCGTCCACTGTATATTAAATGTTATTTATATATGAAGTAATGAAACTTAAAATTAAAGCTTTTTCGTTTTCTCTATTTTTTTGTTATTCTAAAATCGGCTCTTAGGTCAACAACTTTATTATTATTTTCTAAAACATTAAAGTTACAACGATATATCGATCCATAAAAATAATTTTTAAATTTTTAATTTACCTGCGCATTGATGACCATATGAACACCTTGAAATATAATATGTTTGGCAAAATCATCTAGAAAATGTAGTATGTGTTCGACAAGAGCTTCATAGGGCAAACCTCTTAAGCGAATACAATTTTTAGTTGTACCAGACGTTATAAGATGCTAAAAATCATATATTAAATTAAAAAAATAAACAAATTATGTTGAATTGCTACATTTGCAATTCACTGCTAGTTCGATATTAATAGTTCTTATTTAAACGCTTAAATGTCTTGCAAACTATGAAATATAAATGTAAATGCATTTTTCTACTTTCGAAATTTAACTGACGAAAACTTTCCTGTACAACTGTGATAAATCTGAGCGTCAAATAACACGGGCAGTTTTGAAATCGTTTGCTTATATGCCTTTTTATGTTTATATTTAGTTCTCAAATGTCTTTTGTTTGTAGATATTTCAAATAGACTCTGACTCCTTTATAGCATGATTCCACGGCAACGATATTCGTAATGCGATGTCTTATTTATAATTCAAAGCCCAATTACGAACCAAATTAAATACAAATTACAATTTACTATTTTTGTGGGTAATTCATTTAGAATTACCATCCGAATTATAATAAAATCAGTGTCTTCTCTAATTTTTATCGGTAGTTTATCATATCCAGCTGTCAAAAAAATCAAAGCAAAGCGAAAATCAAAAAGAAAAAAGTTCAATTTCTTATATAAAAAAAAAAATTAAAGCAAAAAAGAAAATTTTAAAGAAAGTTGTTATGTATGTCTAGAAGACTACTTATTGGCCACATCAAAATTATTGGATGAGACGAAATTGTGTTACGAGGGTTTGCTCGCTTCACTGGTCCTTCTTGCACTTTTTCTATTTTCTTGTCATTAAAAAAATAATGATATTATTTGCATACACTTCTTATAAATATACATTATTTTTTACTTTTTGCCTCCATTGATAAAATAATTATAATTTTATATATAAACTTTTATATTTCTTAATGTTCACCGCAAAACAACAAAACGATAATTCAAATAAAAACAAACACGAAGAAAAACTGTCAGATCAAATTAACAATATGTCATGGAAACAGGGTAAATCACTTAAGTAATTTTAAGAGCGAATCAAGTAATTGAATGTGCCAAGGAAACATGCTATTAGATTGTATAAAAAGGAAAACAGGTTTTCATAATACTTGACGCTAATTTGGCACAATGCACAAATTAAAAACTTAGGCGTTTAAATTAGCACACTTATTTAAAATAATTTTACTTGTGGCAACAACGACAACTGCATGGTGGGCAATTGAGCAATTAATGGTGGCTGATGGTTGGATTCATAGGTCTTGGGATCCAAAGAACGATTTAAGACCTGCTGAACTTCTGCAGTAGTTGATCTAAATAATTCTATATAACGTTGGCCTATCGACTCTCGATGACGCGCCAAAGCATTCGGAGCATCAGCCTCATTCGCGAATAAAACAAAAGCATCACCTGTAGCGCGACCATCGGGTTTTTTGACAAACAAAACACCCTCTGTGTTATCCAGAACTTTGCAGGGATTTTCGCCATTTGTGAAAAAATCCAACTAGAAAAATAATTAAAGTTTAAAATAATATACATATGTATATATGTTTGCATGAATAATTATAGGATTTTAAAATTAAACAATTCTTTTACTTACCACTTGTTTAGCTGTACAATCGTAGGGCAAGCCACGCATACGTATTATAACTTGGGCACCTTTTGAGAGAAATGCCTGAGCTTCGTTTGAAGCTCCTCCAGCAACGGATAGGAAATCATCACCGGTGGCCCGATAAACTTCTATATAACGATTGCCAATGTGATGTTTGTGTCTTTTTAAGGCCATGTCGCGATGTTCTTGAGAAATAAATCGTATCAAAGCTTCCCCGTTACGGCGACCCAAAAGAGAAAGGCACAATGCTACGCCGCCCCTGTAAAAAATTATAATATATAATTTAAAGTTAAGTTTAGAAAACTGTCGCTTATTAACCATACTGGCTAAAGCATTTATACAATTTATTTTTTATTTATTACATTTTTTGTATTTACAATTTAATAATAAAGTATTTAGTTAAATATTTTCATTGATAAGTTCCTACTTTCCAGGAATTGTTAATGGCAGTTATAATTTTTATATTCAATTAAGCTCTAGTATTTAGATATTATAATATTGAAGATAAAACAATTGAAGAGATTAAAAGCACAGCAATTATATGGATTTAAATGATTGGAATTTGTTCAGTAAGTAAATATTTAGTAAAATATATCTATGTATGCATGTGTAAATGATTTAGTTGTTTAAATAATAAATATGTAAATTTAATTAGAAATTTCTTATTTAATTACAATCTATACGTTTTTATCTCAAGATTAAGAAAAACCTAAACGCTAAGCTTTACGTTATTTAAAAAATAAATATTGAAAAAAACAAGAAGAAGAAACGTGTTTATAAAAACTCAATATTTAATATATCATTTAATATTTGTTGCATTTAAAATCAGTATAATTGAAATCTTATATTGAGTAAAGAAATAATGAAAAACAGAATCTTGTAAACATTTGAAGATCTGTTATCAATGCGTGTTTGACCTTTCGGGAACTCCGCTGCTCAATTCCTAATAGAGATCAGTGAAAATAGAGAAAAGAATAGTGTAGAATAATAAAGCATCAAATACTATTTAAATAAAAAAAACTACAAAGTAAGTAATTGTTTATCAGTTGATTAAGTAGCGTGTATGTACTAACTAAAACTAAATAAATGAACTATCAAATAATACACTATAACTCTTGTAATAAAACAATTTCATTGAACAAAAATACACATAAACAGATATAAATACACTCATACCTATTCATTTTAATTATGAAATTTTAAATATTGAATAAAAAAAAATTAATATGTCCTGCAGATACAAAAAAAATAAATCGTTTATAATTGAATTTGCAATAGATATGTGCCCTTAATTATAAAAGTGATCTAAGTAAGAAAACAATATAAGTTTATAAGTTTCTCCACACCATATTACTTCAGACTAAATTACTTCATTCTGATTTCCGTGATACTGTCAAAAATTTACTATTTATGTATAGTTGTTATTTCAACGTTAAATGGAATTCTATTAGTGTTAATTATGAAAATGGGCTAAGTCCAAAATGTTTTAACAATGAATTTAAGATAAAGCGTTATATGGGAGATGGAAGTTAAAGTATGCGTGTCACCTTCATTTCCTGCTATAAAAATGACATTGACTAGAAAGCTATATGTTCGGAATTTCATTATTAAGCCTCTGATTTTGTCGGTTTAATGAACTTTTAAATTTCACTAACAGTAGATAACGTGAAAAGTGGGCGTTATAGTAGGCGTGTCAAAGAAGTATCTGATAATAAATTCAACTCATATATTTCAATAGGCTCCACGAAAAGCCCCCCAATGAAATAACGCCCAGGAAACAATCCCCAATGAAGTAAACCCCAAAAAATTGGAAATAAAACCCAAAAACAGTGGATGAAATAACATCCAAAAATAAATGAAATAAACCCCAAAGCGAAAACGAAACAACCCCCAATATTTGGGAGTTATTTCATATGAAATAAATCCCAATGATGAAAATGAAATAATCCCCAATGAAATAAACTCCATCAGCAACAAAAATGAAATTATGCCCAAAATTTATAAAAGAGCCAGATTCATTAAGGATTTCATGAAGTCAATATGGACCAACAGCAAAATCGCAAATTTATTGATATAAATCTTGTGGAGGCCCGCAGGCGTCTTCTTCATAATAAGAATATATGCAACTTCGAAAGTGTGCCAGCATTCATAATCAATTTTTTTTTGGTGAAAGAACATACAAAGCTCGTTTAATAGTGACTACTTTTGGTTTTGTAGATGGACTAAGTCCAGTGCAGTAAATTTCCCTTATACGATGGAAGCAATTTCAGATCAGCCACCAACGAGCTATCCTAAAACTTTATGAATGGCTTGAAAATCCAACTCATTGGAGACGTTATCATAGTTACAATAGTGTAAAGAAGGCAGTAATTTTCTGTAATGGAGATGTAAGGAAGTATGGACAAAGACTTGTATAATATTGCCAATATATTTATTTTTGAAACCCAATTACCAAAAATTATTTTCATGTACATACATAAATAATAAACTTAATACATTATACGTAAGAAATGATAAGTTAAAACAAAATGGTTGCTCATGAAATCAAGATGGGGAAAATATACGTTGTATGTACAAATGCTGCCAGTTGGTTACACTTTATTATTATGGACCTCCTCACTGCTTGGCAAAAGTGAAACTAACAACCGATTACTTTTGATTTAGGGAAAACAATAATTATTGCCGTCCGTAGACTAATTTCGTAGTCTGTCACGAAGGTCGCACCATCCAAATCCCGAACGTTATCATTTATGTACTTGAAAAGATATTGTAATAAATATATTCACAGGCTAAAAGTTTTCTTGTAAAAGGCCTATTTTTATATAATTTATTTACAAACACCTCCAAAACCAAAAGCTTTAAAAATGAAATAACCCCCGAATACAAAATGAAATATCACCCAAATTATAAACGCTATGAAACAAGCCCCGAATTTTAAAAATTTGTGGGGTGTTATTTCATTGGAGATTATTTCATAATTTGAAAACCCCAAATGAGAAATGAAATAATTTCCAAAAAAAATGAAAGACGGCCCAAAAAAATTGGGAGTTATTTCATATGAAATAACCCCCAAAAATGTATGAAAAAAATTTGGAGAATATTTCATTTCTCGTTTGGGCGTTATTTCATTGGGGGGCTTTTCGTGGAGCCTTTCAATATAGAGTCCTTTATTCTTCCAAAATTTTTATTCATAAAGAAATTAGATGAATTTGAGATAAAGCGTTACATGGAAGGTGGGCGTGTCATATTTATTTTCAGTTAGTACAAAGCCTTTGACAAAAAAGCAATGTTTGCAAAATTTCAGAATCATACATCTAATTTTGTCATACCGTCATCAAATTTTATATATACCGAAAACTACACCGTGCGGTATAAATTTTCGTACATTTTGATCGATAACTCCTTTCCTAATGCATAGATTTAAGCAATTTTCAGGGGAAACTATTATTTTTCTTAAGATATACATTCGAAATTTCATGGCTCGTTAATGCATTTGGACACAATTGCATTTTATTCGACGTTGGAAGGACATGGGGTTTTCACCTACTCTTGCTAATATTCCGATTTAGCCCATTTTCAATACCAAATAAATATTCTGGCAAAATTTAAGCCCCCTTGCATTTTCGGTCCGACCACTATCGTGCTTTTAATAGACGGACGGACATAGCTAGATTGTCATAAAATAAAACCCCGATTTAGAAAACATATACTTTATGGGGTCTAAAATAGATATTTCGATGTGTTACACCATTATTTTATCATTGTTTGAGTTATTTTCTCCTCAAATGATATATTTCATTATTACAATGTTAGTTAAACATTTTTTATATGTGACGTCTAAAAGGGTCACGAATTTTGGAGAAAAAAAAACATCACAAAATAAGAAATATATATCGGTTAGAATTTTGAATACACCTATAAGGCGACCCACTGTAATATCGTTAAGTTGATGTTTTAAGCCTGAGTACAGCTCTTCTATATTTGCTTAGAGCCAACCTTTTTGTACGACGTATTTATATTTATCTTCTTAGTTTAGTTTCTTTGGAAATTTGCTTGTTTTAATAAACATTTCTCCTTTTTGAAATAGTTTCAATATCTAAATACATACTGTTAAAAATTGTATTGTAAAACTAATATAAGAATAACCTTAATATTTACAACAAATCTTTACTTTTTTTCAGGTAGAATTTTAATAAATCTATTTAACAAAATATTAAAAATTCAGTGTTTCAGTCTCCTTGGTGATAAGATTTAAAAAAAAAATTTTTTTGTTTGGCAAAGCAGACACCTACAAATGTAAATATGACAAAAACGTCGAATACGAATTACCAAAATGTAAATATAGTCACATTAAAATGCAATATCGAGATCAAAAGAAAAGAGTAAATGACAAACTGAGTAAGAAATTTGCAAATATTTGCATTGAAATTTACTTACTTGGCGACGTTGAGACCACGAAAGAATTTTGCTATATCCTGATCGCTACTTTGCCAAGGTAGACCACGAGCTCTTACAATACAATTCCCGTCAATTTCATCATCAATTGAACTGAAAAAAGTAACAAGAAAATAAAATTTAATAAAAAACAAAAGTTTTAGCATTAGCATTAATTAATAATAAAAAAACATATAATTTAAAGTGTGTTGAGATACGGAACGTATGTCTTTTATTTATTAGATATAATAATTATTTGTTTATAGCATTTTCACTAAAATCTGATTTACACGTTTGAACACATTAAATCGAAAACTGATTCCATTGTTTAAATTTTAAAATTTTTATTATTGTAAACCTTACACTAGTATCTTTTTTCTTTTTGCTTAAAAATCACGTTTTCTATAAAATCAATTCAGTCGTCAGTAGTAAGTAGTCGGCCAAATAACTTTTTAACCAAAAACTGCTGACTTAAGCTTAATAAATATAAACCAGCAATTATTTCACTTGCTCGCTCGCTCATTCTACATAACCAAAGAGCTTTGAAATATTTTTATTAGCAGATTTATTTGTGTTTGTGTAAATTTGCCATATTTTTTTATAAGTTTTTTTTAATTTATAAAAAAAATATTGCCTACAGTTACAAATAATTATTCACTCACTTTACTGACTTTTCTTTTAAATTTATTATTTTCCTTAAACACGCATTTCTTTTGTAATAAAAGTCTGGATTTTTATTTCCTTTTTGGTTTTATTTATTTTAATTTTTAAATTTGTCTGTCTGTTCGCATATTTTTGTAAAAAAAATACAATAATTCGATTTGGTTTTGTTATTTTGTTTATTGTTAACTTTTGTTCAGTGTTTCGATAACAATCGATCGTTGATTATTTTTTTTTTTTTTGTTCTTAAATATATAAAACACTTTTTCGAATCTATCCAAAAGATTAAAAGAAATATTTTGTTTGTCAATTTCCGTCTGTTGTATTTAAAGTGTAAATAGCTACTGCTGATTTCACGATCTTTTTACACTTTCAAGCCAGAGAGCACGTTTCAAATAGATTCGACGCAAAGTAAAGTGTCATTCTACAAATTGAATATAAAATACAATTGAAAAAAATTAAAAAAATGCTCGATATTCGAAATTAAATCCAATAAGTATGCAAGAGTATTTTGAAATTAAAAACAAAAAAGAGAAAAATCAGGTATCAGATACATTTTCTCAGGAGTACTACAATAGTGCTGATACTAGAGCTACGAGTTTATTATCGCATTCATTCATTCATTCATTTGATGGTGTATTTTTACATAAAATACCTGGAAAAGTATAAAATATATTTAAAAAGATAACATTTAATTAACGCATTTCATTTCTTAAAAACATGTGAGTTACTTAAATTGACGATTTTTCATGCTTATTTAAAAATTCGACTGAGAGTGCTGATGATAAATATGTAGCTGGTTTAAAAAATGTCTTATCCTTGGCTGGTGCCTCGAAAAAACTACTTTCTTAGTATATTTCTTTATAATTATATATAATATGTTAATACATGATGAAAGTAGTAGAAAACTTTCAAAAGTTTCACAAATAATATTTTAAGGATGTACACTTATCTATCGATATATACGATAAACGCAATTATAAAATTTTGTGTGGAATATGTGGGTTTCCATGTACTACATTTAAATAAATTATTTTATTATTAAATTTATTTATTTGGTTTAAGGTAGATAAATTTCCATAGAACAACAAGATAATTAAACTAGTCTGCTGGTAAAACATAATAATTCAGTTAAAAAAATATCAGTTTATTCAATTACTTTGTCGTTCTCTTAGACAAATCACTTTTATTACAAAACAGTCTGTTACCGGAAAGACAAACAATATATATAAAAACTAGTAAGAGCGCTATATTTGACTGGGCCGAATCTTATAATACCCTTAGCCGTCATGCGAATGGGTATAAATACCTAAAACCTAGATTTCAGATTTTATTTAATACGACAATTATTTCGGACGCCGTCTATGACTTTGAATTTTTACATAGTTAACTGTATTCTACTAGTCAAGCCCTTACATTTGATACCCATATTGTTGGGGTTAAAAAAATTCGCTCAACCATTTTGTTTCAGACGCCATCTTGTATTTTACTCTTTTTTTATAGTTCAATGGTCCAGCTCCTTTATTTGATAATAATATAGTGTGGGCTAAAAGGAACAAAGCCGTAACTAAAGTATTTAATTCATATATTCGCCGTTTAATCTAGGACGCCATTTTGGATTTTTTCCTTTCATATTTTAATACTTAAGCGCTTTCATTTGATTGGCTCATTCGATTGTATAGAAACTAAAAAATATCGATTTCCCATGAAATGACAAACCTATATATACCCTTTTACACTGTCGTATGAAGGGTATAATAAAATTAATAAAAATAAACAAAAATAAGCAAAATCATAGTGTATCGGACTTTCTATTTTAGTGAATGTATTTTTGTAACATACGCTAAAAAGTACACCACCCTAAAGTACCGTACCTTAATATAGTTTTCCCTTTTGACATACCCCTTCCGCATTTTTACTTTCTACTTTTTAAATCTAATTTCTACAAGTATTAATACTGAAACATAGACCTTTCTAATCGCCAGCCTTCAGTATATTTGTACAGCTTATTTAGGTAGGACTCATATACTTAATATAATACCACAAAGACACCTAACATTATATCCCTATATGCCCAACTCTGATGTCTTTGGTAATTATGCACTTTAAAATCCTAACTACACTTTACTCTCACAGCACAAATTATTTCTCTTAAAAGAGAATATCAGTCAACAATTGTTAAAACTAGTGTTTGTTGTTTGTTTTTATTCTATGCAATACGAACCCAAGTGTCATATTCTTAGTCCGTTTCACGTACACAAATGTATGTGAATAAGCACTAGTGTGTTGTCGATTTTAACATGCTCTGCTGATAATTATCAAGTGGTTCTTGTGTATTTGAATTGGATTAGGAGTTTGTTTTTGAAAATTTTATGGCGAGTTTATTTCTAACTCGAGCTAAGGAAAATTCTATGCTAAAGTCGTAAATATTATTGAGTATTAAAAAGATAATCTTTGGGAAAACTTACAGCTCTTATCTTAAGAAAATGTTACATTTTTTTTTTTAATTTATGATTTAAGTCAATTTTATATATAAACATCGACATAAAAGCATCAAATGTATTGATTTTTTATCAGTGTTTAGAATTGTAAATTATAGTTAAATAAATAAAAATACAGTGTATGTTTTTGATAAAAACAAAAAGTATTTATTTTTAACTCGATAAAACGTACGTACGTATGTATACACACATACATACATACATATGTATATATTCAGTACTTGTATGTATGTATAAGTGCATATACATTTTATTTTAAAATTAAACTCAACAACGGCCATAATTAAGAATATTGTTAATTATGCAATTTTTGAATTTTATTAAAAAAAAGTAAAGTGCAAATTTTTGTACACCTTGTTGTTGTGAATTTTTTATAATGTTTTCATTTCACTAGTTGTTGTTATATGTTAGAGTCCATGATAGTTTCTATTCTTACAAGTTTTTAAGTACAAACAACCTAAATAAGACAAACTTAATCTTAAAGATTCTGGCTTTTAACGTAAGTTTTCTGTTATTATTACGATTTCCTTATAACATTATTACATTTGATTACTCCAAATACTTTAATAGTTCGAATTAGGAATCTTAAACTTGAAACTATAGTTTTAAAAAATTGTTTTAAGGTCTTAAATAAAAATCATTTTAATTTTTTTTAAATTCTTTTTAACACCTTTTTCAAAATCTTTAAGCAATTTTATTTTTTAATTATGATGCATCAAAAATAAAAATGTTTATTGCTTGTAAATAGAACACACTGCATATTTTCATACCTCATACTTTTACGACAAAAACTCTATTTCTCAATTCGCATTCTTTCGTAGGAGTTGTATTTTTTGTCATCTGATTTACAGTTATTGAAAATATGAATTTTACTGATAATTTCTTTTTATAACACATACCACAATTTAACCCATTTTTTACCGGATGATTTTTTAACACTTGGGTTTTTAAAAATTAAAAAGACAACATAAAATATTGTCAAAAGTGAATAGAATATTTGTTTGAGGCAACAAATGAGTACCTGCCAGTTAATTTTTATATATAAACTGCCGTATTCATAAAAAAATATTTAAGGTTTATTGAAAACTTCTTTGACAAATTTCTGTACATCTGTCAAATAAGCCTTCAATAAACCTAAAATATTTTTTTATCAATACGTCAGTATATAAATAAATTTTGTTCGTAGGCTCTAATTTTATCATAATTTTAATAATAGTTGACCCTGTTTCCACACAAAAACAGTCTACTGGAGTTTAATTACATGATCTTTGCGTTCATTACACATCTCTAAAACGTGTTAACCAAGTACAATTCTTCATTCTTACATTTTGGGCAAACAAAAGCCTGTAATAATACAATAGGTTAACACTCAATAAATTTATTTCGATTGCGTTTGTATTTATTTAAATATGCCCAAAAGTCAAGATAAACAATGAAGTTGTAAATTACCTCTGTATATTTTTGATAAAGTGCAGTGGTCATAAATAAAATGTTTTATGTTTTATTAAAATTTATAAACTGTAAATTTCTCAACTCAATTGCATTAAGATAAGATATACTTTTATATTTCTAAAATTTTACATCCTTTAAAATCTTTATTTATTAAAATAATATTTTTTTTTTTAATTTAACACAATTAGGTAAGTATTAAATTAAACGACTCAATTTTATTCCAAATCTTTCTACACCTAACAATTTGAAGATGTTAATTCTATTTAAAGCCTTGGAGATCTTTGATAATTTGTCCAATGCATTTTAAACTCAATATTCTGCATCAAGCATCATGTAAGTTTTATATTGAAGATTTTTTTACATTCTTTTTAAGCATTTTATGTCAAAATCTTGACAAAATATTATTTTATACGAACAAGATGGCCACACTTCAAAAAAGAGAAGAAATCCCATTAAAAAAATAAAAGCGTTTTAATAAGCAGTACATTTTTTTGGGATACATATGCGCTTCACAGTAAGCACATGCATAAATACTTCCTAAACTAAATTAAATGATTTTACATTATCTTTGTGTGTAACATACTTATAGAGTTTTCGCACCCAAAGTTAAAACCTGTTTTTATACCCTTCACACAGTGAAAAAGGGTATATATAGGTTTGTCATTCCGTCTGAAATTTCTACAATTTTCATTTCCGACCCCATAAAGTATATATTTTCTGAAAGCTTATGAATAGAGAAGTCGATTAAGCCCTGTCAGTCTGTCCGTCTGTCCGTGTGTATGTTGAAATTAACTTTTTGAAGCCCCCCGACATAGGTTGGACCCGAGTAAGGTATTAAAATATCAGAAATATTCGGGAGTAGATCGGTATTGAAAATCAGAAACATCGGTACATAAACAACTGAGATATGAGCAAATACCCACGACCACCTCGATTTTTTTTTCACAAAAACAACATTACAACAACAACATACATACATACAAACGTGTATACTGGTTAGAGAAAACGTGGCATCGAATCCCAGCTGAGCAAAAAAAATTTTTTTTTTAATTTTTTTAAATTTTTTTTTTTTTATTTTTTATTTAAAATATTATTTATATTTTTATTATTTTTTTTTTATTTTATTTGTTTTATATATATTATATATATAATATTTTTTTTTTAAATTTTTTTTTTATCTTTTTCTTTTTTTTTGTTTTTTTTAACAAACATACGTGAATTTATAATTTTACAATGGGATGTTTTTATATATGTATGTTTTAATATGTATGTACGTATTTCATATGGGATGAATGGTGACACAAACTACTGTTATTGCATGACTACACGTTGTGAAGGGTATATAAGATTCGGCACGGCCGAATATAGCACTGTTACTTGTTAAGATTAAAATTATTAACAGCTAGTTTTGCATTCACACTAACTGCCGTATTCATAAAAAAATATTTTACGTTTATTGACTTATTTCACAAATTTTTATTCAACATCTGTTAAATAAGCCTTAAATATTTTTTATGAATACGGCAGTACAAGTTTAATTACTTCAAGTGTTAACTCACAGTTCATCTAATAAATTTATATTTTTGCTCGTAGAAATTATAGTATTTCTTGTAGTACTTTGTTTCCTGCAAATGAAATATTTAAAATTATGAAGCTATTTTTTTGTGTTGTTTCTGCTGCCATTGGTTTTAAATTATTCCACTTCTTAAACTATTGAGTGGCATTTAACATTATCATCTGCTTTTTTTTTCTTTTTAACTCGAAAACACTGAATTAGGTACACCAAAAACATGTATTTCATAAAATCTACTTAAAACCAAATCAAAAAAAGGATTTAAGATAGTAGTTCTTTTATTTAGTAAACTTGACGTTAATTTTTTTATAAAAGTAATTTTATTTCGCTACCACATTAGGTAGCTTCTTCAGGGAAAAAGTTTTTTATCCTAATATGATTTTATCTAAAACTTGTCGATAAGTTATTTATTTATACAAGACTTTCGACAAATAGCCCTAAAGTCATATAATACCTAACAATAATAACATATGTTGTTATATTATAAAATAACAATAAATTATAAACATGGGAAAAAAAGGATATCTTAGAAAAATATGAGGCGATTGTGCACATTTTCAAAGGTTCGTGCAACATTTGGGGATATCTCAAAGATGATTTTATCTAACACTCGGACTGATGGATATCAATTTTTAATAAATTTTCCTATTCATAAGTTTTCAGGGAGTGCATATATGTATATATGTACTTTTGGAGGTCTGAAGTGATTATTTTAATAATTACAGGTGATATGACGAAGCTATATCTATGGCTTGGAGCTAAAAGCGCCAATGTCAAAATATTTACTTGTGAGAAAATTGGAATTGAACTTTAACTTTTATAGATGCTTTCATAGTGACATTGGCCAGCATTTTATTTATAAAACTGTTCTGGGTTAAGTATGACTTTAGCTGTTTTGCCATAATGCAATGATTTACTCAAAAGAGCAAAAAAGTGACAACGACCCTTTTAGCTCCAAGCCACAGATATATACCCACGGCATCACAGGTGAATGTTATATATTAATATTACAATAAACCCTAAAAACGACAAGTAATATCCTTTCATACTTACTATTGTCAGATATGGCTACTCTTTCACTATTTATGCACATTTTAGTTTGCCGTTTTACCACAATCCAACTAACGCTACAACAATGTCTGCAAAATGTGCAAATTTACTTGTGAAATTTTAACTGAGCTGAGAAATGTTCTGTTCAGTAATAGGGCTCAGTTTTGGCACAGTGGACATGCCAACAAATATATAAATAAATAACCCTTTATGGGCTGATGAAATAACAATTTTTATTGAGAAATATCCATATAGAGGCATATTTTAGAGACCCAAGTAGGGTCCGCTGTTGAATAAAATGTTTACGGCGACTATGTTTTTGCAAAAGAAACCGATTTACTAAAATCAATATTTCGCGAACAAAGATTTCCCCATATTCTTAAAAGAACTGTAGTAACACATATTCATTCATCAGTCAATCGCCGTTTTTTTTTTGTGGATGTTATCGAGAGATTTTTTTTGTATTTTATTTATATATTATATTTGAATTAAATGAGCGAAGAGAATTATTTTTTATCTGTGAACTTTGACAGCTGAAGTATAAAATAAGTATATAAAAATTTAATCAGCTGACGAATCAGGACAACCTGATGAATTAATTTGCCTTGAACTGTATATAAAATTCGACTCAAATCGCAAATGACCAAGTTTTTTTCAAGTTAGTGCCTAGAGGACCGTTACGCACTAAAGAAAGTGAAATAAATTAACAAAAATCAAGTTAAAAATTTAATTTTGTTGCATACTGTAATTTAAACAAACCATTAAAAGAAACTATAACTGTTATTATTTGATGTATGTAATATTCATATGTATAAAGAAATTGTTATTTATTCATACTTATTAGTACAGATTTTTACAATTCCAAATAACCTTAGTGACATAACAGTGTGTTAAGAAAAATAAAATTTTCTCAACCGGTTTATTTTAATTAAAATAAGTAATTTTAGTTTCAATATTGTAAAAGGTTCCAATTATACATACATATAACGTTTTTCCCTCTCCTGTAAACTTTTGAAAACTGCAGACAGCTTAGGCCCCTTTCGCATTAGGCAACTTTAATTGCGCAAGTATAATTTTAATTTTTATTTATTTTCTTGCTTTTATGTTCACATTGAGCAACTTGCTTGAGCAAGTTTAATTTGCTTATGCCCGAATTTATCATTTTTAAATATTTGATTCACTTATAAACAAATAAAATTTTCACACACACAAAATTACACAACACACCGAAGAATTAATAAAGACAATGTCAAAAACAAATAAATATTCCAAGACAAACTATTATTTAAATTTTTAATCAGGCTTGAGTTCATATTAATATTCTTTATTTTTACAAAAAATACAGAATGACAGCAGAAGCAGAATTGCCAAGTACAAGCAAGTCTGTACTCAAATCTCGGCAATTCTTTCCCCTTCACACCGACCTTTCCTCCCACACCAACAAACACAAGACTTGCGCAATTATAGTTGCCTAACGCGAAAGGGCCCTTATTTCGTCTTTAAGGTGACGATATAAAAATTAAAACTGAATTATTAATAACCACATTGTACTTAACTTATTTCAAATAGAAATAATTTTCAAACTCCATTTTAAAAAATTCTAAATAAATACCTTTGAAATAATTATATATGTATAATCAGTACTTCGTTTATCGAATATCAACATACTTTCACATTGAACAAATTTAATTTGTTGTGTGTGAGAGAAAGGAATACAAATTGGTTCATACTTCCATGATCTTGAATTGAAATTCCTTTTGTTTAGTCTTTTGTAATTTCAAATCTATCAGCTTTTATAAAAATAAAATTATATATTGAATAAAATTTTTTCTGTTTAAACGTAAAAGCAAGGCATATTTATGAATAAATATATGAATAAATTTGCCTTGCGTAAAGGCAAGTTTAAAGAAGAAAAAAGAATTTTCTATATGAAAACTCTTTCAATGATGAGCTGATAAATTTTTTGTTTTATTTGCCCGATTTAAAAATTAGTTTTGTACCTATATTAAATTCTATGTGTGAAATTTCTAAAGTTGCGCAACATACTTAACAAACTGAAAAAGAGTACTAGCACCGATACCTGGTATTCTGTTCAATATTTCATGCGAGCTGTTTTCGAAAACCATATAAAAAAAATTCGTACGAAATGCTTATGGAGTAATGTTGACTAATCAGTACTCTGTTAATAATATGAAAAACATATGAAATGTTTCTATCAACATTCAAGCAACATTTTATTTCGTATGAAATAATATAAGCAACAGTTATTTCGTACGAAATTCAAAGCAAGAGTTGATAAATTTTTTTTGTTTGCTCGATTTAAAAATTGTTTTTGTATGCCAAATTCTTTGTGTGAAATAACTACAACAACATATTTCACGAATTGAAACAGATAACCACAAAAAGCACCGTAATCTATATATATATAAAAGAGTAACGTGACTGACTGACTGATTCATCATCGCACAGCCCAAACGCAAAGAGCTAGAGACATGAAATTTAGACAATCGGTTCCTCTTTTGATGTATAGCTCCACTCAGAAGGGATTTTTGGAAATTCGTACTTTAAGGGGGTAAAAAAGGGTAAAAACGGGTAAAATCGGTAATCTTATATCTGCTAAACTAAAAATGATACAAATTAAATTGAAAAAGTATTGTAATTTGCACAAAAAATAAGCTGACAGGTATCTGGCCTTTTTTTGAATTTTCAACCTCTAAAGGGAATAAACGGGTAAAAATTAAAAAAACTACTAAAAATTCGCGATATTGTCGCAACATTTTTTCTAAAATTTAATGTATTGGTTGTTGGGTTTAAGATGACCTACATATACATATGTATTTTACTCATACTTATGGCAGATGATCAAAAGACCTTTGACACTAAAATTTTATGAAAAACTCTTAAAATGCTACAAAATTTATTAAAAAATTATTTTAAATAAAACAACAAATTTTTTTCAAAAATCTAATTAACAACTTTTAATTATATAATTTTTTTAAAACCATCGGTCAACACTAAGTATATTCTAAAAGAAATCGAAAAACAAATGTTTCTTTATTAACATAAAAATAATTAATTTTAGATAAAAAATTCCGACAATAAATATCCCCACTAATATTTAGTGAATTGTTTATAACTCATACATCCCAGCAAAATCTTTACTTTCCTAGTAACTTAGCAAGTAATATTGGAGATGCACATAAACTAGTTACTTTTCGACCGAATAACAACTTATTTTTGTTTGAGTTGTCCCAGAAATCATGACCGTCGCTTACAAATGAACTTACAAAAAGCAATAAAATAAGTAGTTGCCAATAAAGCTGAATTATAACTGGATATTTTTATACTGTTGCAATACAAAAAAAAAATATAAAAATTATAATATTGGACATATTATAATATTTATGAAGTTAATTTAAAGTTCACTGTTTAAAAAAATATATAAAAAGTATTTACGAAGGTCATAACCAATATGCCATTACTCTGTACTTTAAAATAATGATGTTGGTAACGACCCCTCATTACTATGTAATATATGAAGTAATGACAACATATAACACAATTTCAAAAAGATTTTGCTGGGATATTACTATGTGGAACTGAGTTCGATTATTTAGTTTTATCAGTCCTCTAATATACTTAGATTTAGTTCTAAAATAATATGTATGTATGTATGTATGTATGTATGTATGTATGTATGTGATATAATGTAATAATCAATAATAAAATTTATATAAATACTTACCAAATTCCAGGTTCTAATACTAAACTAACAGTTTCATTTGCGTTAAATTTATGACCTGCAATAAAAAAGTAATTAATTTATAATTACATACAAAAGAAAAAACACACACCTACACATACGCAATAAAATGTAAAAAGCATAAAATAAAAATGATATCGAATATTACCTGATTTAAGTAAATGCTGTATTACCGATACCATGTCACGAGATTCACGTATATAAAATTCGTTATCATCCACACTAGTGATGTTCAGTTCTATACAAAGTAAAGTAATATTTATTTTTAGTGCATATCCAACTCATAGTGATAATACTATTAGTGTTTTAATTACCCTTCATTATTTCGCCGATACTTTGTGGTAGTGTTGTAGCGGGCATTTGTAGAATTCTTTTAATATCTTTTACTGGCACCAGGGCTCTGGACAAATCACCGGATTTGTATATGGAAAATTCTTTGCGTAAATCTGAAAACTTATTATAGTATAAAGGCAGTCCAATATCTTTAACACAGGCCTCGCGATGTAAACACTGACGCAGGGGTAATTGACCATCAGTTATGATTTTAAAATCTGTATTGTACAACGATAACGAGCGTAGATATTCATCAAACTAATAAGTGAGAGAAGAGAAGAAAAAACCTTTTTCACTAATGATTTATATATTAAAATGTGTAAAATTAATAATTTAATTAATGCTCTCTAACTGTGTAATTAATGAAATATTTTTAGATTTATAAGCACATTAAATATTTACTGCCTTATTCATAAAAACTATTAAAGCTTTATAAATGGTTTATTTACTAGATTTTGTATAGAAATTTGTTTTGTAAAGCTGTTTTAATTTTTGTGAATTAGACCTTTAGTTAATACTTTCAATTGAAACTTATATTCTCTGTGCCGTTTGTTTATTTTTCATTTCTATACTTTAATCAAACTTAATAATAAAGCAAAACTCTCATGTAAAGTGATTTTAATAAACAAAATGGCGCAAAAGTTGTAACTTGTTTTATTAATGAAAAAATTTAGTTCTGTTTTCGGATTATGTTTGTATGATGTCTTAGTTTTTTTTATAAAATGCGAAATGAAATGAAATGAAATAATGAATAATGAAATAATTGACTCTCAATATGCTTTATAAAAATTATTATTATTTTTTATTCAGGGACAAAAAATTATATTTTGAAAACATGAACAAAGTTTATGTGAAAACAAATTAAAAAATAAATAGTTTAAAGAAATTTATTTTTAAAGCAAGAAGATTATATTTGTTACATTTACTCATTTCCTTTGAATTTTCTTTCTTTTCCTTTCTGATCGTCTTGGAGTTAATTGTTGTTTACGTTTCCCGTCAGCGTCAGGTTGTAGACATTTGTTGTCGACAATTATGATCATTCACATTTGCAAATAAGTTCGGAGGTTTATCTACATTTTCGGTACTACTTGAATTGGTCGTTATTCTTGTGGACTCTTGTAGTCTATTTAGACTCTAAACTTTAGAGTTTGTGTACTTGGACAAATGCTTAATTGTGTCATTTAGTGGACCTAATTGTTGTGACTCTCTTGGTTGGTTGTTCCTCAATTGGTTATTTGGAAGTATTTCTATTATTTTGGTCATAACTTCAATTTGGTTTTGGCATCTTTTCATGTCATGTTTTTACTAAATACATCTTTTTTCCAATATTTTTTTTTACTTTATATCTTGTGTCCAACATTTGCTTCCAGCAAAATATTCTATATACACTTTTTGCCCAAAGTTAAATTTTAATCTTAGAGATGTACTAGCGTGCTTAACTGGAAACATTGCTGTTAAAATTGTTCGTAATTTGATTTGGAGTTGATCTGTATGTTGTGAGATATTTGTGTAAAGCCTAGTTCTGTTTAGGTTACCCTTGACATATTTTATAAAACGACGACATAAAAGTTCGGACTAATCGTTTATCTAGCCCGTCTGAAGCTGAAGATGAAAAGGTGCTGTTGTTAAATTTTCTATTAAATTTTCTTTACAAAAACTTTAAAATTCAGACGATGTAAATTGGGAACCATTATTACTAACTATAGTTTATGGTAAACCGTCAATAGCAAAAATATTTCGCAATACTGTTATAGTTGATGTGGACGTAGCTTCAGATACCTGTCTTATAAAAGGAATTTGAGGATACGAAAGAAAAGTACCAGCAAAATTAATGTGTATTCTTTCCAATGGACGCTTAGCTTCGGGCCAAGCAGAAAACTTTGTTTTGGATTGTTACCCTTTTTTCGACATATCACGCATGTCTTAGATTTTCTTTCGTAAATTTTTGAAAACTATACATACCTTCTAGCAAGTTGTTTCATCCTGCTTGCACCCCAATGGCCTACTTACAACTTGAATGAAGTGAGCTTAGAATAATTACACGGGTATTATCGTTATGCAAAAGAAGTACACCGTTTTCAATAGAAATAGAATGCTTCCTATTAAAGTATGGCGCAAAATATTTAACAGCTTTGTTGGTCTTGACATTCTAAAATATGAAACCACTTTCAATGTTTTATCTTTTTTAGTGGCAATCATATTTATATAACAGGGCAGTGTTCTAAAATTGCACTACATACTTCGTCTTTATATCAGATTCCTTTTTATCAAATTCAGCAACGTCAAAGAAAATTAAATAATAAAATGGGAGTGTGTAACGCTATAGTCGTCTCTTTAAGTACGGACCGTAAATGTTTAAAACAAGAATGATACAAAACAAGATTACGCATTCCGACTGTAAAAAATATGTTTTGTTCTGCGCATGAACGTCACATCAGCCTTAAAAAAAGCAATACATAAACAGTTAAATATAACTGTATAAATTAAAGGAGAATAAAAGCATTATATGTATGTAGTTTATTTAAAAGTATTTTATTTAACAAATTACATATTTTTTAAATTATAGCCACTTTTTTGTTTTATTTATTTATTTTGTTTTATCTAATGTTTTTTATTATTGTATAATTATATTGTTATTTGTTAAATTTTTATTTCAGCATTTTATTCACTTTTTTACAATGCTTACTTGTAATACCAACGACTTGTTGGCTGATGTGACGTCACGCACGAAAAAGCAGAGTTACAACAAACATGTGCAATGCTTGTTTTTTATCATTCTTGGTATTAAGGCATATTCATACAGGTATATGCAACGGCCAATTTGTATATCAGGGATGGAAATGTGTTATGATATTGTATGATTAATTTAATAAAATTTGATTAAAAAAAATTCATTATAAATGGTGCAAGAGCAAGAAACATACATAAGTTTGGTACGTTTATTATCAAAAAACTCCACTTGGTCAATTTTTTAATATCCAAACCTAAATACCATTTTCCTTCCTAGTAAATGCAAGACGAATTCAACAAAGTTTGACATTATGCTTCCCCTTGGGCTGTTTTTTTCGGTGGGCTTTTGCATACGCAAATCTTTTTGTTTATTTTATATGGCTGTTCTTTTTTTACCCATAAATTAAATTGCTCGTTTAGTTGAAATTTCTGTTGCAAAAGTATTTATAAGGTTTGATTTAGATCTAAATTCAGTGATGTTTTTTAAATATATTAATTATGTAAGTGATGATATTTTGACTTCACTTTCATTTTGTTTCCCATTCAAACATACACAATTTGTGTTATTATAATTTCGTTTCGTTATAAACGACAAAAATATTAACAGAAATACTAACTAAAAAAGAAAACTGCAACTATTACTAATACTAAAACAACAACATTATCTACAGAATTAGAAAATCGAAGGGATACTTGAGACTGTTAATGCATTTTAAAAAAATTACAGCAACGTCATTCAGAAACTTATACGCACGCACACTTTATACATTGTGTAAATATTATTTAAATAAAGGTTGTTGTTTTTTGAAATTTGTTTTTTTTTAGTGTAAACACAAGCAACAGTGATATATTCGTCCGTGTCGAATCTTTAAATACCCTTCACCATCATGTATGTATAATGATCACATTGTAGATTAGCCAATATGTCAGTTTTTATGTTATACGCCATTTGCTTTGTTATTTTCGACGACATATATATTTGATTTTAAATTCTAATATAGTTCACCGTATTCAACGAGTTAAGCTCTTTCATTTGATATCCACTGTTTCAGATGCCATGTTAGATTTTACACCTTTTTTGATTGTTTATTGTATTAAATATACACGTCAAGCCCCTTTTTTATTTAAACCAATATTATAAGGATTAAAGGGGACATAGCCGCAAATAGTATTTAATATAGAAAGCCATCTTTAATTTTTACTTTTTCATAGTTAACTGTATTTTACTGGTCAAGCCTTTTACTTTAATTAGTTAGTTAGCTTTAGACCGATTTGTTAGGTTTTATCTTTCTTTATTTGATCTGCTCTCGAATATTTCTGATATTTCGATACCACACATGGGTCTAGGCTTTAATAATCTGATTCCAACATGCACATAGACAAATAGACATTGCCTAATCGACTCCCCTGTTCATAAGCTTTTAGAAAAGCTTTATGGAGTTTGAAATGAAAATTGTAGATATTTTACATGAATGACAAACTTATATACCTTTACACGCTCTGTAAAGGGTATCAAAAAGAAAAATGACATGTTGCAATGCCAAAAATTCTCCGTAGGGTATGTCATGTCACCACGAATAGACTAGCAGGCAAACAACGCATAAATAACATTGAATTTCTCTAACGAAATTCGTGCTGTGTGAGAAATGTGCTTTGTAAATTATGTCCACTTTATGGTCGTCATAATCGACACACCAAACAGGCTATTAAGATAGTCAACAAACAGATTTGTTGAGATTGGTGCAAAGAGCAGCTAAATGCAGTTCAGGAGGTACCAATGTACGATAGAAATAACAACGTTTCAATTAATGGACAAATTTACCGACAGATAAGTACTGAATTTATTGCCCAAAAGGAAGAATTAGACTTGCTTGACAAGTTAGTTTTAACAGGACGGTGCCACATGACACACGGCATCCGATACAATGTTTCTACAATATTAAGAGACGAGTTTCGATTTCACCCCACTAGGCTTTTTTTGAAGAAATACGTGAAGTTTTACGGTACATGGATAACTCAGCCACAATTCCAGCTCTGGAAGACAACATTACAGCTGCCATTGATAAGATACTCAGAAATGATGGAAAAAGCATATGGATTGTCCACTTATTCGTTTGTTATTT
The DNA here is from genome assembly GCA_941918925.1 of Phyto melanocephala. NCBI lineage: Eukaryota > Metazoa > Arthropoda > Insecta > Diptera > Rhinophoridae > Phyto > Phyto melanocephala. The sequence goes on from OW799237.1 coordinate 37,959,893, forward strand.
CTACAATATTCTTTTCTGACATATTTTTGTAGATGGAGAAATTGATATAGCTAAGTACTTTTGTCCGTGTGTAATTTTTAATCAACTGTTTGAAGGCCCAACGTATATTAAAACTTTTTTATCAAATCAATTTATCGGATATGCTTTCGAGAATTTTCTATTAAAAATCAGCTATGTGGGCACATTACGAGCTGAGGTAAAAGCGAAAAAACACTATTGCCTCTGTTTTTACCGAAACAAATTTAGGATTTTTTTCTATGGTAAAAGATGTGTCTTTGGCAACATGTATAGAAAATCCTGGTTCATTTGAAATATCTTAGTTTAAACTTTCTACGCATGTGAGATGGCTAATAAGAATAATGTATTGGCTTATATTAAAAAGAAATTTTAATTGCAAATAAGTCAACTCATGTAATCTTAAATGAGGCGTCATATTGAACAAAATATGATCTTCCAGTTATTTTCCTGCAACTTTTGACTTGCTAAAGAATTTCCTATATTTGAATTTGCTTTTTTAATTGACACAAATAGTTTTCTATCGATTCTAAGTTGCTTTCAATACTATTCATTTTTAATATACTTTTTATGTACTGTTTTAAAACGTTTAAATATTTACAACGTTATTAGATTTAAATAAAACAAAATCAATTTACGTTGATTTTCTATTATTTGTTTGTTAAATCAATTAGAAAATCACTAAAAAATAACGTGTTAAATACTTTCAAAGATGCTCGTTGTCAACAATTATTGATGTGTTTGCAAAAGTGCGCAACATTTTCCTAAATGTTGTATTTAATTTTCTTTTTTTTTTTTTTTTTTGGCACACTTAAGGATCAATTCACAATTATTTGTCATTTGTTTAAAGAAAACTTGAAATTTTTCGTTTTACTAACGCAAATGACAATAAATACATAAATATTTACATGACTGTTGTTGTTGTTGTTGTTGTTTTCCTAAAAATATTAGGATTTATTTGTTTATTAACAGAGTGATCTAACAAGTAACAATATGTGTGAGTGTTTAGTTATTATTATTATTAACTCTTATTTAAATGCACTTTATAGGTGCCATCATTCAGATTTGTTTTATTTGCATATAAAATTTATATTTACTTGGGTCCGTCTTTTTATCTGTCTGTCAGTTCGTCTCCTCATTTTAGGTGTTGCAAGTAATATTTATTATTTAATTATTATGTCAAGGTTTTTGCTTAACGTTTTAGAAAATCTATTGAGATATGTAATTCTCTTTTGAAAATTATTAACATGTCATCTTTTGTTTCAACATTTTTTTATATAAAAAAACAAAAATAAAAAAATAAAAAATGAATACAATCATACACATACGATTAGGTTTAACGAAAAAAATATATGAAGAAAAAAAAACATTTTTTTGTAATTTATTTTTTTAATCAGATTATAATCAACGGTAAGAAATCTGCAACATGTGATGTGATGTTTATTCATTGCCAATTTGTATTATTTCGTACTTGTTACATACACGTAACAACACTTCAACACAAGTAAATATATTATTCAATATGTTTACATGACACCGGTTACTCAAACGTAAAGAATAACTCCCCTTTTAATCTGATAAATATTAAGGTAAGTGAAGAACTTATAGGAAGTTTTAAAAATATTAAAAGTTGATAACATTTATCAATACTAAAAATTTCACTACGGACAAATTAAAGTTTCTCTGCTTTAAGGTAACAAAATCATTGTGCATAGACTTAGAGCCATTAAAACAATATGGCGTTAATCAAAGGTAGGATTTTGTCGGACGAATTACCATTTTATCATTATTATTACTTTAGTTTAACCTACCAGGTTTAATGAACTTGTCTTTAACTTACCGCTTACTTGAGATTTAAAGTGAAGTTGTAATAATGAATAACTGTATGTCTGTCCGATAAAATTCTACCTTTAACTAATGCCAAGTTGTAATAATAACTTTTAATATATTTTTTTAAAAAATTTCGTTTAAAAAGGTGTACAGCTAGTGTTTAACCGTGTATTAGCTATGTATGGTAAGCTTTCATATATCTGACATATGTTATATATAAGCATAACCAAGCTATATAAATGTTTGACGATCTAGCTATGTCCGTCCGTCTGTTGAAAGCACGATAGAGGTCGCAACGAAAAAGCTAGGGGGCTAAAATTTTGCCAGAATCTTTCTTATAGACAAGGTTTGTTTGGTATTGAAAATGGGCTAAATAGGAATATAAGGAAGAGAGTTATAGCTCGTAAAGCAACAGAAAGTCGAAAAAACCGTGTCCTTCGAACATCGAATAAAATGGAATTGTGTCCAAACGCATCAACGTAGACTCATGAAACTTCGAATATATATTTCCTGATTAAAAACAATATTTTTCCCCGTAGACAAATAGAGCGTCCATCATATATGTGGAAATGAAAAATCGATATTGAAAATACTTATTAAATTTAATAGTTAATGTAGCAAAGTAAAGACAATGCAAATTTTTTTAAAAAGTTTATATTCTCCAATGATATGACTTTGCTTTTAATACACAAGACTGTCGACTTTTGGGGATCAGGAAATCCTTATGCAATCCATGAGAAACAAATGCACCTACAACTAGCAACTATCTGGAATCGATTTTGGTCAGGCGGCGTGATTAGGTCTTACTTTTTAAAGTTAAATTCGAAATTTAAGTGACTGTGAACGATATTTGCTAACAATCATGAAACAATAAATGTTCAGAACAAATTTTCTAAAGAAATCTGATTTCTACTGAAAATTCGGGTTTATTCCTGAGTTTAAATAGCAGATACAACGTGTCATCGGTAAGATACAGCCACATTTCTCTGAAAAAGTCAGAGAAAATTTCATGAAAAGAATATTGGCCTGTCATCAGAAACGTAGAGACCATCTGACGGATAAATCGGAACATGTCTTTTATACAATCGATTAAAAACTTTCTCAAAAAAGACTGCAAACAAATACAAACATCTCAGGAACTATAAAAGCGAGTCTTCATATTATGGTCTTATAATGGGAGTGATTAATCTCGTATGAGCTCAGTAAGTACTCAGTTGTCTCGATTTGTAATAATCGATAATAAAAGCGAAGTAAAATAATATTGATATGCAAACTGAACATTAAAATATAACCAGATATATAAAACATTTTATGATAAAAAAAATTTTAAGGCAGCAAAAAGTGAGGAAGTATCCTTAGAATTGTAAGTTTTTGATTTTTTTATTTTTTTTTTTTTTAATTAAAAATTACTCAAACAAATTGCTTTTGGTGACATTTATTGTATTAAATAAATTACTGGAAATGACATTCTTTTTAGGGTTTTTGGTAGTAATAAATCAAAACTAAGTTTTCTAATCACATTTATCACAAATATATGTAATAAGTAGGTACTAAAATTTTTGCAAATATGTAGTTTTAATTTTAAGTATAATACATACATATATTTACTTGTTTGTTACTTAATTTTCTTTACAACATTTCTGGATAATGCCAAAGTCCATTGTTTAAAGTTGGACAGTAAGCAAAATATGTTAAGTAATAATAAAAATATATTTGTATGTGTATAACGATATTTATACAAATAATCGCAATCGCATACTAAAAAGAGGGGAATAATGTTAATTGTTTTTATTTGTCTAAGAAGTTTTTGTTATAAATACTTTAAAGAACTCAATTTAGAGTTTAAAAAACACCACCATTTGGTGAATGCGGAGCTCTCACTCTATCTCTCTCACTCTCTCCCTCTATCGTTCACTAATCTAATCCTAATGATAACAACACTTTCTTATTATTATATTATATTTATTTGTTTTGGGAGTTAAGAAAATAATTGCAGTCCAGGCTTCGCTGTACACTATAATAAATTTGTTAACACATAAATCTATACTAACAGCAACATTATAAAAAAAAAATAATTAAAAAATGGCAAAAACGTACCTCCTCGATTGCTTCGCTAAGTGACTTTCCAGCGGCCTGAGCAACAGCAATAGGAAGTTCAATGGCGTCAACGGGTGACAACGTTGTTGGTCCATTTGTGGTATTGTTGTTATTAACAATTGTATTGTTATTGTTGATGGTTGTAGTCGATGATGTTGCTGATGTTAGAATGTTGGTAGTGGTGTTATTGCAAATGTTGGTAGTTGTAGGAGATTTTGGCTCTGAACTGTTATTTGTGATGTTTAAGGAGTTTATACTGTTATTTGTGGAATTTAAATTATTACTACTACAACTACTGCTATTGACAGAATCGGCATATGTGATGGCCAATGGTGGTGATGAGGCGTTATTTGACGCATCCGATGACGTTGATGTCGTACGATCTTTAATAAAAGTACCCTCGGGACGTACTAATATTTGTTTGCTACCAATTATCTGAAAATAAAATAATAATAAATAAAATTACTTTGTTTTATTACTTTTAAAATGCATTACACTGATGAGTGAAGGATAATTGGTAGCTGGTAAATATCTAATTATTTTTTTAATTTTTCGTTCTATAGCTTCTATTGGGTACAAATGGCTACAAAAAATACTCATCAAAGTATCATATGCATCATTATGCTGTTTCTGCTCTATAAAACTGTGAAACTTAACATATTTTAATAAAAACAAGTAAGAGCACTATATTCGGCTGTGCCGAATCTTTTATACCCGCCACCAGTTTTCCGTTCTTTTGTAGCTAGGATTTTTTTCCCGAAAATTTTTGTTTTCCGGAAATGCAAGATTTATTTTTTAATATCCGGGGATCCCGCAGCCAAACAAATAAAAAGTAAATTTGTTTTTAATTAAAAAAAAAAACTTTTTATTAAAAAGCATAAAATAGTTTATAATGTAAAAGAAACACTTCAAAACTATAAAAATTAATAAAGAAACTTTAATTTAAAATATAAATTGAGTAAAAATATTTTTATTGAAAAAAATATTATTCTCTAGATACGAGATCAAATACGTATGAGCACAAAAAAACAAAAATACAGATACTTCAGCTATGAGATCAATAATAAAATCATTAGAATTTAATTTCCATATAAACAATATAAACATCTGCTTTCGAATAATCCCGGGAAATCGGGAAGGTTAAATAACTCAAATTCCCGGGAAATAACCCAATTTATAGCTCAAAATGTATTTGTTTGTTATTAACAGTAATCGCTATGCAATAATCTCTTTATACTAAAATATGTGTTACTTTCTTTGTATAACTTCGATATGCTAGTAAAATGTTTTCGTAAATTTAGTCTTTCAATGAAAGTGGGCGTTAAAGTGGGCGTGTTGAAGTTGTTTCTACTAATGAATGCAACTTAGATAATTCACTATAGCCCTTTATTATTCCAAAATCTTTATTCATAGAGAAATTATATGAATTTGAGATAAACCGTTATATGGGAGGTAGGCGTTAAAGTAGGCGTGTCACCTAAATTTTCCGGCGTAACAATGACATTAACTAGAGGGTTATAATTATCAAAGAAAAGTGGTCGTAATAGTAGGGGTGTCGAAGTTGCTGTAGTCTTTCAATGAAGGTGGGCGTTAAAGTAGGCGTGTTGAAGTTGTTTCTACTAATGAATGCAACTTAGATGTTTCGATATAGTCCTTTATTATTTCAAAATTTTTATTAATAGAGAAATTATATGAATTTGAGATAAACCGTTATATGGGAGGTAGGTGTTAAAGTGAGCGTGTCACCTAAATTTTCCGGCATAACAATGACATTGACTAAAAGGATATCTGTTGCAAATTTCATCAGACCTCCAATTTTGTCGGTTTTATGAGCTTTTAAATTTTATTAACTGTGGATAACGTGAAAAGTGGGCGTTATAGTAGGCGTGTCGAAATTATTTCTAATAATTAATGCAACTTAGATGTTTCAATATACTACTTTATTATTCTAAAATCTTTATTCGTAGAGAAATTATATGAATATAAGGTAAGACGTTATATGGGAGGTGGGCGTAAAAGTGGGCGTGTCACATTGATTTTCCGCTAGAACAACGGAACAGCATTTGACCAAAAAGCCATGTGTGCAAAATTTCAGAGTCGTACATTCAATTTTATTTTTTTTTATTTATTTATTTATTAAAGTCTATGGAATAATCCTTACAGACTAATTTAAATACAATTTATACAAAACATAATTAAGAAATTACAAATAATTTAACAAAAACAAATATAAATGACATTTTTATATATGAAAATTAAAATATAATAAATTTTTAGGTTATTGTATTTAAGTGTAATATAATATCTCTTTTCACGATTTCCAAACTTTTATTAAAATCTATAAATGGATAAAATAAATTGAATTCATCACAGATTCTGCGAAATGGATCAAAATTAGCATAGTTTGTGCTGTAATATTTTATGCTTAGGATATTATAATTTCTTAATGATCGAAGAGGAATATGTAAATTTATTTTGCTAAGAAGAAATTCGGAATGAAGACTACCGTTCATTAATTTTAACAAAAAAGTAACATTTAGCATATGTCTTGTTGCTTTTATGACGTGTTTGTTTTTAAATATACCGAAAACTACACTGTGCTGTATAAATTTTCATACATTTTTATTTATAACTCCTTTCCTAATGCATAGATTTAGGCAGTTTTCGGGGAAAAATGTTGTTTTTATTCAGGAAATATATATTCGAAGTTTCTTGACTCTACGTTAATGCGTTTAGACACAATTCCATTTTATTCGATGTTAGAAGGACACAGTTTTTTCGACCTACTCTTGCTTTACGAGCTATAACTCTCTTCCTAATATTCCGATTTAGCCCGTTTTCAATACCAAACAAGCCTTGTCTATAAGAAAGATTCTCTATCGTGCTTTCAACAGACGGACAGACGGACGGACGGACATATCTAGATCGTCATAAAATCAACCCCGATTCAGAATATATATACCTTATGGGGTCTAAAATGGATATTTCGATGTGTTACAAACGGAATGACAAAACGAATATACCCCCACCATTTTTTTGGTGGCGGGTATAATAAATAAATGCTAGATAAATGTTAGCTTAAAAGTAACATGACTGCTTACAAGCTCAGAGTTGGTCAAACCGGTATAATTTTTTATGCATTTACGAAAGTAATATACAATATTTCTTAAAATTTTAGTAATTTAATTTAATATTAATTCAGCTGTAGTTTGACTGTTTGAAATTGCATAAAAATTAAAAAAAGGTGATCCATAAAACACGTCTTCAATTTTTGTACATGTGTGTAAAAACGGAGGAAAATATTTTTCCAATAAAGTTTATTGAAAAGTCATTGAAGAGATCTTCGAAAATATCCGAGATGTAAGTATGCATTCCAGTTAAAAATAAATATTTTTAAATTACTATGTTTGTGTGTATGTGTTTTAAAATATGTAAAATTTATATGTACATATGTACATGTATAATATAAGTATAAATTTTAATTGTAAATATATGTATGTGTCATACACTTGTATGTATGTATGTATATGTTTGTATAATGTAATAATTTCCATTTCCGTTAATAGGTCTATGAATAAAAACATTTAGCAAGTGTTTCATTCAATCGATATATTTTTACATGTCTATAAACACAAATACACAAACAACAAATAAAAAATACATACGTATGTACATATATTTTATATAAACTATTACACCAATAAATTAAATTACGTTGCCATGTATTTTATAAAAATAAACTTAAGACAATAATTTAAATTCAATTTGACAAAAATTTATTCAGAACCCAACTGGACTTGTTTGATCCATGGTGTCATGCAAATGCTAAGTTTTTTTTCTTTTTTTTTTTTTTGTTTCGTATAATTTTGTACAGGTTTAACCCCAAATTGATGACAGCTACAAAGCGAAAAGAATTAAAAAAAAATAAACTTAAAACATAGACTACGTATTGAAACCGTTCTTTTTTTTCTTTATTTTTCGTATCTTTAATTGAAAATCACATTCGAAAACGACGACAAAAGTCATAAATATTTCATTATTTAATGAAAACAATACATTTACAAAAATATATATATATATATATATGTATTGTATTGTAATTTGGAATATTATTATATTGTATTCTATAGCTTTTTCAATTTGAATTGAGATTTTAAGGTAAAAAATATTCGATTAATTGAAGGAAAATTTTAAATTTTTACTGAATTTCGATTTAAAATAAAAACAAAATTATTTCAACAAAGTTTTTCTAAAACTCCAAAACGGTTTAAAAAAACTATCCTAAGAAAAACCTTAAGAAAATTGCTATTGCATATACATAAATAACGCAATGATTTATAATCATTTTCTCTGATATAATTTTAAGTTATTTCAAAGTATAAACTTAATTTTCAATACATTTAGGACATTCTTGCATTTTTTTAATTCATTTAATCAAATATAACAATTAAGAAATATAATCAAACCTTAGGTTTATAAGGTTAAAAATCGAGGAAAAAATCCTTATAAGTTGTAGCAGACCAGGGCATATGATGAGAATACAAATATGTATATGTACGAAACTTCATTATCATATTTTTAATTTCGTCGGTTTTATGAGCTTTTAAATTTCATAAACAGTATATTACGTTAAAAGTGGGCATTATAGTAGGCGTGTCGAACTAGTTTCTGCTAATGAATTTACATCAGATATTTTAATATGGAGTTCTTTATTCTTCAAAAATCTTTATTTATAGAGAAATTATATGAATTTGCAACGTTATATGGGAGGTGGGCGTGTCACATTTATTTTCCGTTAGTTAAAGCCTTTGTCCAAAAAGCAATGTTTGCAAAATTTCAGAACCGTGCATCTAATTTTGTCAGTTATGTTACGTTTTAAATTTTGAATATACCGAAAAATACACTGAGCGATATAAATTTTCGTACAATGTGATCTATATCTATCTATCTATCTATCTATCCATCTATCTATCTATCTTTTTCTATTGCATGGCTTGAAGTGTTAGAGAAAAATATTCTTTTTACTTAGGAAATATACATTCAAAATTGCATGCCTCTACGTTAATGCGTTTGAATACAATTGCATTTTGTTCGAAGTTGGAAGGACATGGTTTTTTCGACTTACTTTTGAATTACGAACTAAAACTCTCTTCCTCATACTCCCATATAGCCCATTTTTAATACCAAACAAACCTTGTGTATAAAAAATATTTCAGCATCCTAGTTTTTTCTGGTCGTGCTTTGAACAGACGGACGGACATAGCCTAGATCTTTATAAAATGGATATTTCGATGTGTTACAAACGGAATGACAAAATCAATATGCCCCCATCATTTTTTTGTGGCGGCTACAAAAATACTAACAAAAAAAGGCTCTCCGAACTGATGCAAGAGATTATGACTTGGGAACTCGATTAATAAATATCCGTCTGTCCGTTTGTATGTTGAAATTAGTTTTTTAGAGCCTCCAGCCCTCGCTCAGACAAGTGTGTGGAATCAAAACATCAGAAATATTCGGAAGGAAAATTGGTCCATAAGCAACTTAGATAAGGAAAAAAACAAAAACAAACTTGTTTTTTCACAACACATCTATGAAAACGTAATATACTGGTTAGAGTGAAGCTGGTTTGGAGTCCCGGCTGAAGCAAATTTTTTTTTTTTAATTATTAATACTTAACGGAATAACTTATTTTGTAATTTAACTATAGGATGTTTTTAAGCGGATAAAATCAATATAACAAATGATAAGGAAATTGTATAACAATTTAATCCCTATAGTATTAAGGTCAACTATGAAAAGGCTAAAATCCAAGATGGCGTTCTAAACGGATAATTTTTTTTCAGTCTCATCAATACGGGAATCAGCTTAGAGGGCTTGATTAGTAGAATACACTTAACTATGTAAAAATTCAAAATCAAAATGGCTTCGGAAATAATAAAGCAAAATAAAGAATAACAACAAATCTGAAATCTAGGCTTAGTAACGCTATGGTCACTATGCCTATGTACAAGATGGTAAAAGGTATTAACAGATTCGGCTTGAACAAGTATAGCATTCTAACTTTTTTATTCATTATTCGTTGAAGCTAATCATATTATTCAAACAATATTAAACTCGGATACTTGACAACACTAGTATTTTTGTTGACAAACACCTTTAGACGTATTTAAAAATTTTTGTGTTTTGACGTTAACACAGTGAAAAATACGAAAATGATTTATATAAATATTTAGTTACACAGTATAAACTTGCTAAATAAATTATTTAAAAGAAACCGTCACAGTTATAATAAATTTATCAATGGTTGTTAATAATACTTTATGACCCTTATACATCCTAATAATAATGGGGTCAATTACAAGAGTTATGAGAATATTAAAAATTTTTTAATTAATAGTTTTACCTTACAATGATAATCGCAATTTTAACACCATAAATTAAAGAAATTTTAACTGAAATAAAAAAAAATATTTTCTAAAAAAATGTACAATTTAAAACAAATAACTTTATTTAGGTGACAATTTTATTTCAACCAATATGAAAACACAAACTTTATTTTAATTCTGCTTAACGAATAAAATATTCCTATGAAATTAAAGCAAGTCATGGAATATGAATATCAAAAACTGGTAAAATATGAACTTAAAGTAAACAAGCGATACAATTATTTTTAAAGCGATAACATTGCTCGTAGATTTTCACAAATATTGAAGTGTCATCGAAACTTACTAGAGTAGATGGAAATTCAATTAAAAACTTTTTCTTCGGAAACTTTGAAGTGAAAAGAACATGTCGTAAAAATTTCTACAATTGGATTCAGCAGCTGACACGATTTTCAATATTTATAAATATAATTTTCATCAGAAGATATTTGGACAAATCGGTCACTAATCAGTAAAGTTATAGGCCAACATTTTTAGGAAAAATATATATAATTTTTTTTTTTTAATAAATATATCAAGCTTCTTAAGCTCCTAAATAATTTTTGGACACTATAAAAATAATAATATTCTGAGAAAAACTAACAAGTAGGCTTGAAACTAAGTGAGATATAATGACAATAATACAACTGCTTCTGTGTTTTCAAGCGAACTTTTTCAGCTTTTAGACAATTGGCAGAGTCGTAGCGGGTATCAAAATAAAGGGCTTTACAAGCGAAATATAATGCGCTATAAAAAATTGGAAAATCTGTAATCGCTGCCCTACAAAATGGCGTACAATAGGTTTTTATATGGGTCAAATATAGTATTTAAAGATGTACCCCGTTCAACCCCTCAGTATTGTTATCAAACAACCAATAGAATACTGTAAACTATAAAAAGGTTGAATTCCAAGATTGCGTCCTAAATAGAATGGAGAATATATGGGTTTAATATAGTAATTACAACTTTGTAGCTTTAACCTCGATAATAATGTTATCAAATAGAAAGGCTTAGCCAGTAAAAAACAGTTAACTACGAAAATATGTATAATCCAAAATAGCGTCTAAAACAAAATTGTCGATCATTTTTTTCTCAAACCCATTAATATGGATATCATATGAAAATACAGTTAACTATCATCGTCATAAAAATCACATATACCTTTGGAATGTTCATTATATATACCTATGAAATTATCAGACTTGCCACAAATTGGTATTGCACTCTTTTTTGTTCTTTTTTAAAACAACTTTTATCATAACAAAAAGTAAATGGCAACAGCGCTGTCGATTGCAAATTATAATTTGACTCTAAAAATTAAAAAGAATACATACATATGTATATAAGAACTCTTGGTATATCAGTTTAACGAATAGTTCTGAAAAATTCTACTTTAAAACAGAAAAGATAAAATACTGGAGTCGATTAAGCTTTATCAGTCTAAATATCCGTCTGACCTTCGGTCCGTGTGTATGTTGAAATCAACTTTTTGAAGCCCCCGACATCGCCTAGACCCGAGTGAGGTATTAAAATATCAGAAATATTCGGGAGTAGATCCGTACATACATCGGTACATAAACAACTGATATATGAACAAAAACCCACGGCCACCTCGTTTTTTTTAACACAAAAACAACATCCAACAGCAATATACATACATACAAACGTGGTATACTGGATAGAGTAAACGTGGCATCGAACCCCAGCTGAGCTTAAAAAGAATTTTATTTTATATATTTTTATTATTTTTTTAATATTTTTTTTAATTTTTTTTATTTGTTTCTTATTTTTATTTCATATATATAATTTATATTTTTATTATTTTTTTTAAATTTTTTTTAAATTTTTTTTTATTTTTTTTTTATCTTTTATTTTTTTTTTATTTTTTGTATTTTTTTTTACACACATACGTAAATTTATAATTTTACAATGGTATGTTTTTATATACATACTAGCCAAACCCGGCGCGCGTTGCTACGCCCCTTAATGAATCAAAATGCATGCTGAATTTTAATTGAATATCAAGTGCAAAAACCTAAAAATTATATATTTTTTTATGGGCGTGGCACTGCCCACTTTTCTAATCACGAAATTGTAGAGTCATAACAGCTCAATATGTGTGCGAAGTTTCAGAAGAATCAGCACAGTGCAAGTACCTCAAAATTATAATATTTTTTAAGGGCGTGGCCCTGCCCACTTTTCTAATCACGAAATTATAAAGTCATGACAGCTCAATATGTGTGCAAGGTTTCAGAAAAATCCGTCCAGTGTAAGTACCTCAAAATAAAAACTATTTTAGGGGCGTGGCCCCGCCCACTTTTGTGATCACGAAATTATTTAGTCATGACAGCTCGATATGTGTGCAAAGTTTCAGAAAAATCGGGCAAGTAGCTAAAAATGATAGCTTTTTTTTTATGGGCGTGGCCCCGCCCACTTTTTTCCACCCATAAACACTTCCTGGTATGTGTACAACAACTTACCAAAGTTTGAGCCCGATCGGTTTTACAGTTTCGGAGTCTATAGCTAACACACACACACACACACACAGAGTTTCACTTTTATATATATATATAGATAGATAGATGTATGTACGTATTTCATATGAGATGAATGGTGATACAAACTTTTGTTATTGCGTGACTACACGTTGTGAAGTTTATATCAGATTCGGCATGGCCGAATATAGCACTTCTTCTTGTTTTTATTAACTATTCTCCATAAATTTTTAAATTTCCATATTGAGGCCGTACTCGTTTCACGCAATACATCCCATCCAAACTAGCGAAGTATGGAATCAAAGTCTTGTGGATATGTGATGCCAAAAATCTTACCCTCTTCATGTACAAATAAGTATATACCGTCACTTAACTGTATTCAGGGTGAACGTGTAGTCAAGGATTTGGCAAGTCAATTTAATCGAATCGTACGGAATATAACAATGGGCAATTTTTTTTACAAACCTTTATTTATTTAAAAAGTTGTGGTCGATTAATTTGGCTGCGGTTTGAACAATACGTAAAGAAAAGAAATGTTGGCACACAAAGATCGTCCTGTGGAGTCGACCTCAGCTTAATGTCCAACATTTCCATGTACTCATACGTGCCGGAAAAAAATAAGAAAGTTTTTATTTTATTTTCAATACATGACAATGATGCAATTAGCACAAGCAAAAAGCTATACGTAACCGAATTTTTAATAAAACAATAGGAAAAGTGAATGTTGTGGAGCAACTGCCTAGATAATATACTTGCTAAGGACAGACTAGCCGTTATACACGCAGATAGACAATAACCTAGATTAGCACATCGGATACCTTTTATCACGATAAAGAATGAGATCGATAAAACCCTAACACGAATAAAACGCAATAACTTTGAAACGAAGTAATCCATTTTAATGAAAATAGCGTGGTTTAACAATAAAATAACAGTAAATTAAAATATTAATGCTTTTTGTAAAAATTCAGCTTTTTTTGATGAACTGTTTCACCTTTTCCGGAATTGAGACCATGAGGGTTTTGATGGTATCCTTAGTAACTTTATTGCTGGAATAAGACCATTTCTGGGAAAAAATTTTAGTAGTATTAGCAACTTGTTTTGTATCCTTCAGCACTCTTTTGACTAAAGCCCAGTAACGTTCGATGGGCCTTAGTTCTGGACAATTAGGTGGATTTGCTTCTTTTGGCACTACCACTATATTATATGTTTCATACCATTCTGATGCAGATTTACTATAATGACACGACGCTAGGTCGGGCCAAAAATATGTTGACTTATTGTGTTTTCGTATGAATGGAAGCAACCTCTTCTGCAAGCACTCCTTGATGTAAATATCAGTGTTGATAGTCCCAGTAGTAATAAATTTACTGCTTCTTTCTCCGCACGTGCATATAGCTTGCCAAACTAAGTACTTCTTTGGAAACTTTGTCTTTTTTTGGAACTTAAATTGGTCATCGACATTACCTCTTCCATCGGCCACATAATAACCTCACCCTGGGAGCTGAGAAAAGTCGGAAAGAACGTAAGTCTCATCATCCATAATACAACACTCATATTTGTTGATAAAATTTCTAAGCAGTTCTTTGGCAATATATGTATATTTTTTTGTATTCTAAGATATGACCAAATTAACACGACTGCCTCTGTTTTTCCCTTACTTTTACCACAAAAATTAAAATTGTCTAGACCTTGTGACTATGTATAGATTTGGTATGACTCTAGAGATATTCGTGAACAATTTTAGACAAAATTTTCACTTATCGCCAAAAAATTATTTAAAAAAATATAGATTTTTTTAAATACATCAAATTTTTCAAACTCCTACATAATTTTTGAAAACGTTTGAGATACCAAATTATAAGCCGTAATCTCAAAAACCATTTTAGAGAAAAACAAACAAATCAGCTTGAAAACAACTGAGATATAAGCACCAACGTACAACTGCTTAGGTGTTCTTCCAAAAATTTACAAACGGAAATCGATATTTTTCAGTTTTAATAATACCAAGAGAGGCAATATAGGTATCAAATATAAGTGCATAAGTATTAAAATACAGTTAGCTATGAAAGAAAAAATCCAAGATGGCGTCCTATATTTAATGACGAATAAATGTCTCAAATACAGTAGTTACGGCTTTGTCCCCTTAACCCCTACAATATTGGTATCAAGGGCTTGACCAGCACAATGCAGTAAACTATTTAAAATGTGTAAAATCCAAAATGACGTCCAAAACAAAATAGCGAAACAAATAATTTTTTTAGCTACAACAAAATTGGAAAGGGCGTAAGTATGTATAGTTAACAATGTAAAAATTCACAATCAAAGAAATCTAAAAATAGGCTTAACTACGATGTGGTCGTTATACCTACATATGAACATGCGGGTAACTTAGCACTATTACTTGTTTTACAAAGTATAATTAAAAACACATTTTTTTTGTATAAATGTCTGAATATGTCATATACTTTTTTAATCTTCTTCCTTAATTTCAATAATTTTTGAGAAACTTCAATGTAAAAACATTCTTTTCTCTGTTTTTTATATTTTAAAAAGTTTAAAATAAACTGAAACTGCAAAATATTTATTGCAAAATTCAAATAAAAAAATTAAGTTTGACAGATGCTGACATATTATTAAAAAAAATTGTTAAGGCTGACAAATTGTATATTAAATAACAATCAGCCGCTTGGATACGAGTACCTTATTAATCTGCCAAGGCGAATTCATACAGTTGAAAGTATCAGCCCAGCTGGGTAGAAACGCTATTGCCAAACTCCACGCATAAGTTTTGTTTATTATTTTTTATAAGGCAAATTCGCCGTTGCATATACCTGTATGAATATGCCTTAAAAATAGCTTTTTGAATTTTTAAAAAAAAATTATCAGTTGAAAAACAAGGGGAATTCAATTTGAATTTAATATGTCTTGTTGAATATTAAATTAAAAAACTTATTTTTGCCTAGACTTCATCCCAAAAGAATAAGATTAAAAAAATTAATCAATCATGATGAATAAGCAGCAGAATAATAAAAATGTATTATAGGTAAATCTGCAGGATAAAAAAGTACTAAATAACTGCGTAAAATATTTTAAATATTATATTCTAATATGTTCTGCATTTCGAGTGAAATTTAATCAAATCAGAAACAAAAAACAAATAAGATATTTCAAAACTAAAAAAAAAAGTAAGTAAAAGAAAACGAAACTTGGGCAAATTAATTGCTGTGTCTGAACGTGAAAGCAAGTTCAAAGGAAAATAAAAAACTAACTTGCGCAAGAAACTTGCCTAATCAGAAAGGGGACTTATTGTTTATAACAACAATTTCATGGCTATTCCGAGTGATTTAATTTCACTCGGAATGCAGAACACAGGCGATTATATTTCATACTACTTTCAATAACTAAATATATTTTAGTGTAAATACAAATAACATAACTTTACTTTCACTAAAACGATTCAAACTTCACATAAAAACTTGTGATAATGAAATAAAGAAACGGTTAATCAAAGCAAAAATATCAAGCACAAGATAACACATACAAAGTATTTGAAAAAGGATTAACAGCAGTGTTACTAATTAATTACATTAAGGGCAGTTTAAAGAAAAAACAAGTTCTTATAAGAGATTTTTTCAGTACAGGTGAACTCATTACAAAAGTTAAATTCTATATGCATGTTCTTCTTTGGTCTAGGTCTACTATCAATACTTTCAAACATGTTTAAAAGGTTATTTTAAAGTTTTAATGTTCTACGTAATCTTAATTCTCATTAAGCTTTTTTTATTTTATAGTTGTTTTCTTTTAGTTATGTTCTGTTTTTCAATGTTTTCATCGAAAGGCAAATTCTTAATTAATTTGTAATTAATTATTTGAGTCCATTTTCTCCGTATAATCAAGCCGTTTTACCGCTAAAAACTTCTTTGTGACTAGGTCGGAGATACCACCCACTAATTTTGAAAATAATTCTTATACTTTGTATTCTTCTTAAAACTTAAAATAAGAGAAATGTAATTTAAAATCTATGTAATAATGTATTGTAATGTTAAAAATAAACATTTAAAAGATAGCCATACTTTTTTTGGGAATTTTTCTATAAAACAGGCACATTTATTTATAAATATAACTGATATAAAAAATAAATCCCTAATTTCAATTATAGGAGTGACAGAATTTATCAAAATCATTTGTCAAAATACAGAAATTGTAATGTACTATTTTAACTGACATTTTTCGCAATATCTTTTCAATTAAAAATATTAATAATCATTTAAATAAAATTTTAATTAATAATTAATTTCTTAATTGAAAGCCATATTAGTTTTTTTCTATGTACAGAACAATGTACGAAATGAACGAAGAAACATTACTTTTCCGTATACAATTTTAAGAAAAATCCTCTAAATGCTTGAATATTTTATTTTTAAAGTAGTCCTACTATTACTGTTAATTCACGTCGGATTGAGAAACATCTTACTAAAGGTTCAATGTCATCTTGGAAATTAAGACGATTAAGTCGAACTTCCGTACAATAAATTTGCATGGGACTAGAAAATCACAAATAAAAAAACTTTGCAACTGAAATCAATTCGTAATAGCAAGTGCTTCATTGCATAAAAGTTTACTAAAGAGAAGTATGACCATACTTCCATCTACAAATGTTACGAGTTAATGAATCATCTTAATATAACCATTATAGCGTACCACAACATGGATTGTAAATAAATATAAATCTTAATATTTACAAGTATTTCTAAATCAAATAACTAACAATTAATTACATTTGAATGTTGTAAAATGATGCTAAAATTTAAAACATTAACTTCTCCGTTGTGTCTATATGTATTTATGTATGCACGTGTGTATGAATGAATAAACGAGTATTCATATTTAGTAGTTGTAATCAACCACACGCAATTTCTTAATATTCCTACAAAGTTACTTAGTTTTTATTAAATTTGCTTTGTTAAGTATTTCTAAAAGGGGTAGAGATTTCACTTATAATTTGTAAATATTAATGCAAACAATTTTTTTTTTTACAAAAATATCATTTCAAAGCTTTTAAGTTCATATTTAATATGTATTAAATAAAAAATAATGCAGGCGATATTTAAGTTTTATTGTTGTGGCTGGGAAATGTTATTTGTATTAAACGTCTCTTAAATGTTAATTAAATTCAAACTTAAAATGATGATGCTAACGATTACGAAGTATGCACGAAGCCTGTGATCCCATATAAATTACGCAAGTCAACAAAAATTTTGTGAGTTTATTCTAAATATATGTATTGACTTAGCTAGAATATTGTGCTATAAAGGACTTTAGCCGTATTTTCACAAAGTAACTAATAAAAAATATGAAAACTTATGTTAGAAATAAAATGCTGATGGCTAGAAAAGATCTAGAGGAAATTACCCTTCAGACAGGAGTAGTTATTTATTTACATTATTTTAATAAGTATTTTTTAATACAATATGATACAAATCAGAGGTGCATATTTAAGAGCTACTAGATTATGAGTAAAATTTGCCAAATCCTAGTAACGTATTTTGCAATTTTAAAACAACTATATTTTACTCGAAGTCTCCTAAGATTTCGCTGTAATGCATTTACACTAAAACTTTAAAATAATGAATGTAATGTAGATAACAACTTGGATTAACATATAAAATTATTTTTATGCCGAGAACTACGCAAATTCGTTAACAGATGCAATATAACTTATTACTTTGTGTTTTCTTAAACTATATTTTAATGCTCAAAATACGTAAAAGAAATAGCACGCAGACGTTAGTATAGAATATACGTATAAAATTTTTTTTTTACTTCTGATATGCCATACCACACTTACACAAAGTTAACTGTACTGATCAAGCCCATTCATTTGAAACCAATATTGTAGACAAAGCCGTTATTAATTTATTTGACTATATATTCGCCATTTTATTAAGACGTCATTACATTTTTTGCTTTAGTAAACGATTGTCCAAATTTTGATACAAATTTCCCTAGAATCATCGTATTTGAAAATAGTAACAAACGTGTCTACAGATTATACTAGGGCTGAAAATTTTTTTTTTTTTGTGTTGAACATACAAAAAAAAAACAAGTAAAAGTGCTATATTCGGAAGTACCGAATCTGATAATACCCTTCACCATCATGCACATAAGTATAATCCCACATCGTAGCTTAACCTTTATTTCATGTTATACGCCATTTTTCCTTATTATTTCCGACGCCATCCTTGATTTTGAATTTTAACCTAGTTAACTGTATTCAACTAGTTAAGCCCTTTATCTTGATACCCATATTGATGGGGTTAAAGAAATTTGATCCGCCATTTTGTTTTAGACGCCATCTTGGATTCTATATTTTTTAATAATTAACTGTATTCTGCTGGTTCCTTTCATTTGATATCAATATTGAGGGTGTTCAAGAAGTTACATTTTACAATACCAGATTTGACCCATACATAAATTGACTGTCCGCCATTTTGTGTTGGCGCTTATATTGCGCTAGCCAAGTACTTTCAGATATTACAAATATTGACTTTCTCGGTTGTCTAGAAGCTGAAAGAAATTGATTTTGGTTTGTAAATTTTCGGAAAATACATTTCTTTAAAAAAATTTTGCCTATAACTTTACCGATTAGAGCCCGCTTTATTCAAAATTTTTAACGAATATCTCCAGAGACATATTATATCTACAAATAGTAGCCAAGGTACATTTGAATCATTCTATGGCTGAAAATTTTTAATTTTGGTAGTAAAAATATTGGAAAAAACAGAGGCAGTCGCGTTTATTTGCTTATATCTCAGAAAGTTATCGGGCGATTGTGCTGAATTTCAATAGCGATTCATTCCCAGATATTTCCAAATGATTGATACTATACACAAGTCTGAGGGACATATAGTTGCTTATAAAAGTTGATTTCAACTAACACACGGACAGACGGGCAGAATCAGGGCTTAATCGACTCCTCTTATAATAAGCTTTCAGAAAATATATACTTTATGGGGTGGGAAATGAATATTGTAGAAATTACAAACGGAATGGCAAAGCTATATATACACTTGTGCACCACAGGTGAAGGGTATAAAAAGATAGATAAGAATATTTATCTGCAATTCCGTATAGTAGATAATATATATTAAATATAACAAAAAGTTATATTTAGAGCAAAAAGGACTCACTATGGAATCTTCAGATTTTCTTATTTTAGCTGATATTGTTAAGGAGAAATTATTAGATTATTATATTCGGAAATTAAATTAAAATTAAAGATAATTACGAAATATGTTGCTGATCAATGTTTTTGTAATTTTCCTAATTTATTAAATAATAAATAATTTGTTTTGATTTATTATGTGATGATATAAAATTTACTATAGAAAAGAAATATTACTCAAAAATTCCAAATTTAAACACATTAGTAAAGACCGACATTTTTTGAAAAAATCATAAATTATTATTCGAAATTCCCAAAAGTGTTACAGCAAGAAATTTGATTGGGAGAGTTTTAAAGATTAGCGATAAAGTATTTCATAAAAAGAACATAGATAAGATTAAAAAAATTTCAATTGATAAAAATTATCCAATCCAGTTGATTTATAGATTGATAGGACAATAAAGGAAACAGAACAATTTTGACGAAAAAACTGTTATTGAACCCAGAATTCATAAATCTACAACTTAGTATGTTCCTCTTTTATCTGAAAGATTGAAAAACTCTAAAATGTATGTCAGTAACAAATATATAACGGCCCACAAAATCTACAACACATCAGGTAGATTATTTAGTAAACGAAAGCTAAAATGTATTATTTGGAATGGTCTTATTTAGTTTATAAAAACGGTAATAATAATGAAAATTGTTAAAGGGTTTATAAAGGTAAAACAAACAAAAAACTCAACACTAGGCTAGCTGGACATACATACATAGGTCTGATCAAAATAGCAGTAACTTTGTATCTGCATAAAAAAGCATTATCTTTATATTTCACTACTTTTAATCATAATTCTGATTTTAAACAACTTTAAATATACAAAATAATTGCAGCAGCAGATGTATATATTAGCTGCCGTTTTCATAAAAAAACATTTTAGGTTTTTGAAGGCCAATAGAGTAACGTGGCTGCACCACTCTGATTCTCTATCCGAAGTAATGCGAACACGGTTCCGGATAGAGAAATTTTAAGAAGGAGGAAGGTTTTTAGTGGTAACACCACGGATGTGACGACATCTGATGATCCGAAGGGATTTTCCTGCCTCACCACAAAAAAAAAACAAAAAATTTACAACCAACAAATAACAACTGTCATATACCTTTCATAAACGTAAAATATTTTTTATAAATACGGCAGTCTGAAATAAATCAGAAAAGAGAGAGAATTTTTTTATCTACAGACTTTGACAGATGAAATTTAAAATAACTGAAGAAAAAAAAATAATCAGCTGACGAATCAAGACTAACTGATGAAAAAATATGCCTCGATTTCTATGTTTATCAATCTAGAATTTTTAAGGTAGTGTTTATTGAACCAATTTTTGTATAAAAACTAATTTGGAGACCTAACAGGTTCTTTTTATCATTTTTATGGTACTTTCTGTATTTCATAAGTTTATAAATATAGAATTTTTAAATTAGGTCTTAATGATTCAAATTGAAATTAAAAAAAATAATATGGGCGATCTTAAAGGCATTTTTACTTTTTGTATGTGTTGCGCTTGTGAATCTAGAAATTTAAAATCCGGAACTAATGATCCAAATTAAGATTGAAAATGAAATGGGCAACCTAAAAGGCACTTTTTTCTGGTACTTTTTGCATTGGATCTAGAATTTTAAAATTAACTGCTGTTGATTTAAATTGAGATTAAAAAAATAATATGGGCGATACAAAAGGTACAATTTCCCATTTAAATTGAACTTTTTGTGCTTTTTGTGTTTATGAACAAAGAGTTTTTTAACTATGGACTATTGATCCAAGCTGAGATTTTAAATAATATGGCTGACCTTAAAGGTACTTTTTCCACTTTATTCTACATTTTGTATTTTCTAATTTTCAAATTGTGGACTAAATATTGATTGAAGTTTAGATTAAAAATTTTATAGTAGGACCAAGAGGTACTTTTTTCTCATTTTGGTGTTTTTTTTAATATTTTTATTACTTTTTAATTTCTATTTTTCTGACATTATATACATACATCCAGGTTGAGTTCGAGTTTATTGCAATTTTTTTAATTTCTGAAATTATGAATCTAAAATTTGGAAGATAAAAGCAAAACTAAGAAATACTTTATTTAAATTAATTTATAAAAAGAAAGGTGAATAGTAGTCCACTATGGCCTTGCACTTAACACCTTGTAATATTAATTTCTCTAAATAAATTTTAATTAACTTTTATTTAGTATTTAAAACAAGAACTTGAGTATTGAATTGAATATTGCTAGTTGATTTGTAAATTCATTGAAACAGAGTGTAGTGTAGTGTAGAAATATGAAAAGAAACATAAATTATACAAATAATTTATTATAATTATCAATTTAATTATTGTCGTCACACAAATTTTTTCTTCTTACTTCTAATTTAGTTCTTAATTTATTTTTAAATTTTGCTTAGTATTTATAAACAAGTTTATTGCTTTATTTAAACTGTGTTAGTAGTACTTATCAGTTATTTTTGTTGATCTTTAACCCACTTTTGTGTTTAATATCTAAAATTCTATGAAAAATGCAAATTATTGGCTTTAAAATGTAAATTGTTAGCAACGATTAAGGGATTTTATAAAAAAAGTAACGTAGTAATAAAAAAACAAGTAAAAGTGCTATATTCGGCCGTGCCGAATCTTATATACCCTTCACAACGTGTAGTCATGCAATAACAATTGTTTGTATCACCATTCATCTCATATCAAATACGTACATATGTATATATTGGTTAGAATAAATGTGGCATCGAATCCCAGCTAAGCCAAAAAAATTTTATTTTATATACTATATTATTTATATTTTGTTATTATTTTTTTTTTATATTTTTTTTTAATTTTTTTTTAATTTTTTTAGAAAATTTTTTTGAAAAAATTTTTTAAAATTTTTTTTAAATTATTTAAAAATTTTTTTTTTATTATTTTTTTTTTTATTTTTAATATTTTTTCTTTTTGTAATTTTTTCTTTTTTTGTATGGTTTTTACATATATTTATGTATGTATGTTGTTGTTGTAATTGTGTAAAAAAACGAGGTGGTCGTGGTTTTTTGCTCATATCTCAGAAAGTCATGGGGCGATTGTGCTGAATTTCAATAGCGATTCATTCCTGAATATTTCCAAGAGATTGATACCATATAGAGATCTGAGGAACATATAGTTGCTTCTAAAAGTTGATTTCAACCAACACACGGACAGACTGGCAGACGGACAGACGGTCAGGGCTTAATCGACTCCTCTATTCATAAGCTTTCAGAAAATATATACTTTATGGGGTCGGAAATGAAAATTGTAGAAATTACAAACGGAATGACAAAGCTATATATACCCTTGTTCACCACAGGTGAAGGGTATAATTAGTTTACGATATAACAGGTTTAAAAATTGTATTTGTATTTATATTTTATAACAGAGAAATTGTGGATTTATTTTTTAACACAAGCCCTTTTTCCAATTATGAAATGTTAACTCTGAGGCCCTTTTCACAATGTACGATTAAAATCTTCTATCTTCTTCTATCTATATATTTAAAAATGGTGTAAAAAATGTATAGTAATTCATAAAATGAGATCGGCTGGGCCGATTTTTGTAAAATTTTTTTTCAGTTGTTCGTATTTTCTAGGTTTTTACGGATTTTGGAAACCCCCTCCGGAAAAGTCGGGAAATTGGAAACATCGAAAATCGAGTTTTTTATGAAATTTTGTGTAAAATTAATCCTTAATGGCTTTTCAAATGAAAAAATAAAAAGTTCTCAGCCAAAATTCGATAGATGGCGTTATACTTGACTTAGACTTTGCGCAATCTGTCATTTTGGGCGAGGCGAAGTTCTCCGGGTCCGCTAGTTTAATATAAGCTTTAACCGTTAGTTTAGCAAAATTATATAATACGATTTAATTAAAAAGATGCTGTTAAATTTCACCGAACCAAATAACCGGGATAAAATTTTCACAAGAGAAAGAGGGTAAAAACAAAATAGAAAAAATAAATCAAAAATTATGTTGTTGCAATATTTTTAAATTTTTAAAATTCAAATGCTACAAAGATAAAACTTATAATTGCATGTACATTATTTTACTTAAAAATTGTTATTTCATAAATTTTAGAACTTTTTTTCACAAAATTCTTGAAAAAGATTCTTAATATATTTAATAATTAATTTTTTAAAGCCTATAATATGTTCTTGTTAAAATAAAATAATCATATACATATGTTTTGTGAAAAGGGCCATGAATGAAGATGTATTAAAATAAAAATTTGAATTCGTATGTTAAGGGCTTACAAAAAGACAATTTTTGACTTAAAGGGTTAAAAGAAAAAACCTATCAAACTTGAAAACAAACTAAAGCATAAAAAATCTCTTTCTTCAAAAAAAATTCACACGTTATTCGTATTTGCTGCCATTATTTCAATAACCAGAAGAAGCTGATTTTAACACACAAACATTTTGTTTTTACCGTGCGAATAACAAAGCGGATGACTGAATATTCAGTTTGATTTTAAACCATAAAATACAGATCCAAAATTCCATATACATACTTACATACATATTTTTACTACATACGTACGTAAGATATACATACATACAAAAACAAACACGTATGTACACATACATTAATATATTTGTATGTGTATATGTATGTATTTTTGATTTTGCTGTAGTTGTGTCATTTTTCGAATTGATATGAAAATGACCAATAATTGGTAGTTAATTATTATATAGTTATGACTTCAATTCTAACAATTAAAAGTAATTATCATAAGTGTAGTTTGTTGTACTTAACAGTCATACATACATTTAATAACATACATACAAAAAATGTGTATGTGTGTGTATACAAACGTTGATGCAGAAATATATACAAAGTTACCTTTGTCTATACTCGATAAATAAGTTAATAAATTTTTTATTTATAAACCAACACATACAAGAAAAAACAACAGAAGTACACTACTACTGCGGCACAATTTAATATATTTAACTGCAGTTTATTTTATTGTTTTCTTTTATTATTCTATTTGTTTTTATTTAACATTTATTAATCACACTCGTAGTACATAATAGAAAATCTGTAGTTTTTTTTTAATCCCAGTATTTCAAGATGCGTGTGCATAAGAGACACTAAAAAACAAATTCACATAAATTTAAAGGGTCCGCCATCTAACGTTTTTTTTCAGCTAGTGCTTATTTCGTGAATGGTAACACTTAGCTCACATCTGATTTGACAGATAATTAGTTTTATCCTTCCGCTGAACGAATATGGTTGTGTATACGCTTGAACAACGCTGGTAAATATTGCGACATTTCTTTGGCCGATTTTGCCAAAAAATATCATCTTTTCAGATGAAGCTCATTTTGATCTTGGCGGGTATGTAAACAAGCAAAATTGTCGCATTTGCGGCACAGAAAACCCGCACGCATACATTGAAAAGCCTATACACCCAAAACTGTTTGGTGCGGATTTTGGTCCAGAGGCATAATTGGGAAATTTTTTTCGAATTTTTGTTCACAAAAATTGAAGAGGAGGATATTGGCAACATTTGGTTTCAACAGGACAGCGCTACGTGCCACACAGCCGAAGTTACACTTTTTTATAGCATTTAAAAAAAAAAGTTATTTGGCGGACCCTTTATGAAGATAATTCACAACAATTAAATTATAAACAAATAATAAACTCTACGAAATACTAATCAAATCTGGTTTTTATTTTATACGTCTAAATTTTATTTTAGTTGTATATTAACATGTTAAATATTACTTTTTTTCTTACTTCAAACGATTATGGAAAAAGTATAAATTTTAAATACTGGTACCATATTTTTAAGCAGAGTTAATCACAAAGTGTCAAAATGGGACATCTTGAATGTACGAACATTTCGCCCATTACCAATTACAATATAGAGTAGTCTCCACGCAAAATTTTTATCTCAGTAAAACTTTAATTTAAATGAATTATTTCGCTTATGAATTTTCAATTTGTGTGTGGATTAGTATAATGAAAAATATTATGAGACAGTGGTTATGAGATATTTCATGGAAACGCTAAGCACAAATGTGTGAGTAAACGAAAATTTTAATTGGCGTATTCACAAGGTGTCCTAAGTGGCGTATTGTCATAATGTAATAATTTTACAATATTTTAAGAAGTTTTAAAATTTCTACAATAAACAATTCAATACTCTGTACTCATTTAAATAGTTTTGGGATATTATCACATTGTGACAATATGACACTTAGGACTTGTTGTGAATACAAATAAAAAAAGCAAGCTTTCTTAAAAATTATTTATATTGTTTTTATTCATGTCTGCTTATATTAAATAATTATTGAAGAACATTTTTTTGTTTTCCTAAATACGTAAATTGCATCTATACAGTTTTAGTTCGTAAATTTTAGATTAAAAGATTGATATAAAAAAGCATTAACATACATGTCCCTATAGTAAAACATAAAAGAAAATATTGGCAATTTAGTTTCGTTTTTTCGCAGGCATATTCTTTTATATCAGCTCATAATTAATCACAGTTGTAGTTTATTTAATTTTATAATTTTATTCTCTACTTAAAAAAATTATCTAAAAAATAAAAAAATAAGATTCTTCACCAAAATTTAGATCATTTATTGCTAATAGCGGAAACAGTCTAATTTTCGACATTTCTGTAGTTAGTTCTTCGTATATGTATATCTCCAGATATTATATTTATAGAAAATTTTTTCTCTAATCGAATTAGTGATGTAAGAAATTGGAACAACTTTAATAAGGTGCAATATTTCACTAACTATTCTGTAAATTTACTTTTCAGCCCGAATTTCTACATCGTAAAAAACTTTTTAAAAAGTTTAGAACAAGGATAAACACAGTACTTCTGTCTAGCTTTTAAAACTATTGCATAGAAAAATTAAAACTTAGTAAATCATACTCTTACTCTTATTAAATAAAACAAAATTCTTGTTAAAAATTCGAATTAAATGGTTTGGAAATATTAGTCTCGTATTCCAGCGATAAAATTTGCTACAGTATTAATGACCAAGTAACCTTAATTGGGTTGTGCAAAAAGTTAAGATTAAAATTTTAAATATTGTGTTATAATAACACTTTAACTTTTTTAATTTATGTATATCAAAAGATAAGATATTGAGGTTTAAATAGTGACACGAATAAAAACACTTATGCTTTTCATGATGTTGACAAAAAATATTTTTGCAGATAAATAGCAATAAAGTGGTTTGCTAATATGAAACTTTAAACCTAACAATTGTATTTATTTTTCATCCATATTTTTTGCAGCGTTAATTCATTATTCGTTATTATACAAAAAAAAATGACTTTTTAAACGATAGATTTAAATTTGACAGTATCTATGAAGCGTTGATGACTCTTAAAAAAAACAAAAAATATGCTTTATTCAGCCGTACCGAATCTGATAACACCCTTCACCATCATGTACATAGGTATAGTGACCACATTGCATAATAAAATATATAATTGTGCCATAATAATTAAAAACAATTTATTAGTTATTAAACAATAAAAAATCTATTGATTAAAACTTGTTCTAGTTAAGGTTAAAAAAATAATAACTGAGATATTAATCATTCAAAACACTTGTATATAAACCATAAATGCTAACATATTAACTATTTACATCTACAAAAGGAATTTAATTTGTATTTTTAATTGTAACAAATAAGTTAATTAAAATTTTCATTTTGCTGCCATTAAAATATCTCAAAAGCTATAACTTTCAGTTGTTATAAAAAACTACAATATATTATAATTATTTTTCGCTACGATCCTGCATGATTCAAGGACTAAGAACGTATTTACGTATGTACGCAAATGAATGTTCATTTCGGGTATAAGATACAGAAATATATTCTTACAATTCATACTTGGAATACAACTGCACCGAACGACGAACTTCTGGCAAATATTCGCCAAAAGAATAAAAAAGTAAGGTATTATAGCCACATCGTTGCTTAGCCTAGATTTGAGATTTCATGCAATACGCCATTTTCATTGTTATTTCCGACGCCATCTTTGATTTTGAAATTTTATATGGTAAACTGTGTTCTACTAGTCAAGCTATTTGGCTTTGGCTTATATATTCGCGACTTAATCTAGGTCCCATTCTTGTGTTTTTTTTCTTTTTATACCCGCCACCAGAAAAATGGTGGGGGTATATTCATTTTGTCATTCCGTTTGTAACACATCGAAATATCCATTTTAGACGCCATATAGTATATATATTCTGAATCAGGGTTTGATTTGATGACGATCTAGCTATATCCGTCCGTCTGTTCGTCTGTTGAAAGCACGATAGAGGTCGCACCGAAAAAGCTAGGGCCAGAATCTTTCTCATACACAAGGTTTGTTTGGTATTAAAAATGGTCTAAATCTGAATATTAGGAAGAGAGTTATAGCTCGTAAAGCAAGAGTAGGTCGAAAAAACCGTGTCCTTCTAACATCGAATAAAATTGAATTGTGTCCAAACGCATTAACGTAGAGCCATGAAACTTCGAATATATATTCCCTGAGTCAAAACAAGAGCTCTTCCCTAAAATGTATACAAAATGTACGAAAAATTATACCGCACAGTGTATTTTTCGGTATATTGAAAAACAAAAACGTCATAAAAGCAACAAAATTGGATCTACAATTCTGAAATTTTGCAAACATGGCTTTTTGAGCAAATTCTTTGTTCTAACGGAAAATAAATGTGACACGCCCACTTTTACGCCCACCTCCCATATAAAGTTATATCTCAAATTCATATAATTTCTCTATGGACAAAATTTTTGGGAGAATAAAGGACTATATTAAAATATCTCAGTTTTATTTATTAGCAGAAACTACATTGACATGCCTACTTTACCGCCCACTTTTATTTAGAAGTTATACAAAGAAGTGATACATACATATTTTATTATAAAGATATTATTGCATAGCGATTACTGTTAATAATAAACAAATACATTTTGTGCTATAAATTGGGTTATTTCCCGGAAATTTGAGTTATTTAACCTTCCCGATTTCCCGGGATTATTTTTCGGGATACTGAGAAATTAAAAAGGTGGCTACGATTCGAAAGCAGAGTTTATATGGTTTATATTGAAATTGAATTCTAATGATTTTATTTTTGATTTCATAGCTGAAGTACCTGTATTTTTGTTTTTGTGCTCATATTTGATCTCGTATCTAGAGAATATTTTTTTCAATAAAAAATATTTTTACTCAATTTATATTTTAAATTAAAGTTTCTTTATTAATTTTTATAGTTTTGAAGTGTTTCCTTTACATTATAAACTATTTTATGCTTTTTAATAAAAAGTTTTTTATTGATTAAAAAATAAATCTTGCATTCCCGGGAAACAAAAATTTTCGGGAAAAAAACCCTAGCTATAAAAGAACGAAAAATTGGTGGTGGGTATAAAAGATTCGGCACAGCCGAATATAGTGCTGTTACTTGTTTTATTTAGCTAACTGTATTTTAATACTTAATACTTCATTTGATTCCCATATTGGCTCTTTCGGTTGAATAGAAATATCGATTTTCGTTTGTAAATTTTAGGAAAAACACCGAAGCTTATCAGTTGGTTTCAAATCGATTTGTTAATTTTTCTTCAGAATAATTTCTGAGATTATGGCTTGTAATTTGGTATCTTAAGCAAGGGCAAAAATTATTTAGGATTTTGAAAAAATTTTTTATATTTAAAAAACTATATATTTTTTAAAATAGTTTTTGCCTATAACTTTGCTTTCATGAATATCTCCAGAGGCATACCAAATATATAAATAGTAGCAACTGTTTCTATAAATTATCCTAGGGCCAAAAAAATGTTTGTGGTAAAAATAGGCGAAAAAATAGAGGCAGTCGTGTTTATTTGCTCAGATCTGAGAAAGTACTGGGACGATTATGCTGATTTCCAATACCGGTCTGTTCTCGAATATTTCTTATATTTTGGTACCTTACACGAGTCTTGGCAATGTTGAGGGCTTCAAAAAGTTTATTTCAACATACTGGCGGACAGACGGTCAGAAATTAATATTGAAGAAATTTCACACGAAATGACAAACCTTACACTTACTGCGAAGGGTATAATGAACACATTTTGTATATGAATATATATATACAAACATTGCGACAGGCGAAATTCGTCATATGCGGCGAACTCTGCAATAGGTTTATTTTGATTCCTTAATTCGTCTAACATATGACTTATTATGACCATGTTTGTTTTTTGTGTAAATAAATTACTTTTTACTCATCATTTAGCTCTTGAATTTGCCACATAGATGATGATTTTCTTTCTAATATCATTATGTATTTACATATGTCCATTCAAGCAACCATTTGGCATATTGACGACGCTTGATGTAATCTTTAGCTCTTGAGTCAATTAAACGTTGTAAGCATGTAAATTGTAATCTTTACTCAAAATTTGCATTAGTGATGTTCGTGAGATGTTTAATTGCTGGGCACGTCGGCAAATAGCGTTTGACAACTCTTTTGTTTTCCGCAGAACGAACTTGGCGAGCGTACACAAGTGTTTTCACAGACCTAATTTTCTTAAATTTACCCACAATTCTCCCGATTGCGGACACATTTTGTTCATGACCAAAAACACGAAGTGCACGAGTTGCATTTTTATTTGAACGCCCATTTTCGTAAAAGGCTTAAACAGTCTTAACACGATAATCAATTGTGTACCTCTTCATGGCTGAATTTGTCAAATACTGAAACAAAAAAATTACTTCTTTTTGTTCTACTTTGTCATAATTTACTATTATATTTAGACACTTTTATATAGCTGCAAAGGATATTAAAATATCATTAATATGGCAAACTACCCATTTAATGTAAATTGTACTCAAAATTTGTTCAACGACAACAACAAGTAAAATTGAGTTTTTAAAAATAGTAAAACTCCACCGTTTTGGTGTTTCTAAAGCTTTGATCACGAGTGAAACTAAAAATTAAATTTTGTCATACAGTATAAAAAATGAAATAAAAGCTAAGCAAAGAAAACAAAAACTATAAACCAACCACTAAAAAATAATAATGGCAGCGATCTGTTAATAGTGATGTTTCTGTTTTGGCTTTGTTAAAAAAAAATATAACGTTTAAAATAAAGAAAAGTGAAACCCTCCTATATTGGAGGGAAACACTATAATAACAAAACAAAAATTATAAAGATTACTTAGTATCACCAAAAATTTTAATAAAAAATCAAATACGAAAAATTACAACAAAATTCAAAAAATTGTATGTGAATGTTTAACAAAAAGCCATTATTAACTGATTTAATGAAGCGGTTTAAGATAAAAATTATTCAACTCTTTAATTAGTTTTTGTTATATAAAAGTATATGCTTAATAGATTTACAATATGTAAAATTTTGACAATAATTTACATATTTTAAAACTCAAAAAGTGTATGACATTGAAAATACAATGCTGCATTAATGGACACTGGGAGAATCCTATATATGAGTCATACACATATGGGCATTTCCATGAATATGTCAACTTTTTCAATATAAGTTTATTGATAAAAAAAACACTCAAATTTTACTATGCGCAGGTATTAGGAGCTTATTAAATTATTTTAAGAGCAATAATAAGAGTTTAATCTGATTATCTCTTTAACTTATTTTAAAGAATTGCAATCAACTATATTTTTTCTTGTTTAGCGACTAAATTGTAAAAATAAATTGTAAATATGCTTTAAAATTAAGGTAACAACAACAATTAACAAGATCCACAAGAAAAAAGAAAATATAGAGTCCAATTAGCGGTATTTTTTTTTTTTTATTTCCCTTGGATGTTATTTTGATGTCACGTACGTAGTGCAAAAACATTATGTGTCTTCTTCATCCGTATTTGAACAGTCGCAAGAGCACCTAATTTAGAATTTAACTTTTTTTCTTAACACAATATAAATTTTTAGAGAAAAATCTGTCACGTACGATATGTCACAAACGATATTAAATTGAATTTATTATAAAATCATTTAAAAATTGTTCTCAATTAAGTATGATGGATTTAAAAGAAAAATATTTGGTTTAGTGTAAGAAATTAAAAAAAGAAAAAATTCCTCCTTCGCAGATTTGTTCATATATCCATATATACCTCAAAATAACCTTTTTTTTTGTGTCACGTACGATATATTCTTATTTCGAATATAATTAATTTTTTGTTTTAATAAAGTACCCTTTGAATGGAACATAAAGATCTAATTTTGTTTCTGTTACTTTTTTTTTTGCAATAAACTCCACTTTATAGAAGTACAAATGTCACGTACGATGACATGGAAATGCCCATATGTCAATGTTTATTTGATTACATAAAGAAAATAACTACTATTTTTTTAACCATAAATTTTTTAAAAAGAAAAAATTAAAAAACTGCATTGTAAATTTGAGACAAAAGCGGCATCAGGGTGTAACTACATAAGGTGATAGCGTAAAGGAGAACAATTTTTGTCTTTCTTTTTTTATGTATGGAGTTTGACAATTTCCGGAGTTGAAATCATTTTTTAAATATGCAGTTTGACATACTCCAGAACACAAAAAAATAATCAGCTGGGCTGGCACCGCCACCTTGTTTAATTACACCATGAGCGGCATAGTTAAGTATTAATATAACTATTTTTGGTAAACAAGTCAAATCTATAGAAAAAGGGACAGTAAAATTAATAAACAAATACCGAAATTATTAAAAGAAAAATAAGAAACAAATTGAAGAATTATTTTTTATTTGTAATTAAACACACATGATTTTTAAATTTAATTTAGAAGATCAAGATTTTGTATTATTTTGATATACTTTTAGTTTAATATATCTGTGGACTTTTACTAGTAGAGGAAAAAAAATTAAAATTTTAAAATTAAAATATTCAACGCGTTTACCGTGAAACATTGGTAAAACTACTTTTTC
This sequence comes from Phyto melanocephala, assembly GCA_941918925.1. NCBI lineage: Eukaryota > Metazoa > Arthropoda > Insecta > Diptera > Rhinophoridae > Phyto > Phyto melanocephala. The sequence goes on from OW799237.1 coordinate 37,992,892, forward strand.
ATTTTGAGATTTCATTTAAATAGTTTGTTTTTTCTATGTTGTGGCAACACTGTATTTAATTTAATGCATGAAATCAGAAAACTGATGAAATTCTCTTTAAGAGCAGAAATGGCTAAGAATTTCAAATACATACACATTTTCTAAAACATTCCCAACGAGAGCACAGCCGTCCGTCATCTTATATATTAATAGGCAAGCCAATTTCTGTAACACAGTTTACGCTTATATTATAAATATGTACAACCAACATAATTAATATACAAGTAAAAGTACTACATTCAGCTGTGCCGAATTTTTGATACCCACCACCAATTTTGTGTACTTTTATAGTACAAAATTTACTATTTTGTTAATAATAGTAATCGCTATGGAATATTCTCTAAATATACTAAAATATGTATCACTTTCTTTGTGTAACTTCGATTTGCAATTAATTTATTTTCTTAAATTAAGTCTTACAATGCAGTTTTAAGAATTTCTACACTTCTGACTCTTTTTTTCAACAATGTTGTATTTTTACGTAATCTGAGTATTGTACCCAGAGGTAGTTAAAAAAATAATATTAGCTTTGTGTGGACATGGCACCTCCTACTTTTACAATTATATAATTAATGTTTAAATTCAACACAGACTTCTTTTCTTTTGAAAAATATGAATTTAAGATAAAGCGTAATACGAGAGGTGGGCGCTAATTTCTCAATTTTCCGTTATGGTATGTACTTTGATCAAAGATAAATGTTTGCTAAATTTCAGAAACATACATCTAATTTTGTCAGTCTTATTGCGTTTTTAATTTTAAATATACACTGTGACTTATAAATTTTCTTACATTTTGATATGTAACTCCCCTCGTAATGTATAGATTTGTGCAATTTTCTTGAAAATATATTTCTTTTACTCAGGAAATATACATTTGAAATTTACATGCATGGCTCTACGTTAATGCGTTTGTACACAATCTCGTTTTATTCGATGTTCAAAGGACAATAATATACCGATTTAGCCCATTTTTAATACCAAACAAACCTTGTACTTAATATGTTTTATGGCATTTTTTGGTCGTGGGTATAAAAAAAAACAAACAAAAATGCTACAATCGGCCGTGCCGAATCTGATAATACCCAGGTATAGTGATCACATCGTAGGATAGCCCAGATTTCAGATTTAATGCTATACGCCATTTAACTTTATTATTTCGACCTAAACTTTGACTTTAAATTTTAACATAGCTACATGTATTTAAAATGGGGTTAAAAAAATTATCCGCCATTTTGTTTAAGGCTTCATGTTCGATTTTAACTTTTCAATACTGTATTCCACTGGCTAAGGACTTTTATTTGATACAATATTAGGGAGGTTAAAGAAGGTAAATTTTAAAATACCATAAACAAATTATATGACCGTCATTTTGTAGTCTAATTTTTTGTAGTGTATTATTTCACGCTAGTAAATTCCTTTCATTTGCTACCCATAACATTTTGAAAAAAAAAATTAAAAAAAACTTTTTAATTAAATGGAATGAGAGTAATATTATGAGAGAAGAGAAAAACTTTATTTACAATTTTGACATATAAAAAGGAACAGCTGATGATCAGATAATCAATTGAAACTGCCTAATTAAGTGTACCCAGTCCTTAATTTTTATATTTAAAACATTGTAACTAAAAATCTTTTATTAATGACAATTAGGATTCGCGTAAAAAAAAGAAATCGGCATAAACGTCTGTCAAATGAAAGTGAAATGATGCCAGTTATTTTTTATTAGAATTCTGCAGCTTTAAAATTTTTTCTAAAAATATTTTTTCTTAAAAAATTTTTAGTTTAGCCTTAATTTTAATTTGGTTTGTGAAGATATTTTGATAAGAGATCTATAAATTTATCGAAACTCAGCAATAACTTGGCAATGACTTTCTCTTACTAAAAACCATATGTATGCACTTTTCAATTACAATTACAATTATAAATTATAAATCCGAATCAAAATTTTCTACAACAAACTGCAAGAAGTTTTATTACTTTAAAGTTAGGATACAAAGTTCTTTATATATTATCAAAATAATTTTTTAATATTGGATTTATTAAAAAATTCAAAAATGTTTCAATAACCCAAAATACAAAGAAGTCATATTTTTCTTTAAAATCATCATCTAATGAAGATGCTTCATATTCACTTGCACATGATGTTTTATTATCGCTTTCAGTTATTCGTTATTTAAATTTTAACTATAAAAACAAATTTAATTTTTTCCAATTTACATAATTTTAAGATTTATTTGAGGATTATTATACATATGTCTGTTTAAAAATATCATCATTTGTTTAAGGAAATAAAAATCGAAATTGTGTCAAGTGAATTTGATTCAATTGACTAGTTTGTAAATTTGGTGAAACTGTCTAGTCTGTATGCTAAAAATGGTGTCATAAATTCGCGAGCTCTAAAGTCATAAACAGAAAATTTGCAACAAAAGATATATTGTATTAATGATGTTGTCACATACATATATGTTTCATAATTCTGCAAATCTAACTTAAAAATTACAAATGTATAATTAATTTATAGAAATTTATATGAAGAGTTCAGTTCAAGTCGTATATCAAAATATAAATTTTCAAAGAAATATCATGTTCTCTATAATAACAACATGCAATGTAAAACCATGGTTACGTGATCACAACAGTCATATTATATTCTCTGTAATAATATTTGGTTATAAAAAACAAGTAAAAGTTATTTTTATTTTGTTTTATATATATTTTTTCGCTGCGATTCTGATTAGGGGATCTAATCCTTAATTTCTAAGATAGCAGCAGAAGCTCTGAATATATCTTAGAACTGGGCGAAGCGAAGGACCAATATAAGCCCGGACAATACAGAAATCTGTTTGTTTACGAGAAAGATAAAACTACCAGTGCACAGCTCTCCCATCTTTTGAGATAAACCAAAGGTCAAATACCTAGGAGTAGTACTTGATTGGAGGCTATCCTGTAAGGACCACTTTGAAAGTAGAGTGGAAAAATCTCATAGCATATGAGCCCTTTACAGAAGAATGATAGGCTTAACGTGGGGCATAGTCCATAGGATGATACATTGGCTGTACGCTATCATACTACGACCGATTATAATGTATGTCTCGATAGTGTGGATGACATCCTTAGCAAAAAAGCTGAATATAAAACCTACTCAGAAGATTCAAAGACGGTATATGCGGTGCCGTAAGAATCACATCAACAATGACTATTAAGAATATACTATCAATTCGGCCGATTGAGATATTGGTGTATGAAGCATCTTGGCTGCTACCAGATTAAAGGCAATGGGTGAATGGCTGATAAAAGACCACACAACCAGATACAAGAGAATAACTGATATTTTTCCGATGGGAAATATCACAGAGGTAGCTTGTGATAAAATCCCAATGAGAAATGAAAAGATTAACTGCATTACCATAATACCGGAAGAGAGAGAGTGGGATAAAGATATCAATGTAAGAAATACGCATGGTATCGATCTCTTTACGGAGGGGTCAAAGATTAGTGGCCAAACTGGAATGAGTTTTTTATGACAGAACCCGAAACAGAAGTAAATACTTCTGTCTACCAGATCACAATACTGTTTTCCAGACTAAGGTTATAACAATAATGAAAGGCAATTAATTGATAAGGGAAACTGATAATGAGGCCCCGATTCGTATCTTTACGGATGGTCATGATACTTATAAACGGAAAGAAAAATGATGCAAAAGCCGACAAATTGTCCAAAATGGGAAAATTTTTAAGTACAATAACCTAGGAAAATGCTAAACATTTTCAGCGGTTCAAAAGTAAACTTAAGATGTGGGCAATGGAGGAATACGTCAGAATATATTAAAATACTGATGTCGATCAAGTGACGATAACTATGGGGTAAGCCAAAACTTAAAAAAATCGAAGGAGATTCTAAAACTGAGTAGACTAACACTTAGTAGATATACTAGTGTAATAACACGTCACTTGGAGATGAGAACTCATCTTGTTCGCATGAGATTGTCCGAGGAAAAGACATGAAGAGCATGGAATATAACTTTTATCATTGTCCTGCGTTTGGACGTATTAAACGCGAAAACTTTAACGTAGACACTATGCCGAACTTGGAGTACCTAAGGAATTCGAATCGGAGATCCATAAGGAATAACGTTGAGGCTTTGGGCTTTTCGTGCCCCTCTTTTTAAGCCTAACCTATCTTGTTACGATAATCAAACATTTGTTTGAAATTAATCACTTAAAGTTTGCCTTTCATTAAAACTTTGATATGTTTTTACTTTACTTTAGAAAATATCGAGATTTAAAAAAAATATGACACAAATAGTATGATGTCTTCACAAATACAACATTATATTAAAATGCATTAAAAATGACAAATAACTAATAAATATTAGGTAAAACAACAGTATGGTAACAAGTCAATTGGACAATTTTGAAAAAGGTAAAGAAATAATAAAACTAAACAGCAAAATATAAGAAAATATTGTTAAAAAAATAATAGAAAATTAATAACAATCTTTATAATAAACAGCAAGAAACAATAATTTGCTTAAGAAAAGAGAAAGGGTTGTATATTTCACTTCTAATCATAATATGATTATTGCATAATACTTAAATTAAATATATTAAAGATAATTTGATTTGATTACCGTAACCTTTTTTTCTGGGTATGGAGTTACATTATATTGAATGAGTTCACCATGTAAAGTTATGAGAATAAAGGATCATAATCATATACGGTGTTACATAATATTTAATTATTTTATTCGTCTTATTTGCGAATAAGTGATTGACTGACGGGGTTGCATCAAAAATAGGGTCTGTTATCAAAAATAGGGCTTCCCTTCAGTTTTATTTCTTATTTGTTACTAAATATAGAACCTTATGCAAACAACAATGGAAATGATAATCGTAATTATTAAAAAAAATTCAATATTTTTCATGATTAAACGATCATTTCTGTATTATCACACTCCGTTTTAATTAATTAAACAGTCTGATTCGTTTCTATTGAGTTTTTATGAAGCATTTAGTATTATTATTATATTTTTATAGCAACAGCATATTTGCACTAACCCAACAAAAGACATTTGTAATTTATACCAAATTTGCATTTATTTGTTTTAAAGCTTTCGATAGACCAAAGCCTAGTTCATAAATATTTATTAAATAAAAAATTATAGAACCACAAAATAACAGAATGCATTTTTAAAATAATTGCAAATAAGTGCGTCATTGTATATAATTAATTTTTTTTTCATAAACTCTTAAGGGACACCCTAGTTAATAGTTGTAGTACATACACTAACACACACTTATATATGTATGTAAATATGTGCATTTTACGGTCCTCTTTGATAAATATGTACATATGTATATTGATTAATTAAAATTCAACGAAAAAAAAAAAGAAAATATGCAAATAATAATAAAAAAACATTAAAAAATACAGAAAAAAGATGGCGTTTATTTATTAAATGAAGGCGGTCCTAAGATAACATATCATATTCATTTTAAAATATTAATTATATTTTAATACATATTTGTATATTATTTTTTTTTTATAATTTTCTTATTGAAACTTATATGTTGGCCATAAAACTTACCTGTCCAGTTGCAGCCTCCAAAATCACATAGACCAATAGTATGATTTCTTTTTCATCTGAACCCAAACCAGGTCCATTTTGTCCGCACGTTGTCACATAAAATGACACAACATGCTCAGGAACCTGCATTTTGTTGTCTATCCTTAAATATATGTTTTATATTTCTGAGATTTTCTCTTGCGTTTTAAGCAAAAAAATTAATTTACTATATTCTACATTAAATTATCACTAAAAGCTTAGAAATTTCTCAGTACGTTTTTTTTTTATTTTTTGAAAATTAATAAAATAAAATTTTGGTTTTAGTTAAGATGTTGGTAATATCTGAAAAATACAAATAAAAATAAGTAATTTAAATATCATATATCATCATGTACATTTTTTAAAGTCAAATTGAGAAAGTTTTTTAAGTCAGTATTAAGTCGATCAATAGAATAAAAACGTGTTAAAATCGATTGAATTAGAACCTAACAGATATAGAAACATTGCCTCTAATATAAATTTTTTTAAACACGACCATTTAAAACTTCCATCGACACTTTATATTACATATAAGAATGATTTAGGAAAGAAAATGTACAAAAAGTCTCAATAAGTTTGTATTAATATTTGAATTAGAGTGACGCTAAGTCGAAGCATATTCTACGTTGTCTAGATTAAAATTCACCAAATTTATAAATATCAATATTTAAGGTATTGCTCCAACAGACATTTGTATTGATCTTTTATTTAGAAAGAAAGTTTCTAGATGCCATAATTTCAAGCAATTTAACATCAACCTCACTTTGAACTTGAGCATATAAGATTAATGGAACTTTTAAGAACTTTATGCAATTAAATGTAAGAAATATTTTTAACGAAATTTTATATTGTCAAATTATTTACAATTTAAAATTAAATGGATACAAATTAAAAAACTAATGAGTCCAAAGACTAAACAGGAATGTACTATCCTGAATTTTAAGAATTTATTTTTAATCGAAGTTCGGTTTACGGCTTGTCTTGACACAACAAAATGTGCAAAATGTTGAAAGTGCCTATAAAAATAAAAATTAAGGTTGTCTTTTATTCACAAAAAAAATAATGCTTAAAATTGTTTAATTTATCAACTTTTGATTTGATTTTGCATTTTCATTATATTACTAATTAGCTAATTTAATTTTTTCAATTGATATGTATTGTTTTCAAAGAAATTTCTATCAGTGGAAAAAAAAAGAAAAATAAAACTTTAAATACATACATTTATCATTTAAAATATATTTTTATACCCGCCACCAAAAAAATGGTGCGGGCATATTCATTTTGTCATTCCGTTTGTAACACATCGAAACATCCATTTTAGACCCCATAAAGTATATATATTCTGAATCAGGGTTTGATTTGATGACGATCTAGCTATGTCCGTCCGTCTGTCCGTCTGTTGAAAGCACGATAGAGGTCGCACCGAAAAAGCTAGGGGGCTAAAATTTTGCCAGAATCTTTCTTATAGACAAGGTTTGCTTGGTGTTAAAAATGGGCTAAATAGGAAGAGAGTTATAGCTCGAAAAGCAAGAGTAGGTCGAAGAAACCGTGTCCTTCAAACATCGAATAAAATGGAATTGTGTCCAAACGCATTAACGTAGACTCATGAAACTTCGAATATATATGTCCTGAGTAAAAACAATATTTTTCCCCGAAAATTATCTAAATCTATGCATTAAGAGAGGAGTTATCGATCAAAATGTACGAAAATTTATACCGCACAGTGTATTTTTCGGTATATTTAAAAACAAAAACGTCATAAAAGCAACAAAATTAAATGTACGACTCTGAAATTTTGCACACTTTTCTTTTTGGTGGGAGGCTTTTTTGTGACGGAAAATCAATGTGCCACGCCCACTTTTACGCCCACCTCTAATATAACGTTTTACCTAAAATTCATATAGTTTCTCTATTAATAAAGATTTTGGAATTATAAAGGGCTATATTGAAACACCTAAGTTGTACTCATTCGAAAAAATAACTTTGACACGCCTACTAAAACGTCCACTTTTCACGTTATCTACCGTTAATGAAATTTAAAAGCTTTAAAAACCGCCAAAATTAGAGTATGATGATAAAATTTGCTACGTATATCCCCCTAGGCATTGTCATTACTGTGCCAGAAAATTAAGGTGCCACGCCCACCTCCCATATAACGTTTTACCTAAAATTCATATAATTTCTCTATTAATAAAAATTTTGGAATAACAAAGGGCTATATTGATATTGAAACAGTTGTACTCATTCGCAAAAATAACTTTGACACGCCTACTATAACGCCCACTTTTCACGTTATAAACCGTTAATGTAATTTAAAAGCTCATAAAACCTTTAACGACTACCTCCCATATAACGGTGTGTCTTAAATTCATGTAATTTCTCTATTGACAAAGTTTTTGGGAAAATAAAGGACCAAATTGAAATATATAACTTTTATTTGTTAGCAGAAACTTTATTGACACGCCTACTTTTACGCCTATTTTCATTGAAAGACTACATTTAAAAAAGTATTTTAGTAGCATATCGAAGTTATAAAGGGTGGTTGCATTTTAAGGGCCGATGTTGATTTTAAATAAAACACAAATTATTTAAGAAATTATTATCATTTTTTTTAATAATGATAATATTTGTATGGTTTAATTATGTATTTAACAAAATATCGGCCAAATGGCCCCCCCATCCTTGGCGTCACTCCTCTATGTGATGGTCCAAATTTTCAATTATAATGTTGATGCTCAATTGTTGGGCATGGTGATGAGGCGAGGTTGACTGCTATTTGCCACACTATTGCAGAAACCAGCAGTGGTTCCCATTCAACGAACTAAGAAGGCATTCACAGATTTTCTAACATTTTATACAGACCTGTTTTGCAGAAATTTAAATATTTTTTACAATTCTCCCGATTGTGGACGAATTTGAACGATTATGTTGATCAAAAGAATTACGAAGTGCACAAAATGCATTTTGATTTGAACGCCCATTTTTATAAAAAACCTGAATAACTTTACAGCGTTGCTCACTTGCGTATCTTTCCACGGATTAAATTGAGTAAGTTTGAGATTGAGAAATGTCAAACGAAATGCAGAAAACAAATTTAAAGACTAGGTGTAATTCACATTCAACATGGGCCCTTAAAATTTAACCACCCTCTACAAAGAAAGTGATACATATTTTATTATAAAGAGATTATTCCATAATGATTAACAAATGTACACAAAATTGGTGGTGGGTATAAAATATTCGGCACAGCCGAATATAGTGCTCATACTTTTTTTAAATAAAATGTGACATAAAATGAAAAATTTTTATCATAATAGTGTTCAATTGTGCTTTAAATTGAGAATATAAATAATAAAGAAGTAAGAGCACTATATACGGCCGTGCCGAATCTGATAATACCCTTTGCCGCTATGTACCCAATTATTAATGCCACATCGTAGCTAAGCCTAGATTTGAGTTTGCGTGTAATACGCAATTTTCTTTATTATTTCCAATGCCATCTTTGATTTTGAATTTTTGCATGCTTTACTGTATTCTAGTAGTCAAGACCTTTCATTTAAAACTTATATTATTAAAGAAAAAATTTCCACCATTTTGTTTCACCACCATCTTGGAGATTTTACAATTTTTTAATATTAATGGTCAATCCCTTATATTTGATACCCATATTGCGGGGGTTAAAAGGGAACTTTAACTACTATATTTGACTCATATATTTGACATTAAATCTAGGACGCCATCTTAGGTTGTTTTTTTCTTTTCATAGCTAACTATAATACTCAAGACCTTTTATTTTATGCCCAAATTGGTTCTTTCGGTTGTATAGAAACTCAAATATATCGATTTCCGTTTGTAAATTTTAGGAAAAACACCGCAGCCGTTGTACTTTGGTGTTTATATTTCTTTTGGTTTTAAACCGATTTGTTAGTTTGGTATTTTAAGCATGGAGTTTTAAAAACATTTCTATAACTTTGCCGATTAGTGACTGAACAATTTATCCAAAATTTTTCATGAATATCTCCAGGGACATACCAAATGTATAAATAGTGTCTAAAATTATCCTATAATTATTGATTTATTTTTTTTTAATTTAGTCTTGCAATGAAACCTTAAGTATGTCTACATTACGATTGAGCTTTTTAATTTCATTAACAGTAAATTACGTAAGAATTGCTCGTTAAAGTAGGCGTGTCAAAGCAGTATCTGCTGATGAACTCAACTTCAACTTTAAAAATCTTTAATCATAGAGAAATTGATCAAAACTAAATAAATTTTAAAATATAATTTTTATGTATACCGTAAAATAGACTGTGCGGTATAATTTTCGTGCATTTTGATCTGTAACTCCTTTCGTAATGTATAGATTTGAGAAACTTTCAATTAATGCGTTTAGACACAATCGCATTTTATTCGATGTAGGATGGACATTGCTTTTTTTTACCTACTGTTGCATTACGACCTATAACTCTCTTCCCGAAACACAGATTTAGCCGATTTTTAATACTAAACAAACCTTGTGTATAAAAAATATTCTGGCAAAATTGCAGAATATAGTATGCAAATGCATATTATATTGCAAATGCATATTATATTGCTCTTAAAGCAAAATATTTTGCTTGCCCATACATAAATTTATTACCTGCTTATTTTCTAACACAATTTAAATTAATTAAATATTGTAATTTCTCAGTATTCTATATATTAACCTTGCATCAAAGTACCTTCAGCCAAAGTTTGTCAAAATCGTGTTTTTTTTTTTTTTGAGTTAGTAAAGTTCAGTGAGGCAGAAAGACAAATATACAAATGTGTATATTGTATTATAAATTGCAGATTTAATTTGGATTTTGTTAAAATGTCTGTAATAAGATAAATTGTCCAAAAATTATTCAAAACTTTTATCACTTTAAAACTGATGATCAAAATGATTCCTTTTGAATAATTAACCGGAAAGTTGCAACGCTGATACAAATTGATATTTTGCTAAATTTAAAAGTAGTATACTTTAGACAAATTAAATTATAAAGAATAATAATATCCATACAAATGTATTAATTTTAATTTTTACTCTTTGTGGTCTGCAGTCTGCCGTCGCCTATGTGTTTAAATCACACTAAAACAATTACATTGGTATATACTTTTCCAGCCCTGATGTCAGATTTTAGTTTTTATATAAATAACTTAGTAAAAAACTGTGAAGAAAAATGTAAACAGTGAATTTAAAGAAGGTAAGTAGAAAATTAATTTTAAAAGTGTTATTTTAATTTTTAAAATAAAAAAGAATGCATTTTCAATACACGAAGTCGGTCTAAAATAAGTAGCCGTTGACGCCGCCAATTACTTTAAGAGCCAACGGCGTTTAAAAAAAAATGGGTGGCGGCTAAATGTTTTATTAATTTATCAATAATTTTAAGTGTGTTATGTAAAATTTTTGGCAAAAGAAATAAATTAATTTTCCTTTTAAAAATAATTTTCAAAAAAAATTAGTTAATGTAAGCGATTTTCATCGCATTCAAATAACTTCAGTATCATACATCAAATATTACATTTTTAAAACTAGTGCCAAAAAATTTCAATAAGTCAAACTACTTGATGATTTGATGATTTTTCTGAAATAATTAGTACATTCTTAATTGCATAATTTTTTATTGATAAAAAGTAAAAAATTTTCATATTTTTAATTATCAAAACTTTGTTAAAAATAAAAAATGGTACATATAAATGTCCTTTATTTAAAAATAAATTATTTCTTCTTTTTCTCAAATAACTACGTGACTTTGTTAAAAGTTATTTGAAAAGTGAAATTTTTAAAATTTGTTGATTTTTTCAAGTTTAAAAATTAAAATAGTTGAGCTTCAGTAAAAAACTTTGGTTTGCTTTTAATTGGTTATGTTTGCTGTAAGATTCAGAATTTACATTAGGTCATTGAATTATTGGTTTTAAGGATTGTAGATGCAGTTCAAAGCACAATTGCTTTTATCGATCCCCATTTATAATCTCGCAAGAGAATAAGCGAATACTCATTTAAGTTTATTGTACAGTTTTTTTTATCAATATTTTGTTAAATTCATTCGTTTATTTCAATGAGCCAATTTCACAAATGTGATTGGTAAATATATGGTAGCATATAACAGTCCATAGCAAAACTGGTTTTCCTAACCCCAGATTATTTTTCTGTAGAGTAACCTCTAAGTACATAATTTTAAACTCGAAAACTATCAATTGAAAAAACATTTTTAATTCTTAAAAAAGATAATAAATAAATATGTACATATTGTTGAAATAAATCCTTTTTTATTTAAATATTGTCAATATTAGTTGTAACATCCTAGCAAACACAAAAGTTTTATCTCAAATTAAGAATATTTTGCTAAATATTAAAAGCTTTAAGCGTATTCTATATGTTTGATTTTTCGTTTACAGAGCTATTAAACATTTATTTTAAAGTATTTTTTATTTTTTTCAGAATTGAGAAAAATTGTGTTCCTGCAAAAACTTTATGCCTTGGTTAAGCCAAGTTTCCGAAAACCTAATAATAATGAATGTACCAGAAAAAGAACATTCATCAAAACATCTATTGAAGATTTAAAAATGCATTCTCAACTCAGCACAAAAATTAGTTGGTTTTATATTATAGTTAGTTATACATACACATATCATAGTAAATAAGATTTGTGAATTTATAAACTTTATAAATAGTTTAAATTATTTATACCCACATAAATATGTATACTAATGCTTATGTAAATATTTACATATATAATTACTTTTTATTTGAAATAATTTGTAATTGATCTTATTTTACAACATATCATTTAAACCGTTTAAAAACTCTTTCTGAAAATATTAAGATAAACAGTAAAACATTTTGGTTTTGTATTTATATTACACATTACCTAATTTTCTTGTTCCTTTATTGAAATTAATTTATTTAATATTTTTTTTAATGAAAGATCTATTTTATCGTATATAGCTGATGAAAACTCAATACAGTTAAAATTTTGTTCAGCAACTTCAATAAAATATCCTCTTTTACATTTAATACTATTAAACAATTTCTACGATTTAAGGCCGAAAACACTATTTTAACTTAAGCAAATAATTTTACCAACTAAAAAATAAGATATGTAAATATGTGAATATATTCAAAAATATTTATTTTAACTGTTAAAATCTATTTAATATGTTAATAAATAAAAAAAAGTAACAAAAATTAAAGTCTTTTTATTCAAGGTGTATGTACTGAAAGAAAGATAGATTGTACTAAGAATTAGTTCACTGCTATTTTATTCAGACAAAATATTTCTTCATTTAAGAAAATTTTTACTTAAATATGGAAATAATCTGTACTTAAATGTAATACTTCTTTCTTAAAAACAACACAAAATATACTCAAATTATGTTAACGTCTTACACTAAATTTTAAGACTTTCGTAATATTGAGTACAACGATGTACTAAAGTTAAAGAAATTTGTAACGAAAAATATTTCATAAAAATTTCATTTAAGAAAAATTTAACTTGAAATAAGTTAAATATTTTTTACAAATAATTAAAACAAGTTTATTTAAGTTAAAAGCGTTCCAAAAACAAGACAAATTAACTTTATAATGGCACCACACTCACAAATTTTTTACTTAATATTAGAAAATTTTATTAATTTATGTAAAAAAATGGTCAGTTGTAGTAAAAAATTTACTTATTCCTTAGAATTGTGGATAAGTAAAAAGTATAACTTAACTTCGGTGTAGTAAAAATTTACTAATTTCTAGTTAATGTTAGAAAATTATTTATACTATATTTTAGGAAAACTATAAACTTCGTTTAAGCTTTATTTTACTTGGAGCCAAATCATTACCGAATTCCTTTAATTTTAGTAAAATTTCTAATTTTAGTAAAATTTAGTTAACTTTTTTTTAGTGTAGGGCTGGAAATTTTTGATTTTTGTGTTAAAAATAAACGAAAAAACACAGGCAGTAGTGTTTACCTTACACGGGTCTTGAGGTAATGAGATATTTTAACAGCAAGCTCAACAGAGGAATAACAAAAAATGAATTTTTTAACATTTATTTCCCACAAGGTATTTTTATTAAAATAAAACACACAAAATCTAAATATGTACTTACAAATATATGTAGATTTTTTTATTTAAATATTTAATTGTTTTATTAACTTTTACCCTCTGACCATTGAACGGTAACATCCGGATGTAGCCAGTGAGTAAAGTGACTTGCAGTGGCGGATTTTTTTTTCATAACGAAATGTTTAAATACATTTTATGTTTATGAAATTATTACAAAATAATTAAAATACTAATAAAACATAACGAAGCAAGTACATATGTATGTATGTATGTACATACTTTAATCACTATACTGAATTATATATTTTTAGTTGCCAAAATCATAAAAAAAACAAAAGAAATGTCTGTCAATTTTACCCGAACGAAGAAAAAAATCATAAAGTCAAAAAGCATGAAAAACTTTAGTAAAATAAAGTGGAAGTGGGAAAAATGTTTCTTTAAATTTCGTTAACGCTAACAACTCTAAAATTGTCATAATTTTTTCTTCATTTCTTTTATTTATTTTTTATTTTATTTTTTGTTTTGATACATTGAATCAGGTATTTTTTAGTATGTGTGTGTTTCTGTTTTTTTGTTCGTTTGTGGTTTAGTAACTTCATTTGAGTTTATCTGCCTGATTGTCGGTCTCTAAATTTAGTTGTATGTACACGTACCCAGCAAAAACTAGGTAATGACTTGGTATTACTAAATAGCATATTCTCAATGACTATTATCTACCGTCTATCCTATTAAGAAGTGTTTTAGTAATGACTTGATTTGTATTGTGATATACCTATAAGTAATTATGTATCAAACATTTGTTTATACCGGTTGTATTTCATAGAAGTGTAGACATTTAAGTTGGCATCACTTTCTTAACTTTAACACTTTTTGTCAGCTGTCAAGTGATTTATGTTAAGTTTGGTTTGGTTTGGCATTTCAACATGAATAGACTGACGCGTGAATAGTAAGGCGTAGAATTTTGTTTAGCGACGAAGCTTAATTTTATGCAAATAGATACGTAATTAACAAAACTGCCATATTTGGAGTTATTTAATGGGCTGGTGGATTCAGTGGTACCATAAATCTTTAAAAACGATTCTGTTCAGAACGTTGCGGTCAATGGTGACCGCTATAGAGCCACGATTAGTGACTTTTTCGTTCATCAGTTGAACAAGCATGATGTACAGGAATTGTGCTTTCAACAGGACGAGCCAACATATCACACACCTCGTGTAACAATTACTTTATTAAAGGAAATGTTAAGTAATCGCATAGTTTGACGTTTCTAACCCGTAAATTGGCTTCGAATATCGTGCGATTTAACGCCGCTTACCTATTTTCTGTGAGGGTATGTGAAATCGCTAGTCTATGCCGATAAGCTCGAATAACATTTGCCTTAAACACAATACAACAATATTTCAGTACAGGTTAGGTTATGTTGAAAAGGAGGGGCACTAAAAGCCCAAACCATCAACAGGTATATACTTATTCCCAATTGGCATGTTCTGCGCTCCGTATGGAAAACATTCAAGTCATTACTTTTCAATGAGAATTTTTGCTGGGTATGTTTTCCCATTTTGTTTTACTTAAATTCAAAGTATTGACGTTGTAATTAAACAAGTAATAATATGCACATACGACAACAATATTTTAAGTAACATACATATGTATATACATATATAAACATTATTGTTTTATATTTGCTTTACTACTGCGTGTTTTAAACTTATAAAAAAAAAATATTAATATAATTATTTTTCATATGGTCTGACTTGCCCGATTAACCTGAGCACTATTGAGCCTGACCCTTGATCGTTGGTCGTCATTGAAGTGTCTACTTTTTTAAACACTTTATTTTATTATTTCATATATTTACTTTTTCATACAATTAAATATAAGCTTGTGCTTGTAAATATTATAACACAGGGTCTACACCTGGGTTGAGATATATGATTTTTCTATTAGCAAAAGTCAAATTCAATCGCAAAAGTTTCATCTTACGTGTGGACTTTAAAGGTTTTCGTGAGCAATCTAATCAAAACTACTTACGTTTTAGGATAAGCTGTCAAAAATAGACTGATACACATAAGAAAAATAAAAAGACCCTATTAAAATTTAAAATTTTTTATAAAAAATTTATATCATGTGAAAATTGTTTATTGTTAAAAAAAAAATACATTAAAAGTACTATATTCCTGTGTGTCAAATTTTTGATACCCACCACCGATTTGGTGTACTACTTTTATACCACAAAATTTATTATTTTGTTAACAACTTTAACCACTGTTGAATAGTTTCTTTATAATAAAATATATATTACTTTCTTTATCTAGCTCCAGTCTGTTACTACATAATTTATTTTCTTATATTTTCCTCATAAAAAATATTTTATTAAAGCTTATTAGACTAAATTTTCTTTAACATCTGTTAAATAAGCCTCTGATAGACCTAAAATATATTTTATGAACACGGCACTAAGAATCTCGACTATAGAAATGATATTACTCACTTCTTTTTACCATATTATGTGAGAAGTGGGCTAATGAATTCAACATATAAATGACGATATCGAGTCCCTTTTTCTTTAAAAATCTTTGTCCATTAAGAAATTGTATGAAATTAAGATAAAGCGTTATATGGGAGGTAGGCGTAAAAGTGGGCGTATCACCTTTATTTTCCGTTATCACAACCATAAAAAACAAAAGGTTTATTTGCAAAATTTCAGAATCGCACATCCAAATCTGTCGGTGTTATGACTTTTAAAGTTTTTAATAGACTAAACAAGACACTACGCGAGGTAGATTTCGAAGTCATTTCGTTTAAACGCAATCGCATTTTATTTGATCTCAGAAAGACATTACTTATGACCTCCTCTTACGTTATAACCTATAACTCTCTCTCCCTAATACGCCAATTAAGACCATTTTCAAAAAAAAAAAATATACATATAGAAAATATTCTGGCAAAATTTCATCGCCTTAGTTTTTCTGCTCAAGCTTTATCTTTCTTCCTTCAGACGGACGGACATAGAGTCTTTAATGAAAATTTCGATTATTTGCAAACGGAACGACAAAATAAATACATCCCTAAACCATTCATTGGTGATTGTTATAAAAACGATATCCAAAGAACTGAAAAAAATTGTCAAGTTTACTGTACGAAAGTCGGGTAAAATTATACAAAATAAATACGTGTTTCCTTTATTCGAGATAAAATTTTAGTTAGCCAAACTAAAATGGTTCCCCTATTTTACGCCCTTTTCTTCCATGTTATAAGTATTCAATTCCATTGACGGTGTTTTTTTTTTCTCAAAATTGATTAGTCTAAGGCCATATTGACGACTTTATACTCATTGTCATATTCATATGGATAAGCTACTAAATATCATATCCAAAACTAGCTTGTTAGCTTGATTCTTACTATTTATTATATTTTTTTTTTCAAATACAAAATATTTTTCGATAAACTTTAAAATACTTATTTCTTAAATTAATTTTGTGGCGAAAAATAAACAGTACAGTAAAGGACATAGCAGGAAACTCTTCAGTCCTTTTTGGTTTGTAATTTACTTACAGTTTATAAATCAATTGAATAACTTCAATAAAGTATTTCTAAGACCGCTTATATAATTTTCTATCTGAGACAAGCTCATTGCTTCTTAATTCTCACATTTTACTTTTGTAATGTAAGAAAAGTTTATTTATATCCTTCTGTATCCTTTTTAAACTTGGCTTGGATTACATATTGTGTATTAAATACATTTGTCCGTACTTCCTAGCTGGAACATAGTTTTAAATTTAAAATTTAAAATGTTGATTAGATTGTGTTTATTTGATGTATAATTTTTCATGCTGCATTCACGTGTATTTTGTATCTATGGTACATATGTTAATTGTAATACCGAAACTAAAATCCCATTTTTCATTCCTGCATTAATAAATGATATCAAGGCGAATTTAACAAATTTTACCAAAATGCTTCCCCATCAGCTGGGCTGATAATTTCACCCAGTGCGAATATAAATAAATAAATAAATGAAAATAAACAAATAAACTTGAATAATTTGCAAATGTCGACTTGCTATCCGTCCTCTTTCTAAGATATATATCTAGCCTCGGAAAAGATTTGTGTCCGGTAAAGTCCTACTTTTTATTATTGTTGTTTATCGAAACCATTTAAAATGTTAAATTTTAATTTCACACCCATTTTTGTTGTTTAATTTATTTGTAGAAGAATAATTTTAGCAAAAGCACAAAAAAACGTAACAGGAAAACCATCAACAGCAAAACTTTCCCATGTATTTCCGAAAGTAGCTACAAATAACGAGTTAAGTGCCGCAAAAGGGTGCTTAGTTTTTCACACTATCACCCCAATTCTAAATAACAATTCCCTGGGAATTGTTTCCCTATTCCCTATTCTCCTATTCTAAATAATTTTTCCCTTATTCTAAATGAACTTCAAAATTGGGAAATTGTTCCCTGGCAAAAAAGTAGGTATTACAAAAGATAATTAAAGGGAGAATGTAATAACAATTTTTAGGAAAAAATCCGCCAACAAATTCAAAGGGAGTTGTGACAAAAATGTAAGTATTTAATATTTTTTTATAAAAATTGTGAAATATTGTAATTTATTGTTACCAAGGCGAATTCATACAGGTGAAATCAGCGTTGTCAACTCGGTGATTTTATCACCGTTTTTGGTGATTTTTAACATTTTGAAAGGGAAAAAATTGCGAGTTAGTGCTTGGTGATTTTTTTTAAAGTTTTTAGTGCTTTTATTTTTATTTCGGTGACACCAAATACTAAATTTGAAAATAATTTTTTTAATTGAAAACAATTTTTGTAAGGGTAAATATCTTTAATAACCCTTACGTATTTTGTATCTTAACAAAGCTAAAAAATATTTACTCATTGTAAAATGATATTATGTTGATAATACTTTCAGCTTATGATACTAAAACTAATAATTAAGAAGATAATAAGGATTGATAGTATACAATGTTTCTGTTATTTGAGAGTTTTGCTTGTTTATTATTAATTGTAACTTATTTCCGATACTGGTTTGTTGATATCCTGTATGGTTTATGAGACATAAACCACCTACTTTTTATAAAATGAAATTGTTACGAGAATTTATTTTGTAAGTAAAGTTTCAAGTTGATCAAACCTTGGTGAAAATAAAAAAAGAGAAATTAATATGCAAATACTTTTCATTTTAAAATTTTTTAGAGCACAAATTGACACCCTGATAAGGTTAATATTTGCATTGGTAGTACATTTGGATGTTTTGGCCTAATAATATAAAGAACAGAATATCTTTAGACTTGTATTTCGATTATCGATATCAATCAAAACTCCAGTCTTATTGCCATTTGTAAAATAATTTATTTTAGGGGGCAACTGGCATCTAAAAGCTTTAATTTTTTTTAAGTAATGATTATATTAGCATATGTAAAGTTAAATTTGTACACATTTTAAACTCAGTGATTTTTTATGAAAATTACGCGTTTTTTTAGGGGTTTAGGTGCTTTTTGAAATTTTAAAGTTGACAACGCTGGGTGAAATTATCAGCCCAGCTGATGGGGAGACTTTATGTCAAAATTGGTTGAATTTGCCTTATTAATGCATGGCAGGGAAATGTGATTTTAAATTCTGTATTAAACAATTAACTTACGTGTACATTTTTGATAATAAATGTGCTAAATTTATGTATATTTGTTGCTTTTGCGTCATTAATAATGTGTTTCAAACAATTATATCCTTTTTTTAATCAAGTTTCATTATATTTAATATGTAAAAACAACTTTTCTACCCCTGATATACGAATTGGCCTTGACATAAAAGTTGAAAAGTTGCTTTGTTGTATCAATTCGCCGTTGCATACACCTTATGGATATTCCTTGATTGTTACTTTTAGGATAAAAACAACAAACAGGAAGCAGAATAATGAATTGTTTTTTAGTTTTAAAATAATTTTTATTTATCTTTTTTTTTAATTTTTGAAGTTTTTAAATTTTTTTTTAATAAAATGTTATATTTGTTTAAAAAAATGTATATACTACATACATACATATATAAGAAATGGCTTTATTACAGAAATTTATTAGAGATTATTCGCAATATTTTTTCTAATATTTTTCTATTATATTTTCTAATATTTTGGGCAATGGATAAATATTGTGGTGAGTCTAAGGATACCACATCATTATCCTGAGCGCTAAAATAATCTAAATTTTCTACATCGTTTACTTCAGCATTGCATTTAAACTGAATTCAGATATTATGCAACGCACAGCAAAATTTTGTTATTTTAGCAGCCTTTTTTAGAGCGTAGTTCAGCTGTCTAGCACCAAGAATGCACCTCCATCTATTTTTTAAAACACCATTAATGCATTCAACCACATTTCAACACTTGGAGTGAATTTTATTTCAACAGACTCGTCCTGTGGGCATCTCTAAGCCTCCTAGAAAAAATGCACGTTTAATTTGTGAATTTGTGTACCAAGAAGCCAATAATTGCTGCTACCTCTTACTCAAGGTGACCACGCAATTCGCCAGAATTCCAAATAAATGAATCGTGACACGCTCCGGGATGTGAGGCATCAACGTACTGAATCCTCAGCTCATGATCACAGACCTTTAATTTTTTGAGTTCCGTCAACACATCCAATAACGTTTGGAATGCCATACTTCACATAAAGAGCTAACGCAACTTTCCGTTTTTGCACTTCAGTTCTGCAGAAAGTTATCCACATTGGGCGTAAATGTTCCTTATATATTAATAACTTCTGCCAGAACTTTGCTAACACTACACTACAGACACACCGTAATCTTTACCAATACCCGTTTGGTACAAACCTTTAGCAAAGAAGCGGAAAGTCGCACTTAATTTCACGATTGGAGAAATTGCTGAATACCTTAACACGTCCAACAGATTCTAACCTTCCAAAAGTAAAATTTACAAAGTGTAAACTCAAGTGGGTTGCTGGCGTCACTTAGCATTTTCCTTTCTACCCTTTGCTTATTCTTGTGCTTCAGAGTTTTCTGCTTCAGCTATTATTATTATCAACGCTACACTAAACATTTTTGTTCACTTTTAACAATTTTTTTTTTATTATTTACGAATATTCACTTTTTACTTTTTTTTGTCAAAACAAAACAGCAAAAGCAAACAGCTGACTTCGAAAATGTAAAATTCTCTCTCACTTGTTATTCCCTTCCCCGACTGTTTAGAATAGGGGAATTTTATTCGCGGGAAAAATGTATTCCCGGGGAATTCATTTCCCTGGGAATATTTAGAATTGGGGTGTATATGTGATGAAACATCCAACATCATTACTAAATGTAAATACAATGTCGGAACACGATGTAAATACAAGACATGATACACAAAACGTATTTGATATATTATCTTGCGATGTAGAATTAATTATCTTAAAAACGCATAATTATTTATAATTTCTTACAGTTAGAATAGAGGTTCTAAAAGATTTCTGTCTTTTAAAAATCTAAAATTGAATATGTTTTATCACAATAATACCAGATGGTTGAATGCTTCATTAATCTTTAGTTACCGCTTTACTTTTGTGACGTGCCATTCTGTTTTTATTAGTCAGCTTCTTCTTATCTGCTTACTTTATGAGGTGACCATACAGAAACAGCTATTTTTCTCGTCAAAGTGGGTTTAATTTTAAGGGCCGATGTTGGATGTAAACAACTATGGTTTCTTCAATCCATTTTATTTCGTGCTATTTTAAAGAGAATACGTTTTCAACTCTTTTTAACTTGAATATTACATTCATAATAAATGAATTGTAATTTTTCCCATTAACATTGCAATTACACAAATCTAAAAATAATTAAAATACTTCGTCCTAAGTTCATTGCAATCAAGTGTTCTTTTTTTTTAATTGAGAAAAAAATCAAACTTTACTTAAATCACAAAAAACATAGAATAGAAGTTTTTACACTCATATAAATTTATTAATAATACAGTAACGTTTCTAATACAAATTTAATACTTTATTTAGGGAGTATTTTTTTTCTTGATTTTTTCGGCAAAAATAATACCTAATTATTTGTATACCCTTCACACAGTGAAAAAGGGTATATATAGGTTTGTCATTCCGTGTGAAATTTCTACAATTTTCATTTCCACCCCATAAAGTATATATTTTCTGAAAGCTTATGAATAGGGGAATTGATTAAGCTCTGCCAGTCTGTCCGTCTGACCGTGTGTATGTTGAAATCAACTTTTTTAAGCCCCCCGACATCGCTTGAACCCGGGTGAGGTATTTAATATATTTGGGAGTAGATCGGTATTAAAAATCAGAAACATCGGTACATAAACAACTGAGATATGAGCAAAAACCCACGACAACCTCGATTTTTTTTTCACAAAAACAACATCCAACAGCAACATTCATACATACAAACGTGTATACTGGTTAGAGTAAACGTGGCATCGAATCCCAGCTGAGCCAAAATAATTTTTTTTTATTTTTTTTATATTTTTTTTTAATTTTTTTTATATTTTTTTTTTATTTTTTTATTTTATATATTATTTATATTTTAATTATTATTTTTGTAAATTTTATTCAAAAATTTTTTTTTTTATTTTTTTTTTTAACATACATACGTAAATTTATAATTTTACAATGGGATGTTTTTTATATATGTATGTACGTATTTCATATGAGATGAATGGTGATACAAACTACTGTTATTGCATGACTACACGTTGTGAAGGGTATATAAGATTCGGCACGGCCGAATATAGCACTGTCACTTGTTTTGATTTTAATTTTATTTGCCAGACATAATTATTATTATTATTATTATTATTATTATTATTATTATTATTATTATTATTATTATTATTATTATTATTATTATTATTATTATTATTATTATGATTGTTTTTTTTTCAGAAATAATTATTTTTTGAGTCCTAACTGGCATATTTATTGAAATTGGGGTTTGTAGTGATACCAAAACATTTCACACAAATACACCTAGTCACAAAAATTTAGTGCAATAGTATCATAAAATAGAGGTTTTAAAGGCAATTGTACAATAAAGTTTAAATGTGCAACGGAATTAAAAATGTTGTGATGATAGCAAGTTAAAATTATAATCGCAGTTCGGAGATAATTTTAAAATAAATGAGAGAAGAGAGAGAATTATTTTTTAGTCGTTGACTTTGACAGCTGAAGTTAAAAAAAGTGAAGAAAAAAATAATCACCTGACGAACAAATCAAGACTATCTGATGAATAAATTTTTCTTGATAACAACTTTTATTTCCGTCAAAAAATAACAAAACAAAAATTATTATTATTCCTTTACAAAAAAGCATGTTTTCGTTAAATAAAGTTAAGCCCCATCAAACTGGTGTACCTGAATATTTTCTTCTGACTGCTTTTTTCTTTTAATCAAAAATAATTATAATTTTCAGTTTATGTTTTTTCTTAATGTAACTCAGTTGCTACCAATTAGCACTAATTGCTTAAGCTATAAACAAATTTTTGACAGATGGTTAGAAATATATAATATAGAAATAAGATATGTATATAAACAATATATATTAAAGATAACATGTTAAAATTTAAAATTTAAGCAATTTCAATGTTCAAGGTAGATATCCAATCAGCTGGTTGTCAATACCTTGCCTTCAATTGTCAAACTGTTTTTTTATTATTAGTCAAAAATAAATAGTACGTAACTGCAGTTGTTTAAAAATGTTTTAGCAAATTTTTAATATAAAAAATAAGTGAAAAGGAGCAATAAAAGCTTTTACTTTGATGATTTACAAAAAAAAAGTTGTTTAACATTTGCAGGCAAATATACAAAAACAAAATGTCTGTTGTTTTTGCATATCTTATGAATATGTCTTGATCAACTTTCTACATAACAAAATTTTCATAAGAGATTTGTTTAAAAAAATTTTGTTAATCTTAAAAACAATCATTATAATTATGTTGACATATATTTTTGATGAATACATTTATATGTCAAAAAATTATTATTTTTTTAAGTTAAGAAAATATAAATCTTTAAGAAAGCGAAAAAAATTCTAAATATATAAAAAAAATAAACAAAAGTATAGAATAGAAAAAAAACTGTTTTATACAATGCATAAATAAACAATTATAATTTGCATTTAGCCTCTTAAATCAATTCGTTTTATACTGAACTAATATTTTCCAGATTAAAGAAAATATTTTTTTGTTTAATTTGGTAAATTAACCTCTCAACAACATTTTGAGTGTATACCAAAAATTCGTTGGAGGTAAGCTGTGTTCACATTAGGCAAATATTTTGTATACAAGCGAAACCATAATTTTAAAAAAATATTTATTTATATTGGATTGATATTGCAATTTGTTTGAGTTTAGGAAATATAAAAGAAAAACATTTATTTATTTGAGAAGAAATTAATACATTTTAGTCGTTACGTCTGTTTCGTCAAATATTTGTGTAATGTGAAGGTACCTTTAGAATGGCAACAATTTATGTTATAATTTAATTCATTATTATGATTTGTTAGTGAAGGGAAGTCAATTAATAACCAGTCGTAATAATTGTTTACAATGAATTAAAAAATTTAACATTATTGTAAAATGAAAATTAAAGTTACATCCAAATCGTTTTTGTTTTATTAACTTAATTATAAATAAGTGTAAGAATGCTATATTTGGTCGTACCTAATCTAACAATACCCTTTAACAGCATGTCCATACATATGTAGGTATAGGAACCTCATCAAAGATTAGCCTATATATCAGTTTTAATGTTATCCGCCATTTTGCTTTATTATTTTCGATGCCATCTTTGATCTTTAATTTTTACAAAGTTAACCGTATTTTACTAGTCAATCCCTTTTTCGAAATACATACTATTTAGGGCACAAACTTACATTTTAAGTTTTTTTTTTATAGTTTACTGCATTCAACTAGCCAAGCCCTTAGTGTTGGATACTAATTATGAAGAGTACATCATCAATTTTTAGATTTGACCCATATATAATTTTATTACACGCCATTTTGCTGGTCAAGCATTTCGATACCCATACCGCTCCTCTCTGTCGACCAGAAGCTAAAATATATCGATTATCGTTTGAAAATTTTAGGAAACGAAGTAGTTGTATTTTTGTGCTTTGGTCTCAGTTACGTACGGTCCACACCAGCCATCGATTTGTTCGAACAACGAAAAATTTTTTGTGCGCACATGAATTTTGTCAGAACATTTGTTCGAGCAACGATGTTTGATATTAAAAAGAAGTTTGAATATGAAAGAAAGAGATGACAAATAAAAATAGCAGCAAAATAAATTTTGTACGTTTTCTCCATATCAAATAACATGAACAATTTTTTGACAGTTGCTGTTTTGTTATAGTCTGAACAAATCGATGGCTCGTTTAGACGTAAAGTTATTATACCCTTCACCTGTGGTGCACAAGGGTATATATAGCTTTGTCATTCCTTTTGTAATTTCTACAATTTTCATTTCCGACCCCATAAATTATATCAAACCCTAACCGTCTGTCCATCTGATCGTCTGTCCGTGTGTTGGTTGAAATCATCTTTAAGAAGCAACCACATGTTCCTCAGACCTGTCTATGATATCAATCTTTTCAAAATATTCGGGAATGAATCGCTATTGAAATTCGGCAAAATTGCCCCACAACTTTTTGATATATGAGCAAATAAACACGACTGCCTCTAAAAATTTACAAACGAAAATCTATTTTTTCAGCTTCTAGACAACCAATAGAATCAATATATCATCTGAAAGCACTTGATTAACGCAATATAGATACTATAAAAAAATTAAAATTCATGTTGGCCTTCACTACAAAATGGCGGACAATAAATTAATATATGAGTCAAATATAGTATTTTAAAATGTTGCTTCTTGAACCCCCTCAATATTGGTGTCAAATGAACAGTAGAATACAGTAAATTGTTAAAAACTGTAAAATCCAAGATAGCGTCTAAAACAAAATGGCGGATCGAATTTTTAACCCCATTAATATGGGCATCAAATTAAAGGGCTTGACTAGTAGAATACAGATAACTGCGTAAAAATTTAAAATCAAGGATGTCGTCGGAAATAATAAGGAAAAATGTTGTATAACATAAAATATAGTTTAAGCTACGATGTGGGATTATAAACATGTACATGATGGTGAAGGGTATTATCAGATTCGGCACGGCCGAATGTAGCACTCTTACTTGTTTTATAACGAATTCGTCAGTTTTCTCAGCAAAATTTTCGAGACTACGGCTTATATTTTGGTGTATTTAGTGTGAATAAAAATCAATTAGCAGCCTATGATTACAGACCTATGATTAGAGACCGAGATATCCAATATTTTTTTTAGTAGCCCTAGAGGCATATAGTAATTACAAATAGTACCAAACAAGTCTATAAATAATCCTAGAGTTAAAACATTTTTATTTTTGTTCTAAAAATTTTCGTAAGTAATGGGGTGATTGGGTTAGATTTTAATACCGATTCATTCCCGGATATTTCCAGAAGATGGCTGCTACATACAGATCTGTGCAACATGTGGAGCTTCACAAAGTTGACTCCAGTATAGTTCAATGGATTATCTTCATGCTGAAATGTTGGGTTGTAAATCACAGAAATGGACGCAGCAAGATTCGGGATGATGTATTCCGCAGGGAACATAACTGTAGCTAGCCTCTTTAGAAGATGGGAAACATTGTGCACAAACACGATAGGGTAATTTTGATTAGTAGTAAATGGATCCTTTATGGACTCTAGGGCAGTTATACTCACTTGAGTTAAACCTGTTATGCACCTGATTGAGTACGTGTCTGTCTACCAGGCAGAGATGTCGGATCACCTGTTGGTGTGTTGAATTCAAGAGAAGAGAATTCTTATTGAACTTGAGCACCTTTTTGATGCTTGAGTGTATTCTAAAACTCAATAGGTACACGCAAAGAAAAACCATGGATGCGACATGATCACGACTGTCATATTATTTTTTCTAAAACAATATTTGGTTGTCGAAAACAAGTAATAGTTATTTTTGTTTCATTTCATCATATATTTTGTTACGATAATCAAGCATTTGTTTGAATTGTATCATTTAATGATTACTTTTCGTAAAAATTTCAAAATGGTTATCATATAAAAATAGTATGATTTAAAAAAATTAATGTGATAAAAATAACATTTTAGTCAAAAGCATTAAAAATTAAAAATAATCATTAAATAATAAGTGAGACAACAGTGTGATTACAAATTAATTAAGCTATGATTTTTTTTAATAATAATTTGATTTTAACTGTTCTTTTTCTTGCTAAATAAATTTTTATTATTTTAAAAGTTTGAGATGACAAAAAAATTAACAAAAATTTTGAAAAATTAAAGAAAATTAACAAATAGACGAGAAAATGTAAAAAATTATTGGTATAAAAACTGAAATTAAATTGGTAAGTACAGTCAATATGTGTATGATACAGCAAAAGACAATAATTTGCCGTAAAAAAGCAAAGATTGTCGACTTCAATTGTAGTCATATATATGATTATTGAATGATGCTTAAATAAAACATAATAATGATAACTGGTAACCATTATATATTTTAACGATAACCATACAATTCATTCATAGTATGTTGCTCTTCGATTATGGTAACCCCAACCATATTTTTTCTTTGCGTGTGCTCCCCAATGATTTCAAGGCTACCGATCTTTCACTGCGTACCGCGCACCACAGGCGTTTGTTCAAGACTATAAACGATTTTACACTAACGACTACTCTCATCGTTGAGTCCTTTGTAATTGCCAACATCTTCTTAAGACTGAGGTGTCAATAGCATACAAATGTGATTGGTAATAGGCCTCAAACTACCTGACCGAAAATGCCTTGTTATGTCACTGCTAAATAAATAACCTATAGACTTCTATCATAGGCAGATTTTTTTATTTTTTTTTTTTTATTTATTTAAGCGACTTTTTCTGCTATTTTATTACCGCTGGAATGAAATCATGACTTTTTATGTTAATCAAACTTCCATGCCTACGCAGTTGGTTTAAACTTTGCACCAGAGATTTGAAGATTATTAATTGTCTTAGAGGGAGCGTGGGACCAAAAAAAAGAAAAGAATTACTTTACATTCGAATTAACTACCAAATAAAAAAATATAGTTCTTATTATTGAAATAAAAATATTAAATCCGCTATTTGAAATTTTCTCGTGACAAATTTCGATTTTGTTTTTTTTAAGTTGATAAATTTGGCGGGCCACACATTATTCACGTAAAATACGTATTCCTTATTATTAGTGACCAAAACACAAATGCCTATTCTGGTCTATTACACTTTGCATAGCTAAGGTGTCTGCTGTTTAAATATTTAAAATAATTTGGTCTCAAACAGAAAGGTATTTATTTATAACTAAGAAGATTTTCAAATGATGTCTGCATGATTACAGATAGTTCTTCTCTAAAATAAAAAAGTTTTTCGATTTCAGTTATCAAGTTATAAAATGTTTAAAATACTGTCAAAAGTTATGTCCTGGTAACTTAAAGTATGTTAATAGGAAATGCTACACTGTAGTTTTAGGGATGACTTATAGAAATTGACTGATATTTATTTTGCTTATATTTATATATGTATATAAATATTAATAAGTATTTGACATATGTGAAATTAGCATAAGTTAATCTTTTAGATGTAGTTAAGTACTTTAAAAGCTCGTTTTTAACTAACTAACTAACTATATTATAATTGTGAAGGCGAATATTGTTTTACAATCATTAAAATGTCTTGAAATATTAAGGACAACATTTTTTCAAATTATAACACAAACTCGATCTTTGGTGTATAAAAGAAGAGTAATAACTTAACAAAAATTTTACAATTTTAAAAACAGAATCAAATTATCTCCAAAAGTATCTGTGTTTTTTTTTTTTTGGTATATTATATGAATTGTTAACTTCATAATTCATGTGTTATAACAATAATTGTTTTGCATTATTGCTCAATATTCATTATTTGAACTAGTTTCCTATTTTCCATTACTGCGAATCAAATATTTATGGATCTCTTTAACTTTGAGGGCTGAAAAAATAATTGGGAAATTTAGGAAGACTAGGTTAATTGTTTATCCTTAAGGTATTGGTCATTAAAAAAACCCGTTCAAATGCCAATATGGAATTAGTAACGATTATTTTCACGTTTTCAACTTTATTATTCGTTAAAATTTCCGCCTTTTTATTTTAGAAAACCCCCATGAAATCGTAGAAAACAAATATGTGCAAAACGTGGGACTGCTTGATGCGGAGGTTGGGCTGTAGGTATCACTGGACTATAGTTCGTTATCGCGACATGATAACAGAGTTAGTTATTCTCCCTTAACTAGTTAATATTGATGACATGTGATTTCAACAGGACGCACAGTATTTTTTCTCTTAGGCAACATTAAAATATAATAAAGTGTCTAAAATATTTTAATAATATATCTCTGCTTTAATCTATATAAGTTAAAATTAAGATTAACATATCACTGCGATCCCGAAATTAAAAACAACCCTCAGGCAAATTTTCAACTATTTTGGATAACTTTGCAAGAAGTTCTAGCAAGAAGTTATTGCCTATATCTTTTGAAAGAACAATATCATTTTAAATAGTAACATATTTCAACTAATAACTTAGATAAATATACGAAAATGAATACGCTGTTTAATTTGTGTAGCGCATAATTCATACAATTTCAATTTGTCAATTTTTAAATTTAAAATCCATTCCTTGAAAACTATTAAAACAGAAATAAGCAGTTGTTCCTTGCAGTCACAGATATACATATGTATACTTACATATAAAGGTAACATAATACCATATACATACATACATATATGTAGATCAATAAGTATAACTTGTTATATCTTCTTCTTGTTAACAGTAAAGATCGCTAAAGTCTAAGAAATTTTCAAATAAACCCGTTAAATAAAAAAACTACTTTTACAGTGTAACAAAAAAAAAATTGGCAAAAATTAATTTTTTTAGCCTACTGCTTTGAAACTAAACAATTTTATTTACTACTTATAAGCAAAAAACAAAAAATTATTTTTGTAAATATTTTTGAAAAAATTGGTTGTGCCATTAAAAAATTTCAAGATTATTTAATTTTTTCGGAAACCCTTTAAATTGTTTGATGAAACTAAAAACATGTATAAATAAAAAATAGGTGATTTTTCATAATTTCAAAAACTTTTAAAAATTTCACAAAATTATTAATTTTGATTAAAAAATATTATATGATTAGGATCATAAGGTCTTAAACAAATTTCCATGTATGGGCATTTCCTGGGGTCACGAACGTACGCTTTTGATATACAAAAAATATAGAAAACAAAATTTTCCCTAGCTTTTTTTATTGCTATTCGATAGCGTTTTGGCAGCACTATGTTTAGTGCAAAAGACGGATTTGATCGAGTTTAAGTTTTCATAATGATAATTATAAACATGTGGTCACGAACGTACGCAAAATAGAAGTCAACTGTGACTGACAGTAGTAAAATGTAAAAATCTGCGAAATTTAATGGAATATTCAAAAGTTATTAATTTATTTTAAGAGCGTATTAATGTAGGTATCTATTCAGTATTTACACAATAAAATATCTCTATTGGTTTTTGTTGAATTGGCTTAAGTACCGGTCGTACGATTTTTCCATATGTTTTTTTTATTATTATCACCATGCACTTTCTTAACAAAAAACTTAGTACTCAATTTATAGTGTGTAGTAACACTTATAACAAGAAATAGACTATTTTATTTAACATGATATAATGAATTTTTAACAATATTTATGATAGTTTTGTTTTTATTGAATAGGCCGTTATTAGAGCTGTGCTTAATTTAAAGTCCCCATCACAGAAAATCGAATGCATCATTCTGATACCTGGAATATTCAGTTTTTCATTCAGTTTTTAAGTGTAGTTGGGGACATCTTATCCATTGTATCAGCTGCAATGTATATTATGTTTATTCCAGTAATGTGATGATAAGCACAGTTGTAAAAAAAGACAATGCATCATTTAAAACAATGTTTTTTGTTTTAGTTATTTGGAAAACCTTTCTCTTTACAATCGCTCCTACGCCATCGACTGCACCTTTCCCATGTGATGTTGCAAAGAAATTCCACTCAAGTGTTTCACAAGCGAATTTAGCCATCAAGTCGGGTAAACTCCAAAAAATAAATTTGTTTTTGAATTGACAGCTACTTCCGTCTGAGAAAATCAATATGTTTTAAAATTTGCCATGTTGGTTTTTAATTTCTTCAACAATCTTCGTTATAAAAACGTACACATCGCCTTTGCTGTGACTTAAACTATCGCTTATTACGGCAAATGACATTTTCATTTTATTTTAGCAGACCAACCTATAATTTTCCGCAAAGTCAATTTGTAACACAATTTCTCTGGGCTTGATATTTTTCTTTTTGGCTTCAAAATAGTTTGTTTGGTCTCGCTTTACAAAAAAGTAGGATTGAAAAGTGAAAAAAAAGTACATTGAGGGGGAAAAACAGTACTTTTCAAAAAAAAACAGTACTTTTTTATCTATTGATAATATAAATTTTACTTCAATACATCACATTTTTATTTAAAAAAATTTAATAAGAAACATAAAAACATGTAAAAACTATGTGAACATAACGGTGACTTAACTTTTAATTCAATACATCACATACATACATACATATGTTTTAAAAATAAGTAAAAAAATACTATAAAACACATATACAACGCAACAAAAAATATTGCATTTGTTTCAAAATGCAATACATATATAGATCGAGTCGAACTACAAATAGTATCTTAAGTTACTAACGTGGTCAAAAACACAAATTAAAGGTCATTTTTCGATATTAATATTGATATTAGTTTGAATAAACGAATTACCAATGCTTTAACTTTTTTGACTGTATTTCAGAACTATGCACTATATTTTCAAACTTAATTTTGAAAATGATCTAATATCTTTCAAAAGTTATTAATTAAATTTCAAAAATAGAATTTCGAAATTGGTAATTAAATTTCAAAAACTACGAGTTGAATTTTGAAATTATCTATAATATGTAAGTCCAATTGATTTCTTTCTTCAAATTACAATAATACTCTACTAATATTTTTGGAATACTATTTATAACTTAAAAAATATCAATTGTAATTGACAAATTATCAATTTTTAAGTAGACTTAGGGCCATTATTACAACTTGCCGGATTTTGTTTGGCAGATAAATGGCTTTGCATTATATTTAAACCCTAAATTTATTATTTTTTTATCCATTAAATATTATTATTATTATTAATAATAATTACAATAAAAAATGGAAGTTGTAATAATGCAAAGCTATTTATCGAGCAGACAAAATCCTACCTTTAACTAAAGGCAAGTTGTAATAATGGCACTTAATCTATCATGCATAGAAATTGTTATTGTACTTAAAATCAATATTTAACAATATTTAAGAAAATAATATTTAGGCTCAACAAAAAGAAAACATTTCTTGTTAAAGTCGACTATAATATTATTTCAAAATCCCATGCAGTTCTGTCTTTAGACACTAGTGTTATTGAATGTGAAACGAAAACTGCAAATGAAGCTGAAGTTGCCAATGTATATGAAGGACTACGTGAAACTGAAAAGCAAACTGATATTCCAAATAGTCCAAATTGATCGCGGAAAATGCGCCAAGGCCGACTGATCTTGAAGAAGATCGCTTCTAAACTTACACCATATTTTTCAAATTAAATGGTAACAAATTATTACTTTCAAGCGGATATTTACAAAAGCATTTGATGGAAGCCAAAGAAATTGAAGCCAGTGAATACGTGAAAAAACTGTTTTTAGGTGTCGAATGTATTTTAGAATTAGGAAACTAAATGTCAAAATCGCTGAAAATACTTATAAGCGAAAAAGAAAATTTGAAAAAATAACTAAATGAAATAAATTATATACACATAATATAATAGTGAAATATTGTAATAAAAACAAGTAAGAGCACTATATTCGGCTGTGCCGAATCTTTTATACCCACCACCAATTTTGTGTACATTTAAAGCACAATATTTATTATTTTGTTAATCGCTATGGAATAATCTCTTTATAATAAAATATGTATCACTTTCTTTGTAGAGGGTGGTTTAGTTTTAAGGGGCCATGTTTAAGGTGAACCACATCTAAACTTCAACTTTTTTCTTGTATTTCATTTGACATTTCTCAATCTCAGACTAACTCAATTTGAACCGTGGAAAGATACGCAATCGAGCAACGCTTTTAAATATTAAAGATTTTTATAAAAATGGGCGTTCAAATCAAAATGCATTTTGTGCACTTCGTGATTCTTTTGGTCAACATAATCGTTCGAATTCGTCCACAATCGTGAGAATTGTAAAAAATATTTAAATGTCTGCAAAGCAGGTCTGTATGAAATGTTAAAACATCTGTGAATGCCATCTTAGTTCGTTGAATGGGAAACATTGCTGTTTTTCACGATAACGTGGCAAAAGAGCAAGCAACCTCGACTCATCATCGTGCCCAACAATCGAGCATCAACAGTGTCATTGAAAATTTGGACTATCGGATCGTGGTGTGCCGCCTAGGTTGGGGGGCCATTTGGCCGATATTTTGTTCCATACATAATTGAAGCATACAAATATTATCATTATAAGAATAAATGATAATAATTTCATAATAATTTTATTCAAAATCAACATAGTCCCTTAAAATAAAACCACCCATTATAACTTCGGTATGCTAGTAAAATGTTTTCGTAAATTAAGTCTTTCAATGAAAGTGGCCGTTAAAATACGCGTGTCAATAAAGTTTCTGCTAATAAATACAACTTAGATATTTCAATAAAGTCCTTTATTTTCCCAAAAACTTTGTCAATAGAGAAATTACATGAATTTAAGAGGAAGAAAGTGAATTTAAGGTTAAATTTTAAGGGCCACAGGGTGATTTAAAATATACATTCTCTGCATTTTTCTAAAACGGGAAATTTATTAGTAAGATTTTGATTTTTAAACTTCTATAACATTTTGCTTTTAAAAGATTTTCAAACGAAATAAGTTTTGTATAATTTTAAAATTTGTTAGCCATTAGTACATGAAAATGAATTGTTTATAATGTTTAGAGATAATTTTTTTTTACTTAGGTCAAAATTTTCCTAAATTCCCATTTTTAATAGAGCATAACTTCAGGAGAACATAAGCATAAGTTGTTAGCATGCCATCTAGTAGTTGCTAGTAGAGTCATCTATCTTATCATATATTTATATTTATATTTAGCTACAGTACAATAAATGGCGCAGTGTAAGATGAATAAATGCTAATATATATGACTAATATATTTTTATAAAAATTTAAGGAAAAAAGTGTGCGTGGCACATCTATTTTCCGTTATAACGAAGACTTTGACCAAAAAACCATGTTTGCAAAATTTCAGAATCGTACATATAGTTTTGTCAGTTTTATTACGTTTTAAATTTGAAATATACACTGTGCGGTATAAAATTTCGTACATTTTTATCTATAACTCTTTTCCTAATTCATAGATTAAAGCGATTTTCAGGGAAAAATATTCTTTTGACTCGATAAATATATATTCGAAGTTTCATGACTACGTTTATGCGTCTGGACACAATTCAAAAGTGAAAGTGGGCGTTATAGTAGGCGTGCCAAAGTTGTTTTTGCTAATGAGTACAACTTAGGTGTTTCAATATAGTCATTTATTATTCCAAAATCTTTATTAATAGAGAGATTATATGAATTTTAAGTAAAACGTTATATGGGAGGTGGGTGTAAAAGTGGGCGTGGCACCTTAATTTTTTGGCATAGTAATGAAATTGCCTAGGGGGATAGACGTAGCAAAATTTATCATCATACCTCTAATTTTAGCGGTTTTATGAGCTTTTAAATTTCATCAACGGTAGATAACGTGAAAATTGGGCGTTATAGTAGGCGTGTCAAAGTTATTTTTGCGAATGAGCACAACTGAGGTGTTTCAATATAGGCCTTTATTATTCCAAAATCTTTATTAATAGAGAAATTATATGAATTTTAGTTAAAACGTTATATGGGAGGTGGGCGTAAAAGTGGGCGTGGCACATTGATTTGCCGTTACAAGAAAGCGTGTCACCAAAAAGCAAAGTGTGCAAAATTTCAGAGTCGTACATCCAATTTTGTTGCTTTTATGACGTTTTTGTTTTTAAATATACCGAAAAATACACTGTGCGGTATAAATTTTCGTACATTTTTATCGATAACTCCTCTCCTAATGCATAGATTTAGACAAATTTCGGGGAAAAATATTGTCTTTACCCAGGAAATATATATTCGAAGTTTCATGAGTCTACGTTAAGGCGTTTGGACACAATTCCCTTTTATTCGATGTTCGAAGGACACGGTTTTTTCGACCTACTCTTGCTTTTCGAGCTATAACTCTCTTCCTAATATTCCGATTTAGCCCATTTTCAATACCAAACAAACCTTGTCTATAAGAAAGATTCTTGCAAAATTTGAGCCCATTAGCTTTTTCGGTGCGACCTCTATCGTGCTTTCAACAGACGAACAGACGGACGGACATAGCTAGATCGTCATAAAATCAAACCACGATTCAGAATATATATACTTTATGGGGTCTAAAATGGATATTTCGATGTGTTACAAACGGAATGACAAAATGAATATACCCCCACCATTTTTTTGGTGGCGGGTATAATAATGAAAATATATATGTATGTATATATGTATATATATAAAAAATTTATTTGCTTTTAGAACATTTAGTTAGAAAAATAACAATTTGTCCCACTGTCATGTTTTTACACAACCATTATTAGTTATACAGCTGAATTTTATTAGCCAATCAGAACACAGCTTGAGTGACGTCAGAATTCCTACATGCGCAGAAATGTTTTTTTATAGCTGCGTGATGGCGTAATCTTTATTTAATCATTCTTGCATACACACATGTTATTCGGCAATTTGGTTGAGAGTTGAGTATGTTTGGGTCGACATTTGAAAAATTTTGTTTTTATAAACTTCGTAAGCCTCCGATACGGATAGCAACTTATAACGTTTAGCTACAATTTGTCCATCAACAACGAGGGTGTCCTTTTTGGCTGCCGACTGAACGCTTACATCTTCACGTAAGTAAATGTATTGCACCACTTTCAACTTTCTCTCCCATTCCAAATCAACTTGTGTAGATGTTTTATTATGGCTATTTTCCGGTTCGACATACCTCTTAAATAGTCCTTTAATAACTTTAATTTTTTTCCAAATCACTTGGTAATGCACTTTCAGCCTTTTTCATTGCTTTTCCCAGAGTTTGTTTACACGAATACGCTTCTTGTTGAGCTTCATTTTTCTTTTTTTGTCGGCATTATTTTAACCTTGCGCGTTCATTTTCTTGCATTTGTTTTGTCGTTATCGCATTCTCTCAGCAGCTTTTTCACGAAATTTTTTTAGTTTTTGTGGATCGCTTTTAATTTTGTTAATATACCGCTTTTGTTTTTCATTTTGCAATTTTTCACATGGTTTACCCATCTACGAAAGTATATTTGCGAGTTAAGAAAATAAATGCATTGTTTATGAGAAAATGTACTTACGGTCACTAACGTACGAAATATTGCAAATAAAAAAAAACTTTATTTTAATTGTAAACCAGAAGTTTTTTTATTTACAAATTAGTGTCACCGAATTAAATTAAAATCTGTAATTTCTGGCACCTGTTGACGTTTAACGCAATGTTATTACAATAAAATATAAGAAACAAGCTAGAAAATTAACCGTTAATCGGACCTTTTTTTTCTCCTTACACTTTTCTTTTCTTAATAGATTGTAATAGAGAGATTTTAAAAAGAGAGTGCAAACATAACATATTTTTTCCATGTAAAATAATTAGATATAGAAATGTCTTTATAAGTAGCTTAAAAAGAAAATATAAAATTTTACAGTTTCCAGCCCAATTTCCTCAAGTAAAACAGCTGAGATATGCTATGAAACCATTCTATTAAAAAAAATATAGACGTTTTATAATTATAAACAACAAAACAAGATGATTATCAAAACTTTATTTTTTTCTATCCTGGTTGACCAGAAAATGCCCATTTAAAATTATACATTTGTTAACAAAGTGGCACAGTTGGCAATAAAATAACTGCTTTACTTAAAAAAAATAAAGTCTTAGTCGCTTTGGAATAAGAACTAGTTCACTGCCATTTCATTGAGAAAAAATTGTTCTTCATATAAGAAAATTTTAACTTGAATATTGAAATAGCTTCTTTTATTTAAAGTAGTTTTGCTAACTTTTAGTTAAAATTTGTACTCAAATGTAATACTTCTTTCTTAAAAACAACATTAGGTGGGCATTAGAAATTCGGCACAGCCGAATATAGTTCTCTTACTTGTTTAATATTTTTACTGATTTCGAAGTTATCATTAGTATAAAAATATGAATGAAGTGTCAAAACCAGTCTAACATGAACTTTTTTCTTCAAATCAACGAATTTTCTTGTTTGTTGCTTAATGAAGTCATAAATTTTTCATATACACATTGTAAGTAAGTACCTATCTTTAGTTGTTACTAAAGTGTACGTTTTTCAAGTTTGTTCTTTATGTTTTTAAACTTTTGTGATATTGAAAAAAAAAACAATTTAAAGTTATTTTTTAAGTTTTGAATTTTTAATTTTAGTGATATGTACATTAAAAAAGTGATTTTGATAAAAAAAATTAGTTTTATATGTATAGTATTAAATTTATTGTTCATGTACATATCTCTATATCATCTTGAAAATGGCTCGTAATGATCATCACTGTAAACTATCTATATATATAAAAAAAGAGTAACGTGACAATCGGTTCCTCTTTCAATGTATAGCTCCATTAAGAAGGGATTTTTGGAAATTCGTAATTTAAGGGAATAAAAAAGGGTAAAAATGGGTAAAATCGGTAATCTTATATCTGCTAAACTAAAAATGATACAAATTAAATTGAAAAAGTATTGTAATTTGCACAAAAAATAAGCTGACAGGTGTCTGACCTTTCTTGGAATTTTAAACCCCTAAAAGGAAAAAACGGGTAAGAACTATAATTTCGTACTTTTTTTATACCCTATGTAACTTCCAAACGCATAAAGCTAGGAAAAAAATTTAAACTGTATTAAGTAATCCGCGAAAAAATATTAATAGTAATTGGGCACTTTTTTCAAATTCATATGTATAAGGGGTAAAAATTGCCCCAAATTTGACAATTATTATTTCCTAATAGAATATGGACAACTACTTAGGTGAAATTATTGGAAACTTTTTTGGGGACAAAAAAGGTACCAAAAAGGGGAAAATTCCGGAAAATGTATGTAATTCCTAATTAAATTTTGTATATTCAACGTTTGCGAAGCTAGAATTTTGAAATTAGTGACTATTGATACAAGGTAAGACTAAATACGTTGTGGGCGACCAAGAAGGTACTTTTCTGAATTTTAATGGGAATTTTTGTATTTCCTACGTTTATAAAGCTAAAATAATGAAATAAAGGATTGTTAATTCAATTTGAAAATTAAAATGATATTGAAGACACAAAAAAGCCTTTTCGCATTTTTATTGTACTCTTTGTATTTTTACGTTTGTAAACATGGATTCTAAATATTAGTGTTTTCTGATCCGAAAACTCCTAAAATTATTGACGACCAAAATTAATTTTGTTTTTTATATATTTTGTATACATAGAATTTTCAATGTAGGTAATAATAAAAATAATAATATTTTTAGGGTAATTTTTGCAAATTATGAATCTTAATTTTTGAAACTTAGTAGCATTGATCTTGCTTTTAGTTAGGAAATATATGCCCGATATATCCTTACTCTACTTTTTATTTTTCTAAGTAAATTGAATCAGAGATACAAGTTTTCATAAATTGAATCAAAAATATTTAATAATTATAAATAGAACTTGAACTTCAATAAATAGTAAGAACTGCGCTAACGAAGTAGCGGGTTAAATGCTAGTTTGTTTATATTTCAGTGAAAAATGGTTAACTTATGATAAACATATCACGTTAAATTTCTGTTATTGCCATTTACGTTTAAGTAATGAACATTTTTGTTGCATACAGCAATTGCCAAATTATGTAGTTTTTTATTTACACTATTGTTGTTGCTTTAATAATTTTTATATGTATCATACACATTTAGATTTACATAAATACATATGGGTACATGAACGCACAGATTTACAAATAGTAACAATATACGTAACCTATGTAGGTATTAACAAACAAAATTAACTTACAAGTAGGTATATAATTTGTTATTTTTGCACACATATGTATGTATGTAAATATGTATAAATAAAAGTATATATGTATGTATTAATATGGCTTTGTATGGAATGTTGTTGCTGTTGTGGAGCCTTTTTGAAATTGACCAAAACAACAAACATACTTAAGTAGGTATATGTGATGTATATATGAGCAAATGATGTATGTATATATTTATGTTAATATGTTTACAAGTTTGGCAGCAAACAGCAGTTTATCAAGTTTTTGTCTTTTTTATATTTTAGCAACAACAAATACGAAAAAGAAAACGAAAAAAGCAAATAAATAACAATAAAACAACCAAACAATTTAACAAACCAGAAGACGAGCTAGTATAAAAGTATAAAAAAGAGTGTAATAATAATGATATTCATTACTATTGCCAGACTTTATAATTAATAATTTTTTAGGGTCCATGGGATATAGTACTTATTCGTGTCTGAATATACCTACATACATATATTTTTAAAAATATTTATATAAAAAATCAGCTGAATAAACAAATACACATTTTCATTAAATTTTATTTCCTTTTTTTCATTTGATTAAACAAATTATTTTACTAAAATAAGCGAAACCTCTACAACCTATTAGTAAATATTTGTTGGATGTTATCTAGAATTGTGCAGTGTGTGAATGACTAGTTCAACTGGTCTATTCAGATGGCTATTTACGAATATCAACGCACAAAAAATATGGTAAATAACATTAAATAAATAAATAAATATTATTTAGGTAGATATTTCTTATACATAAATCTGTTTTCCTTCAAAAATAATATATATGAAGTGTCCTAACCAAAACTGCATTGTTAGTCTTAGATTAAAATTGTTTCTAAGAATTTCG
The DNA here is from genome assembly GCA_941918925.1 of Phyto melanocephala. Lineage (NCBI taxonomy): Eukaryota > Metazoa > Arthropoda > Insecta > Diptera > Rhinophoridae > Phyto > Phyto melanocephala. The sequence continues at coordinate 38,032,804 of OW799237.1, forward strand.
TCCCAATGCCAGAAACTGGATCGTTGCGGAACTATAGTAAAAGCTTTAGCTTAATAGCGTATACATAAATATTTATACATATACATATAGACTTCTGGTCGATTAATTAGACCAACTCAATTTTCAATATTATGGAAGCCATACGTTTTTAAATCTTTTAACAAAGACGTTACTATCGGCGGATAGATAAATTAGAAAATATTAAAAAATCAGACACAACAGTAAATGTAGTACAATTTTTTCAAATAGGTATAAAAAATAATTTATTAATTGTAACTGTTCATTTGATTACTATTATTTTAAGTAAAAACCTTTTCATTAAAGGAAATATTTTGTATATATTTTATTTGTCTATAATACATTACATATGTTTTTTAGTAGTGGGTGTATTTCTATCAGATTACAATTACTTAATGCCGCAAATAATCCACTGCTTAAGTAAAAATTTCAGCTTTCCCAAATGTCCGAAGACGAATATTTTGCCTTGAAATTGATTATTTTTCTAGTTAACTTTGGTACCAAATTACAGGTTTTTTGAAGATTTAAAAAAATACACTTTAATGCGTTTAATGAAAAAGTTATTAATATTTTAGGAGTTTGACATAATATTATAGAAGATTCGCTCGTTAGAAATATTCATTTTACCATTGAACACCTTTAATACTTAATTCCTAATACCGATTGTTTTAAAATCGTTAACCGTTAAGAGCTTACATCGCTCTTCGTACGTTGTAATATTTTTTCTTTGCTAGCTTCCGATTTAACTTTTGAAACCAAAACAAAATTGAGTTTAACGAAATTCTGCAAATTTTTCTTATTAAAGCCGGAGTTAAAGTTTTTTGACCTTTTCTTTATGTGTTTTCCATACATGTCTTAAGCCTCTTTTTGTGGCTTCGTACAATTTTGTTCGCAACATTAATAATAATTAAAGCAATAATAAAAATCGCTTTCAAATCACCCTACTTCACTTAAAGTTTTTTAAATGTACCATATTTATCTGGCAACTATTTATAAACATACATCATCATTATCATTATAATAATAATTATGAATTTTTAAAAGAAGCAAAAAATTGATGACAACGAAGAAGAGTTTTAAGAAGAGCTCAAGCTTATTTATGCTCACTAAAATTTAAAAATATTTGAGTGCACAAGTGTATATGTGATCATGTTTTTTCGTCTTTATGCTGCCTGCTGTTGTTTAATTTTCTGTTGTCTTAACGTGTTTTTTTTGCTGTTTCTTTCGTTTTAACTGTAAATTGTTTTCACTTCACAGCACAAACGAAATATGTATGTACATACATACATACGTACATATTTGTTTTCTTTTTTTTGCTTAAACAATAATAATTTTTGTGTATTTTGAATTTTCTTCAACAATTTTCTTTTAGATATTGTTTTCTGTCTTTAATTCAGATTTTGTATCTTAAAACCGCTGTTGTCATAGTTACAAACATAAATACACATATGCATTTATTGGTGGCACATTAATATCATTTGGCTTGATGACTTGCAACAACATTCTCTTGGCCATAATAAACAGTCATATTTATCAATTACTTATATCGAATAGAAAGAATTTACTATTTACTTTTTTATAAAATAAAATTCGTAGTTTGTGTTAAGTTAGTTCGTTAGTTATATATACATACATACATATGTATGTATGGATGTGTGTATGTTTGTGCATACTTGCGTTGCACATGCTCTTTTTCAAACTTGCACATTCTTTAGATTGCACTATAGGTTTGCATATACATAATATATATTTGAACACTTGTTGTTGCATGCAACAGGTTAAAGATAATCATTGGCATTCAATGGTATTTATGTTTTGTTTTAACAATAAAGGTATGAAATTCATAGGAATGTGTTCGATCTGATTGTATTCCAGTTCAGTCAGTCTGACACTTGTAATATTGACAACAAATGTTTGTATGCATTTTATCATTTGCACACTAAATAAGAGCATACAAGTACGTAGATATGTAGTTACATAGTAGATTTTATGTTGTAGCCATTAAATAGTTTTACTTACTTTTGGGTTTTTTGATAAGTATTTATTAAAAAAAAACATCCAGTTTTTCCACAAAGTCCAAGTTTTGTTCCTCTCTAACAGGTTGTCAATAATTATAGGTATCACTTTGTAAAATAAACTACAACAAGAGTAAACTGTAGAAACTTTCGTTTGCTCTTTTTTTTAATTGTACCTATAATATTTTCACTCTACGACAAAATGTCTACGATTCGTATCTTAAATTATATATTAACATAAGTATTTTAAATTATTTGTTTATTGCACTTTTTATCTGTTTCGCAGTTCATTTTATTAAAATAAAAAATATATACATACATATATATGTGTATCTACATATAGGTAGGTATTTACACAAATTATTAACTAAATTAAGGTTTTATTTAAACAGCTTATAGAAAATTTTAAAATTATTTAAATGTATGTATTTGGCAGCCGTTTTAATAATATTGTATTATATTTCTCCCTTTCAACTAAAGCCTTAAACGGCTAAGTCTTAAATTAATTATAGCTTTTTTGACAATTAAATTTAACTTTTAACAAATTTGGTTTTATATTTTCTTATTGTTTTTAAAGTTTTTATCCGTTTAGTCGCGCTCTCCGATTGATGGTAAAACAGCAACTGATTAGTGGTTTCCCGTCTGTATAAAAACCTGAACAATCAACCTAATCTACCTTTATGATTATTGTCTTATTTTTACTTTATACCAATTTGTTGCTTCGTTTTTTCATGAGTTTCTTTTTTTTATTATTTTTGTAGTATATTTTTTCTGTTGTATTCAGTTCTTTAGGTTTAATTCCAAACAGAAATCGTGTTTCTTTTTTTTATTCTCGTCATTCATTAGCTCAAAAAATACCCGTAGTAACTTACCTCAACTCAGTTAACCAGGTATTTTGCATTAGTATGGGTTTTGTGGTTTGAGTAAAGAAAAATATCACTTAATGCTCAAACTCACTAGTTTTACCACTTGTTGATATCTAGCTCTCTCTCTCTCTATTACTCTACAAATAATTTTTCTTTTGAACACTCATTACGCTCTATTTTTTATTATCGTTGTTAGACTTACATATTTACTGGATATTTCAGTGGTTCTAAATTTTTGTAAATTACAGTGTTACCATTTTCATTACAGCTAAATATTAATTTCAATTGATACTATTAATGCCAAAAAAATTTCTATAAGAGGTTTTTAGTATTTAAATGTGAAATGTTAAATTTTTACGGTCGAATTCATAAAAATTAAAAGAGCTTAATAAGAGGTTTATAAGTCAAATTTGCATAGAAAATTAGTTTAATAAACCCTTTATAAACCTTTAATAACTTTTATGAATAAGGCAATTAATAAACATTGTTATGCTGTTGATTAAGAACTTGTTTACCTAACGATTCAACACGAACTTCTAAAAAGCGGTACAATGAAAAATGGTTAAAAAATAATGCTTGCAGATATTTTACGGTCGATTGTACGAGAAAATTCAGTTGAATATAGAAAAAGAATAAAGCCTACAAATTAAATAAATTATAATAATTATGTAAATATTCTTCTTTTTTATTAGTTTTAGTTAAAAGAAACTTTATATGTATATAAAATCTGCGGGAGCCCAATGATCTTTACATAAATGAAAAAACTTTTATATGTTTATGTAGAAAACATAATTGCAGTCCTATTTTTCATAACACAGATAATTCTATTAAATCAGTAAACACACTGAGAATCCTCGAAATTATTTTTGACAACCGATATTTTTTTTTTTAACTTTATAAATAATTTTTAAAAGTACGAATGTAGTGCAGGAAATTTTTAAAATACGGTAAAATTATAAATGTAAAATCAAGTAAAACGAAGTGAGAACATAATAAAGTGAGATGGAGATAAAAAATGTGATTAGATGTCAAAGCAAAAAGGATTAAAGTATTGATAAGTATACAAGATGTACATGTGATTTACGATAATATTACATTTTTATGTATGAATACCTATAAACATATAAGCGTAGTTCGCAATCTTATGCAAATGGTATTGCATCAGTGCATTTTCAAAATCGTAGAGTATATTTTTACTTTACACTAACAAAGTATACACAAATAAAACATATTTGCAATGGTGCAAGTTTGCAATGGCAAATCCACAAGATTGTGAATTGGACTATACTGCTTTGTAATTCTGTTCTTAATTAACTCACTCAATAGAAATACAGATAGTGATATAATAAAATAAAAAACTAAAATGGCATTACTTTTCAACAATAACAGAAGCAAAGCATATTCATAGGATATATGCATCACGGCAACAAACACAACAATTCAAAAACACATACATTTTGTTTATGTAAAAATGCCCACAGAGTCACACAATTTTTTTCTCAAATTTTGATAATTTTTTAAAACTTCAACATTTTTAAAAAACCAACTCAAGGCATATCCATAACGTATATGCAACGGCGAATTAATACAACAAAGCAACTTTTCATGGGATGTTTTATGTCAAGGCCAATTCGTACATCAGGGATGGAAAAGTTGTTTTGACATATTAAATATAATAAAATTTGTTTAAACAAAGAATATAAATGTTTGAAGCACATTATTAATGACGCAAAAGCAACAAATGTACATAAATTTACCACATTTATTATCAAAAAAGTACACGTAAGTTAATTGTTTAATACCGAATCCAAAATCATATTTTCCTTCCCTGCAATAATAAATGAAATCAAGGCGAATTAAACCAATTTTGACAAAAAGTTTCCCCATCAGCTGGGCTGATAATTTCACCTGTATGAACTCGCCTTGAACCAACTGAAACTACAAATTATTTATCGTACACAAAAAATAAAAAAATAAATTTGACAGATGCAGATACATTATTAATAAAAAAAACTTGGGACTACTTGTGAATGCTAAAAAAAACAATCTGCTGATTGGATACGAGTATCTTATTAATATACATTCTTACGCAATAAAATAAAAGTACTGCAGTCAAATACATTAAAAAAATACATTTTTATACTCTTTACACAAAAGTGAAAAAGAGTATACATATATAGGTTTGTCATTCCGTGTGAAATTTCCACAATTTTTCTTTCCGACCCAATAAAGTAGATGTATATTTTCTCAAAGCTTATGAATAGGGGAGTCGATTAAGCTCTTTCAGCCTGTCCGTGTGTATGTTGAAATCAATTTTTTGAACGCCTCCGACATCGCCTGGACCCGGGTAAAGTATTAGAATATCTGAAATATTCGGGAGTAGATCGGTATTGAAAATCAGATACATCGACAAATAAACAACTGGGATATGAGCAAAAAACCAGGACCACCTTGTTTTTTTCACAATAACAACATGCAACACATACATACAAACGTATATTATTTATATTTTTATTGTTTATACCAGTGGTGCACAAGGGTATATATAGCTTTGTCATTCCGTTTGTAATTTCTACATTTTTCATTTCCGACTCCATAAAGTAGATATTTTCTGAAAGCTTATGAATAGAGGGGTCGATTAAGCCCTGACCGTCCGTGTGTTGGTTGAAATCAACTTTTAGAAGCAACTATATGTTCCTCAGATCTGTATAAGGTATCAATCTCTTGGAAATATCCGGGAATGAATCGCTATTGAAATTCAGCACAATCGCCCGATAACTTTCTGAGATATGAGCAAAAAACCACGACCACCTCGTTTTTTTCACAATTACAACAACAATATGCATATATACTGGTTAGAGTAAACTTGGCAAAAAAATTTTTTTTATTTTATATATTTTTACAATTTTTTTTATATATTTATTTTTAATTTTTTGAAAAAATTATCTTTTTTGTTGTTTTTTTAATATATTTTTTTTTTAATTTTTTTTAGAAACATACATACATACGTAAACTCAATTTATAATTTTACAATGATTTTTTATATGTATGTACGTATTTTATATGACATGAATGGTGATACAAGCAATTGTTATTGCATGAGTACACGTTGTGAAGGGTATATAAGATTCGGCACGGCCGAATATAGCACTGTTACTTGTTATTTTATATATTATTTAAATTTTTGTTATTTTTTATTTTTTTTTTTTTTATTAATTTTTATATAATTTTTTATTTGTTTTTTTTTTTCTATTTTTTTAATGGTTTCTGTACGAAACGGAAAAGTCATACACTCGTACAAAGTAAATTCCCTTAAAATGTTCAACAGGAGGCGGTGTATTCGAATTATTAAATGTATAAAAAATATCCTCTTTTCGAATGTACAGATTTTTCTTGAAAACTACTTAATCGATTCTATTCAATATTTATTTTTCGGCCCAGCAATACGGTCCGGATTCAATTAGTTAAATATAAGACAAGTCATACTTACTACAACAATGTGTGGTTCTTTAGAAGTTTAATATTTGTAACCACTGTACTTTGTCTTATAGCGAACACGCACTCATACAAAAATTTTATTTTACCTGAGTTTTTAAACATCCAAACACACATTAAACCTCAGGGACAGAAGTTTACAACACCAACTGTAAAAAGATCATATATACGGGTAGAATACAAGAGGAAAACAAAAACAATAAAAGAGAGGTGGATGACAATAGACAATTAATAAGTGGCAATAAGCCCCGCGTAGCACTGGCAGCGCCGACACAATCAACAACCTGATATATTCATGCCTTTGTTGATTCTCATACACTCTTTTAAAATGAAAAATTTTCTCTTATGGCTCAGAACTAAACATTTATACATCTGACTTTTTAGTATTGGCAACAAAAATAACAATAACAAATATATTAACAAAATAACTGCCTACGTACCTGTTTATTTATTCCCCGTCTTTTATGAAGATACTTTAAAATGTGATTGTTGTTTCTCTTCAAAGTTTTTTAATGTTTTTTTTTATATATACATACATATATGTATTTATATGAGTATGTATGTTAATATGTATTTCATGAATTAATATTTTGAACCTAGTATTCACATATAGTCAGATCCTCTTATTAATTATACAGGGATTTTTACACAATCAGATAGATACACAAAAAAAACAATTAACAGTTTTCGTCCATTAACTGCTAAACTTTCTTCAGCAAGCATTTTTCACATTCTAAAATATTTTTTCTATATATACTTATGTATGTATATATTTTGTTTTGCTTTTCACTTAAAACTATTTAAAATTAGCTATTATTTCATTTGCATTTTGACCACGTTATAATTTGTATCTACTTTATTAAAGAAAAATAAAAAGAAAATAAAATAAAAAAAATATTTATAAACTACATCTGGGTGTATTTGTTGGACTAATGATGGCGTTTCTTTTTAAATTATAATTTTATTAACTCTTAATTGGATTATTTTATTTCCATCGTTTATCTGATTCTTTAATATTTTCCGATATTGCCAGAGACTCAGCTCAGGTGACAACTACTCCATGAACTCTCTTGTTTAACTGAAAATCGAAATTGAGCGAATCAAAGTCTAAACTTTTAGCTCACAGGTTTGCTACCTGTTCACATACATGCTCAGTGTTTTTTTTATCGGACCAAGATACTAACTAGCTACTTCAAAAATACGTATAAAAGCTTACACAGATACTTTTGACTTCATTTGTATTGCCATTTATTATTGTGAGATAAGATTAACTAACATTTTACTCTCATTCTCTTAAACACTTTCTCCCATTTTTTGTACAAAAAATAACTCAATTACAAGGCTAATTTTGTTTAAATTTATTAGTAAACTCATATTTTAATGTGTTCCAAATTAATTTTCTACTACTCCATTATTATTCGAATTAGTACTACCAAATTCGTTAAATCAAATATTCGGATACACGTAAATACTTTTAACTAAAAACATTTTACAGATGTATTTCTATTCGTTAAAAATAGTCGTTCGATGACTCAACGCATACAGATAATTTTATGGTGTAGGAAATACTTCAACCATTCGTTCGGTGTAGGAAATACTTCAACCATTCGTTCGTTGGTGGATAATTTTGCTGAATTTGGGACTGTCGGGGATTCGAGACGTACGGGTGATGTTGCTGCTAGACAGACCGTAGAAGAAAATTCGGCGACATCAACGAGAAGTTGATCTGCCCAGTTGCAGCTTTCTGACCGCACTCGGCTGAATCGGCGAATTTTAAAACTGTATTTTCACCTCTTCCCTTACAAAATACTACTAGTCCACTAGTCAAAGACAAAGTTTATGTGAATAAGTCCCAAAACTTGCAGCAACTAAAGGACAACACTCAAGAAAAAATTTATCGTACATCGCAAGAAACACTCAAGAAAGTTATGGAAAATGCTATAAAAGAACACACTTTTACGTTAGAGAAAACGATTCTCTATAACTGGCATTATTTTTTTATTTTTAATATAAAAAAATTACATAAAATAAACTTTATTTTTATACAAGGCATATTTATTTATCAGGTAAAATCCAGTATGCATAAAGAGACATGTCGCCGCGACTCTGCTTGCGTTCTCTTTTGGTGCCCCTTCTTATATCAAATTGCGTTTATAAATATTAAAGGATTTTGTTTTAACAACTTCTTGACAAATTATTTAATTTCCAAAACATTTTCTAAATAAAATAAATTGTAATCATTTGAGATCTAATGTAATCTTATTTCATTGAATTGTAACATAAATACTAATTTAAAATTCCATATGAGTATACCGATAAAGAGTGCTGATAATGAAATCGTAGCTGGTTTCGAAAATGCATTCCACACGGCTAACATCGGAATAGTTTTTCAAGATTCTCAAATTATTACAGTTAAATTAAATTTAGAAAATGTTTTAGGAAATTAAATAATAGAATAAAAGAACTTGAGCTAAAATCAAAATGATTTACAGTAAATCTATATATATAAAAGAGTAACGTGACTGACTGACTGATTCATCATCGCACAGCCCAAACGCTAAGAGCTAGAGACATGAAATTTGGACAATCGGTTCCTCTTTCGATGTATAGCTCCACTAAGAAGGGATTTTTGGAAATTCGTACTTTAAGGGGGTAAAAAAGGGTAAAAACGGGTAAAATCGGTAATCTTATATCTGCTAAACTAAAAATGATACAAATTAAAGTGAAAAAGTATTGTAATTTGCACAAAAAATAAGCTGACAGGTGTCTGGCCTTTTTTGGAATTTTCAACCCCTAAGGGGAAAAAACTGGTAAAAACTATAATTTGGTACTTTTTTGGTACCCTATGTAACTTCCAAACGCATAAAGCTAGGAAAAAAATTTAAACTGTATTAAGTAATCCGCGAAAAAATATTAACAGGAATTCGGCACTTTTTTCAAATTCATATGTATAAGGGGTAAAAATTGTACCTTTTTTTGGTACTTTTTTTAAAATAAACTTTTCTTATATTATTAAATGGGACAAAATTTGACAATTATTATTTCCTAATAGAATATGGACAACTATTTAGGTGACATTTTTGGAAACTTTTCGGGGGACAAAAAAGGTACCAAAAAGGGGAAAATTCCGGAAAATGTATGTAATTCCTAATTAGACGGTCAATTTTCACAAAATGTTTAATTGGGATTTCACTAGACATAAAAAATTATGTAATTTAGTAAAAATTGAAACACATTCATAACAGGGTAGAAAAGGGAAAAATCGGGAAGAGTTTGGTACTTTTTCGAACATAATTACTTTTATGCAAAAAAGAGTAGATTTACTGACTTTAAATCATGTCTATTAAAATATTTTGTTACATAGATATTTGAACATTTTAAACTTGGAATTTGGAACTCGGACCAAAAATGTACTTTTTCGCTTTTCTATGGTACTTTTTGTATTTTCTACGTTTATAAAGGTAGAATTGTAAAATAAAGGACTATTGATTCCAGGTAAGACTAAAAATGTTATGGGTGACCAAAAAGGTACTTTTTTGAATTTTTATGGTACTTTTTATATATTCTACGTTTGCGAAGCTAGAATTTTAAAATTAGTGGCTATTGATACAAGGTGAGACCGAAAATGTTATGGGCGACCAAAAAGGTACTTTTTTGAATTTTTATGGTACTTTTTGTGTTTTCAACGTTTGCGAAGCTAGAATTTTGAAATTAGTGACAATTGATACAAGGTGAGACTAAAAATGTTATGGGCGACCAAAAAGGTACTTTTTTAAATTTTTGTGGTACCTTTTGTATTTTCAACGTTTATGAAGATAGGATTGTATAATCAAGGACTATTGATTCCAGGTAAGACAAAAATTGTTATGTGTGACCAAAAAGGTACTTTTTTGAATTTTTATGGTACTTTTTGTATTTTTAACGTTTGCGAAGCTAGAATTTTGAAATTAGTGACAATTTATACAAGGTGAGACTGAAAATGTCATGGGCAACCAAAAAAGTACTTTTTTGATTTTTATGATACTTTTTGTATTTTCTACGTTTATGAAGGTAGGATCTTACAATCAAGGACTTTTGATTCCAGGTGAAACTGAAAATGTTATGGGCGACCACAAAGGTACTTTTTTGAATTTTTATGGTACTTTTTGTATTTTTAACGTTTGCGAATCAAGAATTTCGAAATTAGTGATACAAGGTAAGGTTAAATATGTTATGGGCGATCAAAAAGGTACTTTTTTTAATTTTAATAGGAATTTTTGTATTTCCTACGAGACACAAAAAAGCCTTTTCGCATTTTTATTGTATTCTTTTAATTTTTACGTTTGTAAACATAGATTCTTAAAAGTAGTGTTTTTTGATCCGAGGTCTAACTCCTAATATTATGGACGAACAAAATTACTTTTTCTCTTTTTATATATTTTGTATACATAGAATTCTGAAATAGTATTCAATAAATAGTAAGAACTGCGCTAACGAAGTAGCGGGTTAAATGCTAGTTTAATATATAATTATTATAATAATTTGTATAATGTTTATTATTCTGGAAATGATTTTCATTCAACTTTTAGAGAAACGGTTAGGTGATCTTGGTGTATCACTGTTCAGTGAAATAGTAGGCTTCACAACAGACGGAGCTTTTAAGGTGCTGAAAATCGGAAAAATTATTGCACCAAAGAAGCAAATATATTTTGCACATAAAATTCATCTGGTAATAATTGATGTTTTTACAACGCTTTTAGTTGTGCAAGTGAAAATGAAGCATCTTCATCGGATGATGATAATGAAGAAAAACAGGATTTCATTGAGTTTTGGGTTGCTGAAACAAAAAGTGATATCACTGATAAATTTCACATTAAACTACTTATTGAATAAGTCATAAAGACTTTAAAAATATTTCGAAAGTCGCCAATAAAAAATGAGGTTTTTCAAAAAGGAAAATAACTGAAACTTATTTTCGATTACAAAACAAGAAAGAACAAACTTCTTGATGTGTGCAAACGTTTTTGTGAAGTGGAAATACCAATTAAAAAAGTATTAATAGATTTAATATAATTAAATTATATTATATTATATTAAGCAACTCAAAACTTTTGAACTTTAAAAAAATCCAAAATAAAAACATGACTTTTGTAATAAATAAAAAAGTTAATATACTTCCAGCAGTTTGTCCACAGAAAATTTATGATTCAGATTTATCATCATTTGAAGATAACACTGTCGATTACAATTTTTCTATAGTAAAAAAAAATAAAGCGATTGGCATGTCCTACAAAAGCTCACAATATGAAAAGTTATTATATGTACACAAATATTGAAAGAGAGAAATATATCTGCAGTCTGCATACTTATAACTACTTATAAACTATATTACCCAGGGTACACTTATACAAGGTAACGGTGCAAGCCCAGCTGACAATTTTTTTGTGTTCTGGAGCAGTGATGGTATATGAGAATTTCAGTCTTGTGCCAAAATTTTAGTTAGAAGGTGCCAAAATATATTAAAAAGTGCCATAACAAATAACTTCAAATAACAAATAACAACATGTCTATTAAAAAAATTAAATCCATTTATTCAGTTTTTTTTATATTAATACATTTTATTAAGATAAATTTAATATATATACAAAAAAATTTCAGACTTCAATATTTAAAAAATTTATACAAAAATATATGTACATAAATAGTATCATTTATTAAATACATACATGTGTATGTTTTTTGAGAATGAGAAACAAACCCAACTCAACCAACAATTTTTCAATTTTAACTTATTTTATTTTTCTAAAAAAAATAATATATAATTTACTAGATTATTCGGGATATGCTCCCATGGCATAAGCACCAGTGAAATGCATATAAACCAGCTTAAACCCAACAACCAAATAAATATTATTGAAAAATAATATATTCCAAAAATGTATAAACCGAGAGAGATAGATATCATCTGAAAGGACTAGCGCAATATAAGCACTACAAAAATTTAAAATTCATGATGGTCGCCGCTTCAAAATGGCGGACAATCTATATACATATATAAAAGAGTAACGTGACTGACTGACTGACTGACTGACTGACTGACTGATTCATCATCGCACAGCCCAAACGCTAAGAGCTAAAGACATGAAATTTGGACAATCGGTTCCTCTTTCGATGTATAGCTCCACTAAGAAGGGATTTTTGGAAATTCGTACTTTAAGGGGGTAAAAAAGGGTAAAAACGGGTAAAATCGGTAATCTTATATCTGCTAAACTAAAAATGATACAAATTAAATTGAAAAAGTATTGTTATTTGCACAAAAAATAAGCTGACAGGTGCCTGGCCTTTTTTGGAATTTTCAACCCCTAAGGGGAAAAAACGGGTAAAAACTATAATTTGGTACTTTTTTGGTACCCTATGTAACTTCCAAACGCATAAAGCTAGGAAAAAAATTTAAACTGTATTAAGTAATTTGCGAAAAAATATTAATAGGAATTCGGCACTTTTTTCAAATTCATATGTATAAGGGGTAAAAATTGTCCCTTTTTTTGGTACTTTTTTTAAAATAAACTTTTCTTATATTATTCAATGGGACAAAATTTGACAATTATTATTTCCTAATAGACAATGGACAACTATTTAGGTGAAATTTTTGGAAACTTTTCGGGGGACAAAAAAGGTACCAAAAAGGGGAAAATTCCGGAAAATGTATGTAATTCCTAATTAGACGGCCAATTTTCACAAAATTTTTAATTGGGATTTCACTAGACATAAAAAATTATGTAATTTAGTAAAAATTGAAATACATTCATAACAGGGTAGAAAAGGGAAAAATCAAGAAGAGTTTGGTACTTTTCACAACATAATTACTTTTATGCAAAAAAGAGTAGATTTACTGACTTTAAATCATGTCTATTAAAATATTTTGTTACATAGATATTTGAACATTTTAAACTTGGAATTTGGAACTTTGACCAAAAATGTACTTTTTCGCTTTTCTATGGTACTTTTTGTATTTTCTACGTTTATAAAGGTAGAATTGTAAAATAAAGGACTATTGATTCCAGGTAAGACTAAAAATGTTATGGGTGACCAAAAAGGTACTTTTTTGAATTTTTATGGTACTTTTTATATATTCTACGTTTGCGAAGCTAGAATTTTAAAATTAGTGGCTATTGATACAAGGTGAGACCGAAAATGTTATGGTCGACCAAAAAGGTACTTTTTTGAATTTTTGTGGTACTTTTGGTATTTTCTACATTTATGAAGGTAGGATTGTACAATCAAGGACTATTGATTCCAGGTGAGACTAAAAATGTTATGGGCGACTAAAAAGGTACTTTTTTGAATTTTTGTGGTACTTTTGGTATTTTCTACGTTTATGAAGGTAGGATTGTACAATCAAGGACTATTGATTCCAGGTGAGACTAAAAATGTTATGGGCGAACAAAAAGGTACTTTTTTGAATTTTTATGGTACTTTTCGTATTTTCAACGTTTGTAAAGATAGGATTATACAATCAAGGACTATTGATTCTAGGTGAGACAAAAAATGTTATGGGCGACGAAAAAGGTACTTTTTTGAATTTTTATGGTACTTTTTGTATTTTCAACGTTTGCGAAGCTAGAATTTTAGAATTAGTGGCTATTGATACAAGGTGAAATTGAAAATGTTATGGTCGACCAAAAAGGTACTTTTTTTAATTTTGATGGTACTTTTTGTATTTGCTACGTTTATGAAGGTAGGATTGTACAACCAAGGACTATTGATTCCAGCTGAGACTAAAAATGTTATGGGCGACCAAAAAAGTACTTTTTGTATTTTCAACGTTTGCGAAGCTAGAATTTTGAAATTAGAGACAATTTATACAAGGTGAGACTATAAATGTTATAGGCGATCAAAAAGGTATTTTTTTGAATTTTTATGGTACTTTTTGTATTTTCTACGTTTATAAAGATAGGATTACACAATCAAGGACTATTGATTCTAGGTGAGACTAAAAATGTTATGGGCGACGAAAAAGGTACTTTTTTGAATTTGTATGGTACTTTTTGTATTTTCAACGTTTGCGAAGCTAGAATTTTAAAATTAGTGGCTATTGATAGGAGGTGAGACCGAAAATGTTATGGTCGACCAAAAAGGTACTTTTTTGAATTTTTGTGGTACTTTTGATATTTTCTACGTTTATGAAGGTAGGATTGTACAATCAAGGACTATTGATTCCAGGTGAGACTAAAAATATTATGGGCGACCAAAAAGGTACTTTTTTGAATTTTTATGGTACTGTTTGTATTTTCTACGTTTATAAAGATGGGATTGTACAATCAAGGACTATTGATTCCAGGTGAGACTAAAAAGGTTATAGTCGACCAAAAAGGTACTTTTTTGAATTTGTATGGTACTTTTTAGTATTTTCAACGTTTATAAATATAGGATTATACAATCAAGGACTATTGATTCTAGGTGAGACAAAAAATGTTATGGGCGACCAAAAAGGTACTTTTTTGAATTTTTATGGTACTTTTTGTGTTTTCAACGTTTGCGAAGCTAGAATTTTGAAATTAGTGACAATTGATACAAGGTGAGACTAAAAATGTTATGGGCGACCAAAAAGGTACTTTTTTAAATTTTTGTGGTACCTTTTGTATTTTCAACGTTTATGAAGATAGGATTGTATAATCAAGGACTATTGATTCCAGGTAAGACAAAAATTGTTATGTGTGACCAAAAAGGTACTTTTTTGAATTTTTATGGTACTTTTTGTATTTTTAACGTTTGCGAAGCTAGAATTTTGAAATTAGTGACAATTTATACAAGGTGAGACTGAAAATGTCATGGGCAACCAAAAAAGTACTTTTTTGATTTTTATGATACTTTTTGTATTTTCTACGTTTATGAAGGTAGGATCTTACAATCAAGGACTTTTGATTCCAGGTGAAACTGAAAATGTTATGGGCGACCACAAAGGTACTTTTTTGAATTTTTATGGTACTTTTTGTATTTTTAACGTTTGCGAATCAAGAATTTCGAAATTAGTGATACAAGGTAAGGTTAAATATGTTATGGGCGATCAAAAAGGTACTTTTTTGAATTTTAATAGGAATTTTTGTATTTCCTACGAGACACAAAAAAGCCTTTTCGCATTTTTATTGTATTCTTTGAATTTTTACGTTTGCAAACATAGATTCTTAAAATTAGTGTTTTTTGATCCGAGGTCTAACTCCTAATATTGTGGACGACCAAAATTACTTTTTCTCTTTTTATATATTTTGTATACATAGAATTCTGAAAAAAGGGTAATAATAAACCAAGTGGAAGTTTTAGTGAAGGAAATAATGTTACTTTTATTATTTTTAGGGTAATTTTTGCAAAATATGAATCTTAATTTTTGAAACTCCGTAGCATTGATCTTGCTTTTAGTTAGGAAATATATGTCTGATATATCCTTACTCTACTTTTTATATTTCTAAGTAAATTGAATCAGAGATACAAATTTTCATAAATTGAACCAAAAATATTTAATAATTATAAATAGAACTTGAGTATTCAACAAATAGTAAGAACTGCGCTAACGAAGTAGCGGGTTTAATGCTAGTAAATTTATATATGAGCCAAATCTGGTATTTTAAAATGTAACTCCTTCAACCCCCACAAAATTGGTATCAAATGAAAGGGCTTAACCAGTAGAATACAGTAAAGTACTAAACAATTTAAAATCCAATATGGCGTCTAAAACAATATGGCGGGACCAATTTTTTTAACCCCATCAATATGGGTATCAAATGAAAGGGCTTGACTAGCAGAATACAGTTAACTACGTAAAAATTCAAAATCGAGGATGGCATGGAAATAATAAAGAAAAATTGTGTATAACATGAAATATAGGTAAAGCTAAGATGTGAAATTATACCTATGTACATGATGGCGAAGGGTTTTATCAGATTCGGCATGATCAAATATAGCGCTCTTGTATTTTTTCCGAAAGTTTTCCCGTATGGGGTTTTTGGAGACACCCTGACAGAACCATAACTTCTGCAAAATGGGATGTTATGTGCCAGAAACGCATGGGAGTTGTCTGAAAAGTTCTCAAAAAGAACTCAAACTCCACCTAGATTCAGGTCTACCGCTCTTGTACCAGATAAGCCATCAAAACTGAAAAGATCCTGGATCTCCTTCGACTCGAAAATTCTGACTTTCCAAAAAATTAGTAGTAAAGGTCTCTGAGGTAGAAAATTCAAGCAGAAGGCTCAGGTTAACTTTAACCAGGAATCAGTGGCGCCTCTTCGGGAGAGACGTAGCTCTACTATTAGATTTAGTCGATATTCTTGCTTGTCTATCGAAGAGACGGTAAAGAGGAAAATGCTTATTATTCAGGCGACCTAATTTCGATGGAACTGTTAGTTCACCGCCTTAAGAAGACACTATGGGTAAGCTTTTTGAACAGGTGGACATGGCAGTTGACAAAGAAGCCCTCCGATTAATTATTTATCCTTAATTTTAAAAACTCTGGAGATTAGTCGATGTTAACCTTTTTTATAACGATTGGATTAGGAGTAGATGAAAAGACTACCCGCTTCATACAAGGACTACTCAGTAATAGAGTGATAGTCTCGACTATAGGGCCTGCTACTCTTTGCAGGGTATCAAATAGCGGTACACCACAAGATATTTGTTGAACTCTACCGTTATGAGATTGCTAAAGCAGTATCGTGAAAGTATCTGGATACTCTACCGAACTTCATGCAGGGCGCCCTTGAACTGTTCAGTCGATGGAATATCGATAGCGATTTAAATATCATCCTAATCTAAACAGACCTTGTACTATTGCATCCCAACTACCTTCTTTTACAGAAGAATCTCTTTGTCAATCACCGAATCGACATCACCCGTGGAAGAGGGTGGCCATCTCACAGTTTATACTGGCTGATAAAAATCAGGCTATGGCTTCTTTGTCCCCTTTTTAACAAAAAGATATCCTTTGAGCTACCAGATCACTATAGCTTCTACAATCTGAAATATCGGTAATCAAAAGGGAAGTAAACTGGCGAAATATTACAGACTATACTGTATCTTCATTGTCCGTGAGGCTGCCTTAAATCGCTAGCGGATATTTATACAACATCCTTTTTGATTATTTAATATCGGACATATCTAAATAAGACATTCCACTATTGAGCTCAGGTGGGTACCTGGCAACTCGGAATTACAAGAAATTGTATTGCGGACGGACTAGCGAAGAACACAATTCTTCTCCACTTGGGGAGATTGACTAGTTCACCTGGTCAAACAGGAACTATACAGGTCCACACAGACTAGATGTGGCCGTCAGTAAATTACCGTTGAACATGGGCGTTTGTGCAGATCTTTCGCTTCCAAGTCCGCAATCTGGTTAGTGCTTTAACTAGACACTTTGTGTTGGGAGTTCATGCCAGGAGATTAAATCCCTCTTTAAATAACTTCTACAGAAGTTAACACGACGAGGAGGAGGTTGAAACTCTCAATATCTTCTTCATTATGGCCCGTATTTGGCAGAGATTAGGGCTCGGTATCTAACAGAAGTTTCTTTACGATCGAGCAAGTGTAACTTACATTAATTTTAATTAATGTTCGAAGTTTATCATGCCTCGAGTTGGTTTTAAAGTGCGTAAACTGTTTTCCTCTGGGTAAGTCGATATCCACGTGACATCTCATGTATCACAAAGAAAGTCTGATGGTGTTCAGATCATCAGCATGTTTAATATGACCTACCTTGCTATTGACTTTTGCTATTTTATACTATCGTATTATATATTACGAGTAACAAAAGTAAAATAAATGTACGCACATATAAAATCAGTGTAAAAAATAATATACTTTAATAGAACAAAATTTAAAAAGAACAAATAAAAGTTTGTAAATTTGTGCACATAAAAAAAATCGATTTACAAAATAATTTCGTTTTTAAAACTTCTGCTAAGTTCTTTGTGCGGCAAAACAATGCTATTCAAAAGAATCCTTTCCGAAGGCACCTGTACAGAACAACCTAAAAAGATAAAAAATATACAAAATATTAAAATTAATCAAATTAATATAAAAGAAATCAAATAATTTTGAATATAATCCTAGGATCATAAAATAAAATTCGACTCGAAAGAAAATAGTTCTGGAAATTTTCTCGCGACATCAAAAATTACTTAGCATAGGAATTTGTATGCAGCAATAAGATTTATGGTTTTATAAGTTTATTCATTTTAAAACGCATCAAAAACATACTTTCTTTTTCTAAACTGTTTAATGGGCGACTTTTTTTACAATAATATTAAATTTTATTTGATGAAGAAGTTCTAATAGTAATGTAATCTTAGTTTTTTCACAATCGTAAAATAATTAGTATAATTAATAATTCTAGTAATTTACACATTTTTTTACAATTATTATGAAAATGCACAGTACAGATTTGGAAGTATCAAACGAGAATTGCGTTCTCACGACTTCTAAAACAATAGCGAAACTAAATGCATACCTAAAAATTTTATTGTGCCTAAACGCATTGACGTACAGCGATGAAATTTTATAGGAATATTTTCCGAGTTAAAAAATATATATTTCCCTGAATCTAAACATTACGAAAAGAGTTATAGCAAATCATCATATGATTTTTATTCTTTGGTTATAGATAGATATTCATAAAACCGACAGAATCATATGTATGATGATGAAAATTTGCATATGTACATTTCTCGTCACTATAAGTATAATTCCAAAAAAAATTAAGGTGAGACGTCCACTTTAACGCTTTATTTTAAATTCATTTTATTTCTTTATGGACAAAAATTAAAAAAAAGAAAAGAAATCTGTAATGGATTATCTGAGTTAAATTCAAAAATAATTACATAATTTTAAAACTAGGATGTATCATTCCCACACAAAGCTAATATTATTTTCTAACTACTCTTTATACAATATTGCAGTAAAAAAGTCAGTAGTTTAATTTTTAATGTAGAGATACTTAGGGTCTTATTGTAAGAATAAATTATAGAAAATAAATTGATAGCACATCGAAATTACTCAAAGAAAGTAGTACATATTTTATTATGAAAAGATTATTCCATATTGTTTACTGTAAGTAATCTATATATATAAAAGTGAAACTCTGTGTGTGTGTGTGTGTGTGTTTTTTTTTTTTTTTTTGCTTTCGAGCCGGTGGTGTGGAATCTTCATAGATACTAGTGGCCCGTGCCACAAGCATGTACGATTCGCCGTAGCGCCTACGTACTAAACCACACCCCCTCGATCATCGACGGACATCCCCACGGGACTGCCGCTAGGTATTACTTCGCGGGGGCCGTTGGCATTTACGCCTCCTCCTCGTCGGACCGACTAGCCCTTTCCAGCCTTCTTAGATCCTTAATTATCCGGGAGCACACTCCACTAAAGACCTCCCAGTTTTCCACGTCCTGACACATATGCCGAAGAAACTCCGATGGATTCGTCATACCCGAAGTCCACCCCCATGTATCTAGGGCATCGGAATACGACATGTTCCGCATTTTCCGCCTCTTCTGGGCATTCTGGGCAGGTTTGGGAATTTTCATGGCCAACCCTGTGCAGATATTGCCTAAAAGCGCCATGGTTTGTCATATACTGTGTCAAGTAGAAGTTCACATCCCCAGCCTTCCTATCCATCCATACCGCAATATTAGGGATGAGTTTATATGTCCATCGCCCTTTAGTCGATGTATCCCACCTTCTCTGCCATTCTCTGATTGAAAACGATCTTTCCTCTCTCTTAACTGCAGCTAAATTTATTACTGCCTGGCCTGTCGTTCGCCTATTGTAGATTCTCTGGATCTCCGCCGCCAGTATGTCTATTGGAATCATTGCCGCTATGACACAAGCCGCGTCGTCCGATACCGTCTTAAAGGCACTTATTGTCCTGAGCGCGCATAGTCTATGAACCGAGGACATTTTTCTTCTATACTCCTTTATCCTTAGAGCCTGTGCCCAAACAGGGGCTGCGTAAAGCAATGTGGAATTGGTAACCGTAGCCAAAAGCCTCCTTCTTGGACCCTTTGGTCCTCCAATATTAGGTAGTATTCTAGCAATACTCCTTTGAATCATTGCGGCCTTCGCGCACGCGTATTCAATATGAGGCCCAAATTTAAGTCTGTTATCCATCATGACCCCAAGATATTTGATTGCCGGTTTAGAACATATCTCCTGGTTTCCCACCTTCACCTTCATAAATTCCACTTTTTTCCTACTTGTAATAAGTACTGCTTCAGTCTTCTGTTCTGCCAGGTTGAGATTCGCCGAATCTAGCCATCTCTGGATCCTCACAATTGCATCGTTTATAGCCGATTCTAATTCCACAATATGTTTCGCTACACTGACAATCACTATGTCATCCGCGAACCCGATTATCCTTGTCGAGCTCGGTAGTTGTGTTCTAAGAACTCCGTCATACATGATATTCCATAGTAGTGGACCAAGAACCGATCCCTGTGGAACACCTGAACTAACATCATACATCCGTGGCCCATCGTCCGTTGCGTAGATCAGTTTCCTATTCGAAAAGTAACTATTCACTATTCTAATCAGGTACTTCGGTGTGTTCAGTCTCTCTAGAGCTGCCATTATGAAATCCCAACTGGCAGAGTTAAACGCGTTTCTAATGTCAAGCGTGACAACACCACAGTATTCTTTTGTCCCCCATCTCCAACGTTCTCCTGCTATTGCGCCCGCAGCTGTATCTACTACCCTTTTTATGGCGTCAATCGTGGAGCGTGATTTTCTGAATCCGAATTGTGTCTCGGAGAGTCCATTCTCTCTCTCGACGATGTCCATGAGTCTGTTGTAGATCACCTTTTCCAGTGCTTTGCCCAGTGTATCAAGAAGGCAGATAGGGCGATAAGATGAAGGGTCGCCAGCTGGTTTGTTCCCTTTCGGAAGCAAAACTAGTCTCTGTCTCTTCCATTGGTCCGGGAAAATACCCTCACTAAGGCAACCTTGCATAATTCTCCTGAACAAGCACGGTCGTCGCTGTATTGCGGCTTTAATGGCTTTGTTGGGAACTCCGTCCGGGCCAGGTGCCCGGTTATCCCCAATTTCCCTACCTATCTTGAGAATCTCTTCCTCCGTGACAGGGGGAATATTGCAGTCCGTGAATCTGCTGTCGACGTATACCCAATTGTTCTCCCGCTGTGGAAACAGGTGCGATACAATGCCCAGTAGGAGTGTTGGGCATGTTATCTGGGGAGCCGCTTGGCATTTAAGCTTCTTCATTACCACCTTATATGCCGTACCCCAAGGGTTTGCATCTGCCTCCTCGCAGAGGAGCTTGAAGCTTTCTCCTTTGCTCTTCTTAATTGCAGTTTTGAGTTTCTTCCTAAGTTCTCTGAATTCCTCAATCCTCTGAGTGTGGTAGCTTTTCCCTCTTGATCGCTGTGCCTTGCGCCTCGATCTAAGGCATTCCAATCTGAGGCTTCGTATCTCCTCATTCCACCAATAGCATGGAGAACCAAATCTGTTCGGCTTACGTTGTGGCATTGACGCATCGCAAGCTCTTTCTATTAACCGGCATAGTTGCACTGACGCTATCTGCACTGGACCTTCCTCGATCTCCTCGTCCATTATTGAATCATTGAATGTTTCCACGTCGAAACGTGAATCCTTCCACTTTGGACCCGTTGTAGGCTTAGTATGTCGCCCACGGCCACTGCATCCTGAGATTACGAACATTACCGCCTGGTGATCACTGTAAGTGAAATCTTCGCTAACCCACCACTTCGTCCTTGGAGTTAGCGAGCTGCTGACAAACGTAATGTCGATGATAGAGCTCCGACCGGCTTTCCTGAAGGTCTGGCTCCTTCCATTGTTAGCCACGTCTACATCCAGGGGTGCAAATGCCTCCAGGAGGCTCCGTCCTCTTCTGTTTGTCGATTGGCTGCCCCATTCCGTCGCCCATGCATTGAAGTCACCAGCTATTACAAGTGGGGACTTCCCAACTGCATCATTCACAAGTTCCTGCAACATAGATTCATATTCTTCATGGGACCAACTCGGTGGAGCATAACAGCTGTAGAAGAATATGCCCTTTATCCTTGCTCGAGTAAAGCCTTTTCTTTTATCTCCAATGTTCTGAAAAGCATGTTTGCCACATGCCCATATTGCAGCTTTCGAACTTTGGTCGCTTGTCCAAACATTGCTACTTCTTACTCCATATGGCTCGCTTATTATCGCAACATCTATTTGCTTTTCTCTTACTGATTGTGACAGTAGGTCGTTTGCCAATTCGCAATGGTTGAGGTTTATCTGCATGATCCTTAGCTCCATATTTATTTCCTAATTTCGAGAGCTCTCCTGAATACCGGACATCTACTGCTTCCAGCAATGTGGGCTGAGTCGCCTGTATTATTGTTCTTGCAGAACATGCATACGGGATTTTCCTCACATGTCTTAGCCATGTGCCCTTCCTTACCGCATCTCCTGCACATCTTCGATCTATCCATAGCATTTTCGCACTTGACCGCCAAATGCCCGAATTCGAGGCATCTAAAACATTTTAGGAGGCTCTTTTCCTCCCTTATACGCCATATTGCCCAATTTGTAGCGGCAATTTGTGTGTGTGTGTGTGTGTGTTAGCTATATATATATAGGACTCAAACTTTGGCAAGTTGTTGGACACATACCAGGGAGTATTTATGGGTGAAAAAAGTGGGCGGGGCCACGCCCATAAAAATTAGTTATCAGTTTTAGCTACTTGCACTTGACCGTTTTTCTGAAACTTTGCACACATATCGAGCTGTCATGACTTAAAAATTTCGTGATAAGAAAAGTGGGCGGGGCCACGCCCCTAAAAAAGTTTTAATTTTGAGGTACTTGCACTGGACCGATTTATATGAAACTGTGCACACATACTTAGCTGTCATAACCATATGATTTCGTGTTTAGAAAAGTGGGCAGGGCCACGCCCATAAAAAAAGGTAATAATTTTGAGGTACTTGCACCAGACCGATTTTTCTGAAACTCTGCACACATATCGAGCTGTCATGACTGAATAATTTCGTGATTAGAAAAGTGGGCAGTGCCACGCCCATAAAAAAAATTATAATTTTTAGGTACTTGCACTGGACCGATTTTTCTGAAACTATGCACACATACTAAGCTGTCATAACCATAAAATTTCGTGATTAGAAAAGTGGGCAGTGCCACGCCCATAAAAAATAGGTATCATTTTTAGGTACTTGCACTGGACCGATTATTCTGAAACTTTGCACACATATTGAGCTGTTATGACTTTACAATTTCGTGATTAGAAAAGTGGGCAGGGCCACGCCCATAAAAAAAATTATAATTTTGAGGTACTTGCACTGGTCCGATTCTTCTGAAACTTTGCACACTTATTGAGCTGTTATGACTTTACAATTTCGTGATTAGAAAAGTGGACAATGCCACGCCCATAAAAAAAATTATATTTAGGTTTTTGCACTTGATATTCAATTAAAATTCAGAATGCATTTCGATTCATTAAGGGGCGTAGCAACGCGCGCCGGGTTTGGCTAGTAAAATAATAAATTTTGTGCTGTAATAGTACACATTTGGTGTTGGGTATCAAAAATATAATGCTCTTGACTTGCTAATACAAAAATAAAATTTTTTTAGCCCTAGGTTAATTTATATAGTCGTTTGTTATTATTTATAGGTACGATATGCCTCTAGAGATATTCTTAAAAAATTTTGGATAAATCGATTACTAACCGGCAAAGTGGTAGGTAAATTTATAAATGAAGATCGTTTTCCTAGCTTTTGGATAACAGAGAGAACGATATAGATATCAAAAGAAATGGCTTGACAAAAAGAATATAAAACTCTAAAAAAAAACAGCAGACAGTTGTCCGAGGCCTTCGGCCACGGACTGTCCCTGCAGGCTGTGTCAAAGACACGGCCATTAAGTTTAACGTAGAATACGCCATCCGATAAGACAGAAAACATATATAACAATCTATATATATAAAAGAGTAACGTGACTGACTGACTGACTGATTCATCATCGCACAGCCCAAACGCTAAGAGCTAAAGACATGAAATTTGGACAATCGGTTCCTCTTTCGATGTATAGCTCCACTAAGAAGGGATTTTTGGAAATTCGTACTTTAAGGGGGTAAAAAAGGGTAAAAAACGGGTAAAATCGGTAATCTTATATCTGCTAAACTAAAAATGATACAAATTAAATTGAAAAAGTATTGTTATTTGCACAAAAAATAAGCTGACAGGTGCCTGGCCTTTTTTGGAATTTTCAACCCCTAAGGGGAAAAAACGGGTAAAAACTATAATTTGGTACTTTTTTGGTACCCTATGTAACTTCCAAACGCATAAAGCTAGGAAAAAAATTTAAACTGTATTAAGTAATTTGCGAAAAAATATTAATAGGAATTCGGCACTTTTTTCAAATTCATATGTATAAGGGGTAAAAATTGTCCCTTTTTTTGGTACTTTTTTTAAAATAAACTTTTCTTATATTATTCAATGGGACAAAATTTGACAATTATTATTTCCTAATAGACAATGGACAACTATTTAGGTGAAATTTTTGGAAACTTTTCGGGGGACAAAAAAGGTACCAAAAAGGGGAAAATTCCGGAAAATGTATGTAATTCCTAATTAGACGGCCAATTTTCACAAAATTTTTAATTGGGATTTCACTAGACATAAAAAATTATGTAATTTAGTAAAAATTGAAATACATTCATAACAGGGTAGAAAAGGGAAAAATCAAGAAGAGTTTGGTACTTTTCACAACATAATTACTTTTATGCAAAAAAGAGTAGATTTACTGACTTTAAATCATGTCTATTAAAATATTTTGTTACATAGATATTTGAACATTTTAAACTTGGAATTTGGAACTTTGACCAAAAATGTACTTTTTCGCTTTTCTATGGTACTTTTTGTATTTTCTACGTTTATAAAGGTAGAATTGTAAAATAAAGGACTATTGATTCCAGGTAAGACTAAAAATGTTATGGGTGACCAAAAAGGTACTTTTTTGAATTTTTATGGTACTTTTTATATATTCTACGTTTGCGAAGCTAGAATTTTAAAATTAGTGGCTATTGATACAAGGTGAGACCGAAAATGTTATGGTCGACCAAAAAGGTACTTTTTTGAATTTTTGTGGTACTTTTGGTATTTTCTACATTTATGAAGGTAGGATTGTACAATCAAGGACTATTGATTCCAGGTGAGACTAAAAATGTTATGGGCGACTAAAAAGGTACTTTTTTGAATTTTTGTGGTACTTTTGGTATTTTCTACGTTTATGAAGGTAGGATTGTACAATCAAGGACTATTGATTCCAGGTGAGACTAAAAATGTTATGGGCGAACAAAAAGGTACTTTTTTGAATTTTTATGGTACTTTTTGTATTTTCAACGTTTATAAAGATAGGATTATACAATCAAGGACTATTGATTCTAGGTGAGACAAAAAATTGTATGGGCGACGAAAAAGGTACTTTTTTGAATTTTTATGGTACTTTTTGTATTTTCAACGTTTGCGAAGCTAGAATTTTAGAATTAGTGGCTATTGATACAAGGTGAAACTGAAAATGTTATGGTCGACCAAAAAGGTACTTTTTTTAATTTTGATGGTACTTTTTGTATTTGCTACGTTTATGAAGGTAGGATTGTACAACCAAGGACTATTGATTCCAGCTGAGACTAAAAATGTTATGGGCGACCAAAAAAGTACTTTTTGTATTTTCAACGTTTGCGAAGCTAGAATTTTGAAATTAGTGACAATTTATACAAGGTGAGACTAAAAATGTTATAGGCGATCAAAAAGGTACTTTTTTGAATTTTTATGGTACTTTTTGTATTTTCTACGTTTATAAAGATAGGATTACACAATCAAGGACTATTGATTCTAGGTGAGACTAAAAATGTTATGGGCGACGAAAAAGGTACTTTTTTGAATTTTTATGGTACTTTTTGTGTTTTCAACGTTTGCGAAGCTAGAATTTTGAAATTAGTGACAATTGATACAAGGTGAGAGAGACTAAAAATGTTATGGGCGACCAAAAAGGTACTTTTTTAAATTTTTGTGGTACCTTTTGTATTTTCAACGTTTATGAAGATAGGATTGTATAATCAAGGACTATTGATTCCAGGTAAGACAAAAATTGTTATGTGTGACCAAAAAGGTACTTTTTTGAATTTCTATGGTACTTTTTGTATTTTTAACGTTTGCGAAGCTAGAATTTTGAAATTAGTGACAATTTATACAAGGTGAGACTGAAAATGTCATGGGCAACCAAAAAAGTACTTTTTTGATTTTTATGATACTTTTTGTATTTTCTACGTTTATGAAGGTAGGATCTTACAATCAAGGACTTTTGATTCCAGGTGAAACTGAAAATGTTATGGGCGACCACAAAGGTACTTTTTTGAATTTTTATGGTACTTTTTGTATTTTTAACGTTTGCGAATCAAGAATTTCGAAATTAGTGATACAAGGTAAGGTTAAATATGTTATGGGCGATCAAAAAGGTACTTTTTTGAATTTTAATAGGAATTTTTGTATTTTCTACGAGACACAAAAAAGCCTTTTCGCATTTTTATTGTATTCTTTGAATTTTTACGTTTGCAAACATAGATTCTTAAAATTAGTGTTTTTTGATCCGAGGTCTAACTCCTAATATTGTGGACGACCAAAATTACTTTTTCTCTTTTTATATATTTTGTATACATAGAATTCTGAAAAAAGGGTAATAATAATGTTACTTTTATTATTTTTAGGGTAATTTTTGCAAAATATGAATCTTAATTTTTGAAACTCAGTAGCATTGATCTTGCTTTTAGTTAGGAAATATATGTCTGATATATCCTTACTCTACTTTTTATATTTCTAAGTAAATTGAATCAGAGATACAAATTTTCATAAATTGAACCAAAAATATTTAATAATTATAAATAGAACTTGAGTATTCAACAAATAGTAAGAACTGCGCTAACGAAGTAGCGGGTTTAATGCTAGTAAATGATAAAAAAATATAAGCAAATGAATTTATTTATTTGATAGTTACTTTTGATAATATATATACATAAGCTTATGGTAGGAAAAATAGGATAAATATTTTTTTTAAATAAAAGAGTAAGGATAAATAATAAATAACACACGCAAATCAATTTGATTATTTAAAAGTTACTTTTGATAATATGGGCTTATGATAGGAAAAAAAGGATAAATACGTTGCTTTCTTGTATTTCGTGTAGGTGCCATTTTGATTAGTAGTTTTTATTTTAATTTACTAAACGTCAACTGTCAGCTGCTGTCAAACAGCATCAAGCAGCATTGTTATTTTGCTTACTTGGCAGCACTTTCATTTAACATAAAAATGTATGAAATTATTTTTTCATATATTTTTTATAATTATATATCCATGTTAAATTTTAATTTTTCTAAATCTGCTTGTAAATTAATTTATTCCTATCTTTCTGATCGTTCTCAATATGTGTCTGTTAACGACTGTCGTTCTAGTATAGGCTATGTTACCTCTGGTGTTCCGCAGGGTTCTGTACTGGGTCCTATATTTTTTCTTGCTTATATAAATGATTGCATTTCGCTTTTGAACAATAGTTTTTGTCAATCATTTTTGTTTGCTGATGATATTTTCTTGTTATATTCTTATGATTCTAGGAGCTTATACAACTCTGAGGTTTGTATAAATAATCACCTTTATTCTGTCTCGAATTGGATGGATTTAAATTTTCTTGAAATTAATCCAATGAAAACGAAGGCATTAAACTTTAATGCATCCAATTTTGCTTTTTCTAATCCAAGAATTTATATTAATGGACAAGCAATCTTATTTGTTCAATCTCTTAAATGTCTTGGAGTTATTGTTGATTCTAAGCTAAATTTTAAGGATCATATTAATTTTATCGCTAATAAGAGTTGTATAGTTTTAAGGAGGCTTTATTCTTTAAAAGCTTATACGCCACAATATATAAGAAATCGACTTGCTATTTCGCTTATCATGTCTCGTATTAACTATTGCCTTGAAGTTTTTTCTGCTACTTGGGCTTGTAATATTAATATTATTGAGGCCACTATAAAAAAAATAATACGCTACGTGTTTAATGTCAAAATTGGAGAACATAATAGAACCTCTAATCTTATTCCAATATTTTTGAAGTGTAAATTTAAGGATTATTTAAATCTTCGTATTTTGCTTCATTTTTATAAGGTTATTAAATCTGGAAAACCTAATTTTCTTGCTAATGTATTTTCTTTTATTAACTCGACACGTAATGTTCAAATTCTCGTTCCTCTTGGACATCTAGCTATTTTTGATCACTCTTTTGTTAAAAGAGTTCACCGTGTCTGGAGTTTGCTTCCTAGGGATCTTAAACTTTTTTCTTATTCTACTAATACCTATAAGAAAAAACTGTTTGATTATTTTAATGATACTCAATCTTAATTTTTTAACATTGGATATAGGGTTATAATATAATATATTATAATATAATATATTAATTTATTTTCATTACGTTTGTGGCAATATTTATATGGCTGGGGAGCCAAATCAGCTGATTTAATAATTAATCAATTTATTTTTTTGTTAGTTTATAATATGCTTTATTTTATTACATAATGTTTATTTACATTTATTTTTATATATATATTTTGTATTTGCTTATATATCTTTATGCATAGTTTTAATTTGTACAATACATTTCTTATTGGCCAAGAAGGCTTTCATTGTATTGATATTAAATAAATAAATAAATAAATAAAATAAAATTCAAATTCACATTTAACACTTTGTTTCACTTAAATACATAAGTAAATATACGAAATTTTAATATTTCATCAATCAACACAACAGCCGAAGGTTTGTGTCCACACTGAAACAGCAGCATAGTTTGTGTTCACGCTACAAACTCAAACACTGAACCAAACACCACACATATGTTTGAGTGTATGTGTTTAAACAATTTTCATTTGAGAAATTTAAATATTAGGAAGATATCATTCAATATGAAATGTATATCAAACGAAAGATAACATCTTCATTTACCTACAAAAAAAATTTAAAAAAAAGTTATCTCGCCGTTTCCTCATAATCAATGAAATGAAGATTACAACAATGACAATCTGACATGACTCCCTATACCGTAAGGTAAGACGTATTCTACACCAAAAAATTTTATTCAAGATGGCGGCCACTACAAAAAGGCGTACAATTAGTTTATATATGAGTTAAATCTAGTAATTAAAAATGTACCTATTTCAACCCTCTTAATATTGGTATCAAACGAAAGGACTTAGCAAGTGGAATACAGAAAATAATGAAAAAATTAAAATCCAAGATGGCGTCCGAAATAAAATGTCGGATATATGGGTCAAGTAAGTAATTACGGTTATTACCCTTCAACTTCCACAATATGGGTATCAAATGAAAGGGTTTGACGAAAAGAATTAATGAAATCTTTAAAAAAGTAGTAAGTAAAGTATACGTGTCAATATAGTTTCTTCTAATAAATAAAACTTAGATATTTCAAATAGTCCTGTATTCTTCCAAAACTTTGTCCATAGAAAAGTTAAATTTTCTGGCATAATAATGACACTGAATAGAAAGCTTCATATGCGAAATTTCACTAGCATACCTTTGATTCTATCGGTTTTATGAGCATTTAAATTTAATTGACAGTAGATTACGTGAAAAGTGCAATAGTTTCTGCCAATAAACTCAACTCAGATATTTCAATATCGAGTCCTTTATTCTTCAAAAATATTTATTCGTAGATAAATTATATGAATTTTAGATAAAGATAAAGTGTTATATGAGAGGTGGGCGTGTCACATTTATTATCCTTTAGTACAAAGCCTTTGACCAAAAAGCAATGTTTGCAAAATTTCAGAATCATACATCTAATTTTGTCAGTTTTATTACGTTTTTAATTTTAAATATACCGAAAAATACACTGTGCGATATAAATTTTCGTACATTTTTATAAACGCCACCAAAAAAATGGTGCGGGTATATTCATTTTGTCTTTCCGTTTGTAACACATCGAAATATCCATTTTAGACCCCATAAAGTATATATATTCTGAATCGGGGTTTCATTTTATGACGATCTAGCTATGTCCGTCCATCTGTCCGTCTGTTGAAAGCACGATAGAGGTCGCACCGAAAAAGCTAGGGGGCTCAAATTTTGCCAGAATCTTTTTTATATACAATGTTTGTTTTGTATTAAAAATGCGCTAAATCGGAATATTAGGAAGAGAGTTATAGCTCGTAATGCAAGTGTAGGTCGAAAACCGTGTCCTTCCAACGTCAAATAAAATGGAATTGTATCCAAACGCATTAACGTAGAGTCATGAAACTTCAAATATATATTACTGGAGTAAACACAATATTTCTCCCCAAAAATTTCTTAAATCTATGCATTGGGAAAGGAGTTATAGATCAAAATGAACGAAAATTTATACCGCGCAGTGTATTTTTCGGTATATTTAAAATTTAAACCCTAATAAAACTGACAAAATTACATGTACGATTCTGAAATTTGGCACACTTGGTTTTTTGGTCAATGGCTTTGTTTTAATGGAAAATAAATATGACACGCCCACTTTTACGCCCACCTCCCATATAACGCTTTTCCTCAAATTCATATAATTTCTCTATGAATAAGGGTTGTGGAATAATAAAATACTATATTGAAATATCTAAGTTGTATTCATTAGCAGAAACAACTTCGACACGCCTGCTACAACGCCCACTTTTCACGTTATCCACTGTTAATTAAATTTAAGAGCTCATAAAGATGACAAAATTAGAGGTATGATTATGAAATTTGCTAATTATATCCTTTTAGTCAATGTCATTGAAAATTTAGGTGTCACGTCTACTTTTGCGCCCACCTCCCATATAAAGTTTTATCTCAAATTCATATAATTTCTCTATGGACAAAATTTTTGGGAGAATAAAGGACTATATTAAAATGACTCAGTTTTATTTATTAGCAGAAACTACATTGACATGCCTACTTTACCGCCCACTTTCATTTAGAAGTTATACAAAGAAGTGATACATACATATTTTAGTATAAAGAGATTATTCTATAGCGATTACTGTTAAAAACAAAATAATACATTTTGTGCTATAAATAGGGGTTTTCCCGGGAATTTGAGTTATTTGATCTTCCCGATTTCCCGGGATTATTTTTCGGAATCCCGAGAAATTAAAAGGGTGGCTATGATTCGAAAGCAGCTGTAACATTTTTTTCATAAAAATTTTTTCAAGGTTTTTTTTTAACTTTACATTTAAAAATATTTTTACAAATAATTTGATATACTTATTGAGGTAAAGTGTTAAAAACTTAAAAAAAATCAGCCAACGTTACTAATACTTCAAAATTTCTACAAAAAAAGTTTTAAAATTTTTTGAGGGAAGTGGTCAAAAAACTCGAAATTTTGTATTTTTGTTAAATGCACTTTTAACTATTCATCCAACATCGATATAAAGTTAACGAGTGTTTTCTGTAACAGGGCAATTTGTTAATAAAATCAGAAATAAACTTTCTGACCAATCAATAAACGCTTTGAGCATATTTTCTAAGTCGTAAAATATTTTTACGTTAAATTTTTTTAATTACACATAGTATTTACATGTTTTTGAAATTGAATTCTATTGATTTTGTTTTTGATCTCATAGCTGAGGTACCTGTATTTTCGTTTTTTGTGCTCATATTTGATCTCGTATCTAGAGAATAATATTTATTTCAATAAAAAATATTTTTACTTAATTTATATTTTAAATTTAAGATTCTTTATTATTTTTTATAGTTTTGAAGTATTTCCTATACATTATAAACTATTTTATGCTTTTTTATAAAAAGTTTTTTATTAAATTAAATCAAATTTACTTTTTATTTGTTTTGCGGCAGGATCCCGGGAAATTAAAAGATAAATCTCGCATTCCTGGGAAACAAACAATTGCGAAAAAAAACCCTAGCTATAAAAGTACGGAAAATTGGTGGTGGGTATAAAAGATTCGGCACAGCCGAATATAGTGCTCTTACTTGTTATTTGTAACTCCTTTCCTAACTCAAAGATTTAAGCAATTTTTTACTCAGGAAATATATATTCGAAGTTTCATGACTCTACGTTAATGTGTTTGGACACAATTCAATTTTAATAGATATTGGAAGGACATGGTTTTTTTACATACTCTTACATAACGAGCTATAACTCTCTTCTTAATATTCTGATTTAGCCAATACCAAACAAGCCTTGTGTATAAGAAATATTCTGGCAAAATTTGAGCCCCTAACTTTTTCGGTTCGAGCTCTATCGTGATTTCAACATACGGACAGACAGACGGACGGACATAGCTAGATGAAACCAGGATTCAGAAAATATATACTTGAATATTTTGATGTATTATAAACGGAATGACAAAATTAATATACCCCACATTTTTTGGTGGCGGGTATAATAAAGTGTTAAACCTTCTTTATACAAAATTTAGTTTTGAAGTTCAAAAAATACAAAATTTAATATAGATTTCATAAATACATACTGCAGAAAAATAATTGTTTAGAAAACTTACCTAAAATAGTTATAGAAGGATTTAGTTTACCTTCCTTATTGAACAGAGGTAGATTTTCCATTTTGGCAAAAGGCTTATTTGGATCAGGATCACTTGGTGTGCCTTCAACACGAGACCACTGGCCGATTGTAGAACCACGACCAACTTTAATAAAATAAAATAATATTTAATTATAAATACATTTTAAATATTTTACTGACATTTTTTTACCTATTGAATGTAATATAAGTGTATGATCCTTAATTATAGCATTTTCTAATATTATAGACTCGCGTATTCTGACACCGGAGCCTATAGTTACACCTGGGCCAATAGACACATTTGGGCCTAACTATCATTCAAAATTCGTTAAAAGTTTAAATTCTTATAAAAAAAATATTAAGATAAATTTTAATAAATATTCTTACCACTGCAGTGTAGTGGACTGTTGCACTAGGATGTATATACACATCAGGTTGTATGGTACAAATAAGGTTTCCTTCATTATCGGCGTGTTTAATACCAGCATTTGCCAAGCGCTCAGGATGTGTTTTCTTATAGAGGTCTGTAATTGAAAACAATTTTATTCGAAACTTATTGTTTTAACAATAGCGAAGTTCACACCGCATTCCGTAGTTGTTAAGGTTTGTATACACGAAATTTTTTATTTATCTTTACATGGAAAAATAATTAAATAAAAATTTTTGTTTTAATTCAAACATACATACATAAAAAAAAAAAAACCGGCAACTCTATGCCTGAATAGACGTGATTATTACACCGCTGGCGTAAATAACAATAACTAAAAACTTAAATGTCATAAAATTTATTTTGTTACTTTTTTTACTTTATATTTCCCTATAAAAGTTTAATATCATAAGATATTGATGAAAAAGTGTTTTTTATATTGATTTGGAGAATTTTTGCTGTGTGCTGTTCTTTTTTTTGCATTCTTTTTGGAATATTGTGAAATTCCTAACGGATTTGTTGTTGCTGCTTTTCATTTGCTAGCTTGATAATTATGCCGGCTACTAAAGTCTTCAAATGTGGTGTGTGTGATGATGCTATTGGAAAGTCCCAAGGTAGCATACAGTGCAAATTATGTAAAATGTGGTTACACTTGCAGTGTGCGAATGTTACTGAGAAACATGTTGCTTTGTTTAAGGAAAGATCGAAGTCTTTTTTTTTCACCTGTTCTAGCTGTTGTGATAATTCTATTTATGACCGTTCGGTCCATGATGAAGTGAAATCCCTAAAAAATAGCTTTGATGAATTTGCTAACACTATCAAAAGTGATAATACTGCCTTTAAAAACTCTATGATGCTAATGTTGTCCGATTTTAAAAATGAGTTTTCGTCATGCATTAAGGAAATGAAATCTGATATTCTTGATTGCTGCAAATTGGTCAATAAAATTGATAACTCCACCTCTTCCAAGATATCTGCTTTGGAGGCTGAGGTTAACGTTTTACACCGCCGTATAAATCGTGGTGATATTGTTGTAAGCGGTTTACCATCTGGGTTGAATAATTTGTCTTCTGTGGCTATCTCACTATGTAAGCACTATGCGATCAACGTTTCTGAGCTGGCTTTGAATCAAGTGTGCTATATGAATGATAAAAAGCAGTTGTTGATCAAATTCAACAATATTGATGTACGTGATTCTTTAATGAAGGAATACTTTAAAGTACGGTCACTAAAAGTTAAAGATATACTTGGTGGTCAGATTGAGAGTCGTGTGTACCTAAATGATCACTTTTCCCCTACTACCTCTAAGCTCAACTCGCTTTGTCGCAGGTTGGTACGTCTTAAAATTATTTCTAAATACAGAATATTGAACAGAGATAAGCCTAAAGCTTTCTTGACTCTTATTGATGGCAAGCAAATGGAGTGTGACCTTGTTGAATGTGGTAATCTAATTGACATAAATACAAACTCAACCCTTACAATATAACCCTTTTTCATTATTATCTTTAATTTTACTTTTAACCAGACTTAACAATTGAATATTAATATGGAATTTTTGCTTTGTTGCTACTAAATATTGTTAATTCTGGTTTTGCTAGTTAATTATAAACTTTTTATGCATTGAATTATTTTCTTGAATTATTATATTTATAACAGTGTGTTTATTATGATTAATTGTGAATTTATTGTATAATTGTAACTTTTTAATATATTTATATGTATTCATATATATATTTATTTTTTGTTTGTTCTATAAATTTTTATTATAAAAGATCTATCATGCTTTTCTTCTACTTATGTAATGACTTTTGGTTCCCTTTTGTGATTTTTGCTTTTAATGTCCACTAACAATGGTATTTTTGGTTCCTCTAATCGTAATGGATTGTCGATTAACACTAATTTAAATTCTTTTTCTCAGAAATTGAAAATAGGTCATATAAACTGTCAGAGTATTAATCCTTCTTCAAATTCTACTAAGTTTGATGAACTCAAGAGTATTGTGAATGATAGTTTTGAGCTTTTTGCAATCTCTGAAACATGGCTTAAACCGTATATATCTGACTCCATGATACGTTTGGATAACTATAAAGTGATAAGAAATGATCGTTTGCATCGTAGAGGTGGTGGCGTTTGTATTTACTTATACTGTAATATTAAATATAGGGAAGTCTTTAAGGTTTCAACTGATGACTGTGAGTCAATTTTTTTAGAGATTTTGTTTGATAGTGCTAAATTACTTTTTGGTGTAGTATATTTACCGCTTGGCAATATAACAGCATTTGAAACTTTACACGGTGATTTGCTACTTAAATATTCTAACATAATAATTGTAGGTGACTTTAACTGTAATATGTTTAATGTTGCTAAATCCAACCTGATGCGGTCTTTGTGTTCTCGATGTGGAATTTCAATACACCATAATTCCTGTCCTACTCATATTGATGTGGCACATTCTTCTACATCTTTATTGGATTTTTGGTTAGTTAGTGATCAGTCAATAATTTTATATTCTTCCCTAATTCAATGTCCCTGTATTTCTCATCATTCTCTTATCTTTGCTGTGTTTCAATTTGACTACATGAAAACTAGTGAATTTATTGAATATCGTGATTATAATTCTATTGATTGGGATGGTCTCTTGAATTTTTTGTCTGAATTTGATGTGTTTTCTTTTTTTAATTCATCTGATGTTAATTTTCAAAGTCCTGTTTTAAATTCTTTATTAAATTCCCTATATAGTTTTGTACCTATTGTAAGAAGGAGAATTAGAGGTAGTAATTACAATTGGATGAAGTCTAAGGATATTTTACTAGCTACATCTTTGAGGGATTTAGCGTATTCTGCATTTTTAGCTAATAAGTCTAATGAAAATTGGATTATATATTGCAGGCATCGTAATAAAGCAAAAAGTGTTATTCGAAAGGAAAAAAGAAAATTTTATATGAAACTTTTTTCTGGCCTTGATGTCTCTGGAATGTGGAAGGTTTTGAAAGAATCTGGATTGACTGGAAATGAAAAGAGGACTAATAATTTGGATGTTAATGTGATAAATGACTTTTTTGTTGATAATCCAAACTCTTTTGGTAGTAGCTATGTGGATTTTGGATCTTATGATGCTGTTAATGGAATGTTTTCATTTAAATGCATTAGTGCAAATGATTTGCTTGAGGCTATATGTAGGGTGAAATCTAAGTCTTTAGGTACCGACAAAATACCGATTCGTTTTATAAAAGTAATTTATCCTTATATCTCTACCATTTTAGCTCATCATGTTAACTCTATTTTGTGTTCGTCAACTTTTCCTTCTTCTTGGAAGACTGCTCGGGTTGTTCCTATTCCTAAATCTAGATATGTTCATGGGGTTGAGCACTTAAGACCTATCTCTATTCTTCCGGCTCTTTCCAAGGTGGTTGAACATATTATGAAAGATCAAATACTTTTATTTGTTCATCGTTACATTGATCCTTTACAATTTGCTTTTCGTCGTGGTCATAGTACCACATCTTTATTACTGAACTTAACTGATGACGTTAGATCACATTTGAATGATGGGAAGATAGCGGCTATAGTATCGCTTGATCTATCTAAAGCATTTAATTCTGTGGATTATAGTGTTATGATTAGGAAATTGAGGGAGATTTTTTTCTTTTCGGCGACTGCGTGTAAATTAATTTTTTCTTTTTTATCTGATCGATTTCAATTTGTTGATGTTAATAATCAATATTCGGGCCTACTTCGTCTTAATTCCGGTGTTCCTCAGGGATCGGTTTTAGGTCCTATTCTTTTCATTCTTTACATTAATGATTTATCTGCCTGCGTCAATAATTGTATTTGCAAATCGTATTCCTTTGCTGATGACGTTTTCCTTTTGTTTAACTGCAAGAGATCTGAAGTTAATACTTTTCAATTGAATATCAATGATACTCTTCTACGCTTTTTATTTTGGTGTTCGGATAACCTTCTTTCTATAAATACATCAAAAACGAAAGCTCTTGCTTTTGGTTTTGATGAGCAGCTGTTATCGAATGTTAACTTATACGTTGGGGAATCTTGTGTTGAACTTGTTGATAGATTAAAATGCCTAGGAGTTTTTCTTGATAAACGTTTAAATTTTGAAAGTCATATTGATCATTTGTGTTCTAAAGTTTCTGGTTTGTTGCGACGTTTTTATTCTACAAATATATCTTTACCCCTACGTATTAAACTTCGTTTGGCGCACGCTATATTAATGCCGCAGGTTTTATATGGTCTGGAGATTTTTTCTGGGTCAAATGTGTGTGTTATTACTAAATTGGGTCGCATTGTTAATATGATTGTAAGGTATGTATATGGCCTTCATAGACGTGATCATGTTTCTGAATTTGTTAAACGTTTTCTTGGTTGTTCTTTTCTTGAGTTTATCAATCTGCGTAACTTGTTTTTTTTCTACAAAACTATTAAAAAAGGAATTCCAGCATCAGTTTGCTCCAAATTTATATTCTCTCATTCAACTAGGAACCCTCAAATTTTAATTCCAAGGATAAATAATTCTTTGTTTGAAAAATCTTTTAGTGTTAGAATAGCCCGTATTTGGAATTTTTTACCCATGGAGCTTCGACTTTTTTCCCACTCAAATAATGCTTTTCGACTAAAAATGTTATCTTTTCTTACCAATTTGTAGTATTAGATTTATTTTATATAGTTTGAATATGTTTTTGTATGCATATGTATAACTATGTATGCATGTATATAATGCTTTCTTCTTAAAATTAATTTTTACTTTCTGGCTTTTTCTGTTACGATGTATTGGGATCGTTAAATTAACTATTACACTTGTTTGATTTCTTTTCAAAAGATTGGGAACCAATGGTCATATATGTTAGGTTTTTATTTGTAGATAATTTTTATAATATTAATGTTCAGGATTTAACTATGTAATATATTTTAATTGGCCTAATGAGGCTTTATATTACGTTGAATAAATAAATAAATAAATAAATAATTAAATAAAAATTTTTGTTTTAATTCAAACATACATACATAAATATAAAACAAACATACAAAAAACAAATGCATAAAAGATATTCAATTGTTTAAAAATATGCGTATGTGTGTATCAGACACTGTTTGCTTTTGTTTTTGAAATTAAAATTTGTTGTTTAATTCTCAATAAAAATTTGTCTGTTTGCCAATTTCTTTGTCGGTAATGGATCGATATTTTTCTTTAATGTTCTTATAAATGTATATATTGTTACGTTTATACCTTTTATAAACATTGGCTTATTAATTTTTATTTTATCGAACTTTTCTGTTTAAACTAATATTCAAATATTAATCAGGCTCGAGTTCATATTAACATTGTTATTGTTACAAAGAATTTTTCTTTTTTTCCTTATATATTTATCAATACAGGGGGGGGGGGGGGGTTTATATTTCACACCCCATGATTCCATTTTACAATTTAAAGTGAATGTAGAAAATATAATAAGAGTCTCTGATAAAGATATCCAAGCGAAAAGACAGGAATACATCTTCGAAAGCTTTATTACTAACTCTCACACAACCGCGTAGTGTAATGCTACAAAAACATGACATACATTTAAAAAGAAGTAGAGATTACATACAAAATTCGCTACCACATTGGGTAGCTTCTTGAGGAAAAGTTTTAACAATTCATCTTACTATTAATATAATAAATGTGAATGTTTGTATGTTTGGATATTTGTTACTCAATCACACAAAAACGGATGAACGGAACTAAATGAAATTCGGCACATAGATAGATAGCAACCTAGATTAACACATAGGATACTTTTTATCACGATAACCAGGCGAAGTCGTTGGCAAACTCATCATCACAGCCTAAACGGGTTGTTTGGTTTGTAAAATTTTTATTTTTTGTTGCAAGTTTTGACCACAAACTTATACAACACTTATACAAGCATACTTAAAACTGATTTTCCGTATTTTAGAATTCTGTTTGGTAATTTACCATGTCATTTTCAACATGACAATGCTGCCCGCGTGATTATGTCGTGGATCGTGGACAAAATGGCAATTTGATACATTAACCCCCTTGCTCACCCGGCATCAACATAATAGAAAATGTGTGTGGATGGCTCGCTCGTAGAGTTTACGAATCTTGAAAACAATATAGCAATAAAACGGAATTAATTAACGGCATCAAGCGTGCCGTCTATGAGTCACTTTCAACCGAATGTATGAGATCATTCTCAATAAAGAAGAATCAACCCATTATTATGTAAAAACATTGGAACTCGAAAATGTTTAAAATTAAGTTTATCTTTTTAAAGTTAAAAAAAAGTAACACAAGTCGTATGTCCTTACCAGGTGAAAGAATTGGAATTGGAATTTTTGTTATTTTTCGAAAAAAAAGGAATTAAAAATTGAGTTTTTGTGCTAAACCGATATTTTTTTATTTAATTGAGAACTATGTATATAGGCTATCAATAAGGTGAACTTATTAAATCAGCTGATTATCAGCTGTTGACTACTTCTAGGGACCAATTGTCAAATTTTTGTGTATTTTTGACATATCGTTTTGTTTTACACTAACAAAATACACGTTTGTATTTTTTCACTTTGTAGTTGTTTTAGCGACGAGTTCACCTTATTGAATTCGCCTTGATAGGCTATAAACTTAAAACCAATTTTTTTAAATTATTAAATTGTTTCGTTGAAATTAATCCAAAATCACTTACGTGATGGGGTGTTCTAACCCGATGACGAGCAGTATTTTGTATTTTAACCGAAAACTGCAGTAAATATTACAAAGATAAATTGAAAATTTAATACCAGTCTTCAATTTTTTTCCAATTTAAAGTAATACATTAAAGATAAGCATACTGACCCTATTATATTGACCGCACAAAATTTGATAACAAACAGAAAGTTATGAAAATTTACAAAAACTAGCCTTCAGATTATATTTTAAATTAAAGAAATAATTTTAATCAAAATATGTGAGTGCATATAAATTTAAAAGACATATCTATAATTTAAAAAATGCACAGAAGATAAAAAAATTTATAACAGTCCAATAAAAAAGTAATTTTTAATTTATTTATTTATTTTACTTGTAATAAGTACTTTTGTCCTTAAGTTAAACTAATTAAAATCTAAGTAAGTCAACTGTTTTCATGTCAGTTATTCCGTTTTGATATTGGGCAGCCGAACGAATATCAATTGTAAAAAGTCCATATTTAGATATCGTTTATATTAAAAATTTTTTTAGTTTTAGTTTTTTCATTAAGGAATTATATTTTATTGTTCGACCGGTTAACCGGTTTTTTTCTTAATTTTCAAAAAAGCAACCGGTTTTTTCAAATTCTGAATTTCAAACTATTTAAAAACCGGTTTCCTTAAAGTCAAATAATCGATCACCCTACTAACTACGCTCTTAAATGCCTATTAGACACGCATACTTGTAAGAC
This sequence comes from Phyto melanocephala, assembly GCA_941918925.1. Classification (NCBI taxonomy): domain Eukaryota; kingdom Metazoa; phylum Arthropoda; class Insecta; order Diptera; family Rhinophoridae; genus Phyto; species Phyto melanocephala. The sequence goes on from OW799237.1 coordinate 38,073,655, forward strand.
ATGTACGATGGCATACCAAATCTCACTGTGTAGTAGCATGTGTGCGTGTCTAATAGGCCTTTTAGAGAACAGAAAATATGCAATTGTTTTTGACATCTATTAAAAAAGTTCGACTTAAATCTTATTTTGTTTTTATAAGAATATATTTTTAACGTGTGCTATTATTTTGACCGGCACTGTATGCTCACTTTTTTGACGAAATATACGTAACCCAAAAATATATTAGTTTCTCCCGTAATAAATAGGTAGGTAGGTAGGAAAGGGGGATGCAGGAAGCAGGATTCGCCTACAACACACACACTCGGAGACCAATATGGTCCATTGTGTTTCCCATCTATATATATAAAAGTGAAACTCTGTGTGTGTGTGTGTGTGTGTGTTAGCTATAGACTCTGAAACTGTAAAACCGATCGGGCTCAAACTTTGGTAAGTTGTTGTACACATACCGGGGAGTGTTTATGGATAAAAAAAAGTGGGCGGGGCCACGCCCATAAAAAATTACTTATCAGTTTTAGCTACTTGCACTTGACCGATTTTTCTGAAACTTTGCACACATATCGAGCTCTGATGACTAAATAATTTCGTGATAAAAAAAGTGGGCGGGGCCACGCCCATAAAAAAATTTTAATTTTGAGGTACTTGCAATGGACGGATTTTTCTAAAACTTTGCACACACACTAAGCTGTCATGACTTTATAATTTCGTGATTGAAAAAGTGGGCAGTGCCACGCCCATAAAAAAAAGTTATCATTTTGAGGTATTTGCACTCGACCGATTTTTCTGAAACTTTGCACACATATTGAGCTGTCATGACTTTATAATTTCGTGATTGAAAAAGTGGGCGGGGCCACGCCCATAAAAAATTAGTTATCAGATTTAGCTACTTGCACTAGACCGAATTTTCTGAAACTTTGCAAACATACTGAGCTGTCATGACTTTACACTTTCGTCATTAGAAAAGTGGGCAGTGTCACGCCCATTAAAAAAAAAGGTATCATTTTGAGGTACTTTCACTGGACCGATTTTTTTGAAACTTTGCACACATATTGAGTTGTCATGACTATACAGTTTCGTATTTAGAAAAGTGGGCAGTGCCACGCCCATTAAAAAAAGGTATCATTTTGAGGTACTTACACTGGACCGATTTTTCTGAAACTTTGCACACTTATTGAGCTGTCATGACTATACAGTTTCTTAATTAGAAAAGTGGGCAGTGCCACCCTTATAAAGAAAAAGTTATAGTTTTTAGCCTTGCACTTGATATTCGATTAAAATTTAGAATGAGATTAAAATTCATGAAGGGGCGTAGCAACGCGCGCCGGGATTGGCTAGTATATAATAAAGATAAAAGATCGATTAGAAAAAGTAAGCGAGAGAGAGAGAGTGTTGCCAAAGATATAATAAATGAAAATAAGAGATAGTTAGTAGGAAATAGAATAGAAGAAATACAGATTCCCTACGAGCTCCATCGCATGTTCACCAGCCACCCGACCCCAATGATAAATCCGATATTTCCCAGTGTGCACTCCGAAACATTACCCGACTCATCTAGGAATCCTCTACCTAACCACTTTAGCCTGTGATTCTGTAGCCTCGGGCAGTGACAATGTGTTCTACAGTTTCCCTTCAAGGGACATGAATGTTCATTAAATTCAACTCTTTCTTGATTTAATTCAATTGTAACATATATTTCGGTTATATGTTTTAACGACATTTCCTAAACCAACAATCACAACATTAAATAATTATAATAGTGGTCTCGCTTATTTAAGCAAATATATTCCAAATTTGAACCATAACATATGTACATATATTATTTTTTTGATACGTTACTTACCCAAATAATGTCGATTGGCATAAATCGCTGAGCCGGCAGTCTTCAGTTGAGACCACCAATTCGGCACCGGCATGGCAAATAGTTTATTAGTACCAGCCAATGGGGTTAAAACTTCCTGCTCCCACTGAATATGACCTTGATCCTTGCCATTGCCATTCGAACCACCATTAGAATAATAATTACTTCCATTATACTCTTGAACCCTTGAGTGAAATATTTCTGACAATTTTGCAAAAATGTCCATGGAACAGACATAAACTCCACAATTAATAAAAGTAGACACATATGAATTTGGTTTTTCAACATAATGTGAAACAGCATGCGTGTTACTATCAAATACTAAGCAACCATAATGCACAGACTGTTGCCTAGTGGCCTCTGTGCTCATTATAGTAACAAGTGCGTTAGCAGAACGCAGAGTATGAAAATTATACAAATCTTGTAAGGGGAAATCAGAGCATACATCACCATTAAGTACAAAAAAAGCATTGGGATTACCAGCACGTATCTGATCACGAAAGTGATACATGCCTCCGGCCGTACCCAATGAAGTGAATTCTTGTAGGTAGCGAATATTAATACTATACAACGTCTGCATGTCAGCAACAAAATTTTCCATCTGTGTCTGTGGATAGTAGCCAATTATAAGGATTTCTTTAAGTTCTGGCAGTTTTACACATGCCTCAATGTGATGTTGAATTATAGGACGGCCAGCTACCGGAAAAAGCGGCTTTGGTGTATCCAAAGATAAGGGACGAAAACGAGTACCTACGATGAGAACTAAAAATAATTCTGATACACACAAGCTTAAATTTGTTTTACCTTTTTGTGGTCCACCAACCAAAATTACAGCCTTCAACATGTCTTGTATGATTTATTTGTGCCGTATGAGGTTTAATAAATTTTCTTTGCGCTACGTGTTAAATAGTTACCGGCTGATATTAATTTATTTTGTAAATAACTTCCAACTCATTGCAATTTTTTATTCTTTAACTCAGAGAAACATTTCGATCGGATCAACGCCGTCTAGAAGCCGCCGCTAACATATTTGGAGTATTCAAGTTGCCACCGACTTGATCTTTAAATACGTAGGTGGCTAAATTTTTTTAAGATTATATTTCAATTGAAATAGTTTTACAAATTAAATAAAACTTGTATTTCTTTTAAAATAGTTTTAATTAATTTAATCATTTCTATAAATTAAATTAAGATGACTTTTAATTCCACATTTAGGTATTTTTCCTATAAGAGAAAATATTAGATTATTTCCACCATATATACGACCATTAAAATATCAAAAGATACATATTTTTTTTACTTATGTTTACTTACCTACATCGCTCCAGCTTTACAAACTCTTTTATGGACCTTTTAGTGATTGTAAGAATGGATTGCTTTTCATTTTAAATTATTAATACATATTCCTATTTTACTTTCTTGAATTTTTGTTTATTTTCTGGCTTGGTCATTAAGTTAATTTTGAAACTAGTTTTCATTAATTTTCATTAATTGAGATAAATAAAATTTAAATGATACGCAATATAGAAATATTTTTTAATTTATTCAAACACAAAATATCAAATATCTAGAAACCAAATTATAGGCACAACTTATGTACTATGTCAATAATGTTCAAAGCGATTTTCTTGTCGTTCTCTGGAATAGTATTTGTGGCTATGGCTTTAATTTAGATTCACCATCGTGTCCAAATTATTAGATTTAGAAACTTGAAATATTTAGGTTAGGTAGAACAGGCAGCTATTGTGTAGCTCGCGTCCGTTATATTGATCCCTTTGTGATACCTGAGTAGAAAGAGAAGCAGACAAGCCCAGAGTCTCTGACAGGAATCAAACCAGCAACCACGACCTGCAGACGAGTACACTACTGGGGCACCCTTATATATTAAAAAAAAATCATGTTTTTCTATAACTTTACTAAATAATGATTGACTTCTCGAAAACTTTATACGTAGAGTCATATCGAGTATATACACCATAGTAACATATTTGTCTGTAAACTTTCCAAGAGCTAAATTTGTTCTGTTAAAAATGTAGGAAAAATAAGAGGCGTGTTTCCATAGTTATATTTTAGCAGATTATAATCCGATTTTGTTCGTTTTAAATTCTCTCGAATGTCTACTTCCAGAAAATATATAAGTTTGAATTTTATTGGGTCGAAAATTAATATTGTAAAAATTAAAAACCAACGCAATATATGTAAGTATGTATACCCTTGGCACTTGGTGAATAGTATAACAACTAAGAATGATATATTCGGCCGTGTCGAATCTGAGAATTCCCTTCACCATCATGTACATAGGTATAATCTTACATCGTAGCTTAACCTATATTTCATGTTATATGCAATTTTTCTTTATTATTTCCGACACCATCCTCGATTTTAAATTTTTACCTAGTTATCTGTATTCTACTAGTCATGCCCTTTTATTTGATATCCATATTGATGGGGTTAAAAAAATTGTTACGCTATTTTGGTTTAGACGCCATCTGTATTTAATATTTTTTAATAATTTATTGTATTCTACTGGTCAAGCCCTTTCATTAGATACCAATTTTGAGGGTGTTCAAGAAATTACATATTAAAATACCAGATTTTACCCATATATAAATTTATAGTGCTTATACTTCTCAAGTCACGTCCTTTAAGAAGATAACAATATTGACTGTCTCGGTTGTATGGTAGCTGAAAAAATTTGATTTTAGTTTGAAAATTTTTGGAATATGTACAGTGGCCGACAAAAGTCTACGTACGACCACAATTTTTGACATTTTAGAAGTCTTAAAACGTTAAAAAAAACTAATGATGCAGTTTTGTTCCAAATTCAATTTTATTAATTTAAGCAAAAAAATATATTTTCCAACATAAACTTAAAAAATTATCCAAGAAAAACAATTAAAATACGTTGGCAAAAGTCTATATTTAAAAAAAAATTTGCCTATAACTTTATCAGTTATACCACGCTTTATCCAAAATTTTTCACGAATATCTCTAGAGGCATATTATATCTACAAAAAGTAGCAAAGGTATTATTATTAAAATTATTCTATGGCTGAAAATTTTTCATTTTGGTGGTAAAAATATGGTGAAAAACAGAGGCAGTCGTGTTTATTTGTTCATATCGCAGAAAGTTATGGGGCGATTGTACTGAATTTCAATAGCGATTCATTCCCGGATACTTTTAAATATTGATACCATATTCAGATTTGAGGAACATATGCTTGCTTCAATACACGAACAGATCAGTCGTGATTCAGCTCTGGTCGGGTCAAGAACTCGCGCGTCATTGCCATTATCTCTTAAGGGCAATCAGGCCGTCCTTTTCATCCGTCTTCGAGAGTTTCACTCTCGCATTGGTTAATTGCGTGGCGTCGGTTAACTGTACTAAGGTACAGTCACCCGGAGTCTCAATTAACCTTTGCAAAACTTTTAAAGAAAAGAATATTCGCGTTCAGCTCCGACTTCCTATGTGAAGGTATAGGTAGACTTACGGATTCTGAACCTGTGTGGGATACCCTGGCTCTATGGTTTTAAAACCTTGCCATTAAAATTAAAAACTAATAATAATAATAATACACGGACAGACGGACATGGCTTAATAGACTCCTCTATTCATATGCTTTCAGAAAATATATACATTATGGGGTCGGAAATGAAAATTGTAGAAATTACTAACGGAATAACAAAGCTATATAAATATAACCTTGTACACCACAGGCGAAGGGTAATACCCTTCACCGTGATGTAGATAGGTATAAGGGCCACTCGTAGCGTAGCGTAGATTGTAGATTTCATATTTTCTTTATTGTTTCATACGCCACCTTTGATTTTGAATTTTTACATAGTTACTGTATTTTACTAGTCAAGCCCTTTCATTCAATACCCATATTGCTGGGGTTAAAAAAATTCGCTCCGGCATTTGGTTTCAGACATATATCATTCATAAGCTTTCAGAAAATATATAGGTTATGAATATAGTGGAATTTCACACGGAATGACAAACCTATATATAAACTTTTACACTGTCGTGTGAAGGGTTTAATAATAATAAAGTAACAAAAAATCATAATAATAACAATAATTAAGCAAAACCTTTTTTTACAAAACAGAAATTTAAAATGGAATATATTTTTGATGATATCAACTCCACTCAAACTGAACTGAAACTGAATATATTCCCTATTTATATGTATGTATATGAATTCACTTAATATACATACATATGAAAATTTTATAATCTAAATAAATACTGCTTTAACAATAGCGAAATTGAAAGGTTGACAGTCGTGATTATCGGCGAGTGGTTAAAGAGCACAGACTATTCTATGTTGAATAGTTAGATCGTGTAGTGCAAAACAATCTGTACTGTATGTTTTTACCTTTTCTCTATTTTTACTCTTGTTTCACATCCTCAATGTCTGTTTGATATTTTAGTACACAAGTTAAATACTATTCGACAGCGAAAAAAAGAGAAAGAAATTTAAATTTCCAGTCGTAATTCAGCTCTGGACAAGTTAAGAGCCCGTGTGCGTTATTGTCGTTATCGTTGTGAAACAAAGACAATCAGGTCATACCTTTTCATCTGACGTCGAGTTTTGGGTTCTACTCTCGCATTTGTTTCTGCGTGGAGTCGGTTAGAGGTACCGAGGTACAGTTTCCCGGAGTCTCAACCTCTGCAAAACTTTTAAGAAAAATATTTTTGGCGTTCAGTTTCGACTTTCTATATGAAGGTATAGGCCGACTTACGGATTCTGAACCATCGTGAGATACCCTGGCAATTTGCGAGTCTAAAAACACCGCCAACAAAATTTTAGAATAAAAAAAAAAATAAAATTCTGCCGGCTTTTGGTTATTGCATATCAAAAAAGTTTTAGCAATTCAAAAGAGAACGAGAAAAATGTCTGCTCTTGATATTGTGTATTGTAAAAGGGGACTAAACACTAGATACGACTTATGTGTTACTCACTGAACGTACTCTATTTGACATTTGTTTTTTGTCATTGTACTCCGAAACCATCACTACTTTTGTGAAGTTTTTTGTTTGAAATATTTTTCATATTTTCACGAAAAATATTCGATTTTTTCCAGCTAACAAAATCAATATTTGTACAGAAGTAAATATTTAATGTTTTCTACATGTAAGTGTTCGTAAACCATAGAAAATCAATGTCATAAAGGAAATTTTAACGATTATTTGCCACACCTTTCATGCAAATGAAATTCTTTGTTACAGTTCTTTGACCATCCATAATGGATATGCAGCCATCGTCACCTGTATTAATGGTGTGCCAAGCGCTGCGCGCTGCTACCGATGGTAGTCATGAAGTGGTACGCAAAGCTGAGCAACAACTGGCCGAATGGGAGGGCCAGCCAGGTTTTTTCACGACACTTGCAAGCATATGTCTGGCTAACGCCGGTAGGATGGAATCGTCAATCCAACAAAATGTGGATGTAAATGTGCGTTGGATGGCTGTGGTGTATTTAAAAAATGGTGTAAACAAGTACTGGCGCAAAGGATCACGCCTGGAGTTGTCGCAGGAGGAAAAGCAACAAATAAGAGATTTACTCTTAGTACATTTTGCCAATGAACTTATACCTCAGATTTCCTTACAAATAGCTGTTTTAATGGCTCGTATAGCGCGCATAGATTGCCCTCGCGAATGGCCTCAGTTGATACCAGAGCTATTGAAGCGCTTGCAGAACTTTTCAGCAAATGTGGGTGGCTGTGAAGTCTTTGATTCTGGAGAACAGCAAAGAGTGCTTTTAACGTTGCATCATGTCATTAAGGCTTTAGCGTCTCGTCGTATGATTGCTGAAAAAAAAGTGTTTGAAGAGTTAACTAGCAATATATATGAATTTATTTATCAGCTATGGGATACTTATTGTCCGCTGTTCTTCCATCAACTAAAAGAAGCACCGCTGTTAGTGAAAACTACTTTAGAACGTTTGGTATTATGCACTAGAATTTTGCGAAAACTAACAATATTTGGTTATGCAAAACCACAATCTTCCGAAATTTGTCTCCGTTTCATTGAAAAACTTTTCGAAAACCTTAAGCAAAGTTTGAGTTGCCGCTTCGAATTGCGACAACTAAATGCAGACGAACAGATTATCGGTCTACTTGAAAAACTAATACTAAAAGAGATGAAGATTTTATTGGAATTTCGTGAGATGCATGCTAAGGCCTTTAAGGACTTTGCTCCGATTTCACTTCAGTTCTCATTCGACCATGTCTTTCACATTAGTGCTTATCTAATATTCACTGATAATATAATAAATTTTCGCCAATTTGCTATTCATTGCATAAATCTAATGAAGGGCTTGATGTCGCCATTTTATTGGCGAAGAGTAGAAGATAGTCCGAGGGACAATGAAAATAAAGAAGTAGAATTGCTTACGACACTGGAGAAATTCTTTACGAAGGAACGTCTAAGCTACATTTGCGAAAAGATTATTACACACTATTTTATACTCACACAAATTGAACTTGATCTGTGGCTGGAAAATCCCGAAGAATTTGCTCAAGATGACAATGGTGGCGACACCTGGAAATATGCGTTGAGGCCTTGCGTAGAGGCATTATTTTTAGCTTGTTTTGCTAGTTACCAAACAATAATGTCGACGGAGGTTGTTAAATACATACAAAAAGCCCAACAAATCCAGCTTACAGCGAATTCCGACCTTAAAGATATTCTTCTCAAGGATGCAATTTACAATGCAGCCGGTCAGGCGTCCCTAGATCTATTTAATGAACTTGATTTTGATGCTTGGTTTAGTGGACAGCTTTTAAATGAACTTAAAATCGATTCAGACAACTTTCGTATATTACGTCGACGTATTATTTGGCTGTTAGGCGAATGGGCCGGTGTAAAATTGTCACGCGATCTTCGTCCGCTCGCTTATGAGTCCTGTTTACATTTATTACGTCCCACGGAGGATATGTCCATACGTCTAGCCTCTTCCAACACTCTATCGATTTTAGTTTCAGATTTTGACTTTGCCCCTGAAGCGTTTTTGCCCTACTTGGAATCCTCGTTTAATGCTCTATTTGTGTTATTGCGCGAAGCCAAAGAATGCGATACTAAAATGAAAGTATTGACAATCATGTCGTCGTTGGTGGAAAAAATGAGCGATAACATTGAACCACAGGCCGATAATTTAATCTCGTATTTGCCGCTTTTGTGGAAGGAAAGTGAAAACTATAGTATGTTGCGTTGTGCCATCATATGTACATTGCAACAAGTAGTTAAAGCTATACGTGATATTCCAGAGAAAATGAATCCATTCTTGTACAGTGTAATTGCGTTGAGCACAGATATACAGGTAAGATTCTTTAGCTCTATACCTATAGTTTTGACGTTTGTGAATTTTTCACAACAAATAATAACTGTATACATATTTAAAATTTCTACAATATTAATTATATTAATTTTAAAACTTATTCTATTTAACAATGTAATTGTAAGAGTTTGGAGAACTTACAAATATTATTATCTAATTATATAAATAAACAAATGACTAAGAAAGAGTTCTTTAAAAAAACTTAACATCAACTTAGAAGTTATACGCATTTTTAAAGTAATCACTAAAATAGTCTTTGTACAAAAGACTGGCAGTGGCAGTAGTTGTTCAGCAAATTTTATATTATTTAAAAAGTTCTTCATTTTTCATTAAATGACAGATCCAGTTGTCAATGAATTAAACACTTTAAAGTCAAATTCCTACGTAGAAGATAAGTCGAATATATAAAGGGCAGATATTGTATTAGTTTTAAAGTTTAATTTTGTATAATATGCAATTTTTCTGAATAAAATTTAGCAGCCTTTGGGACCAGACTTGACAACCATAGGTCATAATCGGATAAATACACATTTTATAAATAAGTACTCTGTTCTTTATATTAAGGTTATATATTTATTTATACTTAATTTCCTTCTCACAAATATAGGTTATATGCTGTTTAAATAGAAGTTTATCATGCATTACTCCTAAATATCTAATTTCGTCCACGATTGGAATAAAAAAATCCCTCTAGACTATAAATATCTAGAAAGAATGTGTTTTCACGATTTGTTAAATGGAAATAAAATCGATTGAGTTGTATCGTCATTAACTTTAATTTTCCATTTGTCGTAGTATTTATCGGTAATCTAAGATAACTTCCCATTCTCCTAATTACCTTATTTGAGACCTTACCGCTACAAATATAGGCTATCATCCGCCTAAAAGCTGCAACATTGTATCTACTTAGAGTAATATCAGAAGTATATTTCGAGAATAATGTAGAGCACTATACCGTTTAACTAAACATTTTGGTTAAGTTTTTGAAGGTAAATTGGAAAATTGTACGTACTTAATTTGTATACTATTTCATCATGCCAAATTGAAAAAAATTCATTAACGTTAAAACGACGACTTTTTGCCTGCAAAAGCTCTTGTTTGCCTTCTATTTATTTATTTTTATTAGCAGACTTTTCATAAACGGGTCTCTTTTCAACCCCCTTCATTCCTCAGTGATTACAAGGAAACTTAAGTGGTGTCACCGGCCTCACTTATTCCCGTGCCGCCGCAGGCGTTTACTCTAGACTTATGACTTTGATGACTGATAGTTATCTACAACCCTCATTACAGTGTCCTTCTTAATCGCCATCATATGCCTCAGACTAATTTTCCCTATAGCACTCACATCCAATGTGTGTTTTTTCCGGTGGTACTAAGTCTGTTGCCAGCCATTGTGGGACATTCGCATACCACATACGCTGCTATCTCAGCTGTCTCGAGGCACATTCTTATAACTTCGTTTTCCGGAAAAGAGCTGCGGCAGCTCCATTCCTCGAAAAGTCGTCGCTGCCTCATGCCCAATGTCCCTTTACCCACATTCGCGTTACCTCATTCACGGAAATACACCTATTGAGTTTTAAAACACATTCAAGTACCAATTTCGAGAGTTATAATCACAGACTGGTTATCAAGTGCAATAAGAATCGTCCTCCGCCTGGTATACGGACACATACTCTCCCAGGCTTAAAAAGCAGGACAGGTCGAACTCAAGTGAACTCCATATCGTGCCTTTCCGTCCTTGAGAGAGCCATAGGTAAAAATAAATGCACTCATTATGCCTGACTTTTTTTCTTAAGACTTTCATTCAAAATCAACAGTCTTTGCCGTATATCCAGGTAACTGTAATACCCAAACTCTTAAAAATTCGTGTGAGCCTTAAAATATTAACTTACATCGTTAAGTTTAAAATAAAGTGGAATATTACAGAAGGCAACTAAAAAATATATAAATAAAAACAAGTAAGAGCACTATATTCGGCTGTGCCGAATCTTTTATACCCACCACCAATTCGTTGTACTTTTATAGCACAGAATTTATTATTTTGTTATTAACAGTAATCGCTATGGAATAATCTCTTTATACTAAAATATGTATCATTTCTTTGTATAACTTCGATATGCTAGTAAAATGTTTTCGTAAATTTAGTTTTTCAATGCAAGTGGGCGTTAAAGTTGGCGTGCCAATATAGTTTCTGCTAATAAATAAAACTGTGATATTTCCATATCGATGCCTTACTTCTTCAACCTCGTATCTTAAAAAAATATGGTTTTGACTTTTTCATATCAAACGATTTCTACTTTTGTGTTCCATTACAGCGAGAACTTATATTATTACTACAAAAATACATAAATGTAATAAGTTTCTTAATAATTGCGTTAAAACTTTTAACCAAACACCGAAGTATAAAAAATGAACCGTTTGTTTTTCTCTCCTAAAAAGTTTTATTTTTTAAGATACGAGGTTGAGGAAGAAAGGCGTCGATATAGTCCTTTATTCTCCCAAAAACTTTGTCCATAGAGAAATTATATGAATTTGAGATAAACCGTTATATGGGAGGTAGGCGTTAAAGTGGGCGGGTCACCTAAATTTTCTGGCATAACAATGACATAAACTAGAAGAATATATGAAGCAAATTTCATCATCATACCAATAATTTTGTAGGTTTTATGAGCTTTTAAATTTCATAACAGTAGATAACGTGAAAAGTGGGCGTTATAGTAGGCGTATCGAAGTTATTTCTGCTAATGAATACAACTTAGATATTTTAATATAGTCCTTTATTATTTTAAAATCTTTATTAATAGAGAAATATGAATTTGAGATAAAGCGTTATAAGAGAGGTGGGCGTAAAAGTGGGCCCTAGATTAATGATCTAGGGGATCTGTTATCCCATTGAAGGGCGAAATGAAATATTTAGGAGTAATCCTCAGTAGGGAAATTTTATTTAAGTAACATGTTAATTTGATTTGTGCGAAGGCAATTAAGTATAGTCGTGTCCTTAATTCCTTAATTAACCGAAGATTTTAACATAAAGAACAAGGTACTTATTTACAAAATGTGTATTTGTTATTGTTGTGCTTTTACGTTGTAATAAAAGACAAGTTTTATATAATTAAACAAAATAACTTTTAATTCTTTACTTTGAGGTGTGCTTAAGGTTTGCTTGCTACAACATGACTAAATTACAGTTGAAAACTAATACGTATGAAATTTAAACTTATTGAGGGCGCAGCGTTGCATTGCATGGTGATGCCACATTATCATGTTGCAACTTCGCTTGTGGGTTACCCCCTAACATCTCCCTCCTTAAGATGATTGCGGTGACCTGGAAATTGGTTCCACTGGTTGTCTTCGATTGGTTATACGCTTAGGAGTCCAATGTGGAGAGACTGTAGGCGTTGAAAAAGTTTCCTCTGGAGTTGATGGAGTTATTGCAAATTCTTCCAGCAACGTGTCTAAAGGCAAATTAGATGTTTCGGATGAAGATGTATTTTCCTCAATATGTCTGGGTCTAAGTTGATCTGTGTGCGTTCTAACCAGCATTTTCCTATTGCCTACATCGATAAGGGTGTTATAGATTACGTTTCCTATTTTTTCGATGATTTCTCCAGGCACCCAATATTGATTGTTTCCCCTAAAGTTCAATGCATAGACTTGGTCGCCAATGTGAAATATTCTCTTTCGGGTACCATGTTTGGTGTTGTACTGCTTCTCCATTTGCTGATTGGTTTTACGTTCACTGTATTTTAGTTTTTTAATGACGTCGAAGACTGTTCTCATTTTTCGACCTATGAACGACTCTGCTGGAGTTTTTCCATTTGGTGAGTTTGGATTTGGTGTTGATCTATAAACTTCTAAGAACGTTTGGAGTGATGCGGCAGGTGTATCTTCCCCTTCAGATTTTTTTAGAGCGCGTTTAAGTGTGTCTACAAATCCTTCTGCTTGACCGTTAGAGCTGGGGTGAAAGCGTACTGTTCTGGTGTGTTCTATGGATCTTTCCTTGCACCAATTTTCGAACTGTCCCGAGCAGAACTGAGTCCCGTTGTCCGAAACTATTTGTTCAGGATTTCCAAATTGTGCGCAATATTCGTTTAAAATTTTTATTGTTGCCAATGATGTTGTTGTTGGGGTTTCGTAAATAGATGGATATTTAGAAAATGAATCGATAACAACTAGATAATATTTATTTTCGACAGGTCCCGCGTAATCGATGTGAATTCTCTCGAGTGGTCGAGATGTTGTTGGCCAAGAGCATAGATTGGTTCTTACAGGATTCTTTGCTGCGTGCTGACAGTTTTGGCATTTCTTGACGTAATTCTCAATTTGCTTGTCAATACACGGCCAGTACACGTAACTCCGAGCGATTGACTTACATCTTTCTGCTGCTATATGTCCTCTGTGGAGCTGCTTGAGAATCTTTTGACGATATGGGTCTGGTATAACAATTCGATTGTTGAACATCACACAGCCATCTGCTGTCGATAGTAATTCTCTTCGATTAAAGTAGGGCATAATAGCAGAATTAATATTTTTGCTACTTGCTGGCCAACTGGTGTTTATGTATTGAATGACGTTCTGTAAAATTTGGTCATTTTTGGTAGCCTTGACTATCATCTTAAAGGATACAGGTAGCGTTGACATTGCCTCGTCGATATCGTTGCGTATGTCTTCTTCGAGTGATACGGAAGCGACAATATATTCATTTGATGGTTTCTCATGATCACTGATGAGTCTAGAAAGAACATCTGCATGACCAAAGTCTTTGGTGTTCGTGTATTTGATTTCAAAGTCATAAGTTAATAATATCAAGGCCCAACGTTGTAAACGATTGGCAGTGTAAACCGGTATTCCTTTTTTCGAGCCGAAAATTGAAAGCAATGGTTTATGGTCGGTGTGCAATGTAAATTTCCGTCCAAACAGCATCCTGTGGAACCGTTGTACGGCAAAAATTAGTGCTAAGCCTTCCTTTTCAATTTGGCTATAATTACGTTCAGCGGGTGTGAGAGATCTTGATATGTGATGAATTGCTTTCATGCTATTATCAGGAAATGTGTGGTAAATTACTGCACCAATGCCATGGGAAGATGCGTCCGCAGCAACGTGTATAGGTAAATCCGGGTTGTAGTGTGTAAGTAACATGTCTGAGGTTAAAATTCGTTTAAAATTTTCCAATGATGCTTGGCATTCTGGTGTCCAGTTAAATTTGTTTTCCCTTTTTAACAGATCATCAAGGGGCTTTCGAAGATTTCGCATGTTTTTAACGAATTTGCCATAATGATTTATTGAACCCAAAAGGGAACGTACTTCGGAAATGTTTTGTGGAGTTTTCAAATTTTTAATGGTATTGATTTTCGTCGGATCGGGTCGAATGCCATCCCTATCTAAAATCTGTCCTAAATATTTGATTTCGTTCTTAAAAAATTGACATTTCTCAAATTTTAGCCGGAAACCATAATCTTGAATTTTCTGTAATAGCAGATTAAGATTAGATTTATGTTCAGAAGTTGACTTACTTGCGAGCATTATATCGTCTATATATGCTTTAGCACCATCTATGCCTGAGCACAGTTGGTCCATTATCCTTTGGAAAGCTCCTGGAGCGGATTTTATTCCAGGTGTCAGGCGATTGAATTTGAATAAACCTTTGTGAGTGTTTATGGTGAGCAGTTCTTTGCTGTCGTCATCCACTTCAACCTGAAGGTAAGCATCTGACAAGTCCAGATGGCTGAAGATGATACAGTTGTGGCATTCAGAAAAAATTTCCTCTGGTGTTGGCAATGGATACTGGTTTGGTTCTACTATAGAATTTAGTCCAGTAGAGTAGTCAGCGCAAATGCGAATTTTTCCGTTCCTTTTACTGACTACTATTGGTGCAGCATACTTAGATGTGTTCAGAGGAGAGATAATTCCCGCATTTTCCAGTCTTTGCAGTTCTGATTCAATTTCAAGTCTTGCTGCGTAGGGAACTGGGCGTTTAGGAACAAAAATTTCCTTTGCGTTCGGTAGTACTTGTATATGTACTTTTGCTTTAGTACATAATCCTAAACTACTATTATCGAAAACGGTTTGATACTTTTCCTTAAGTGTAGCTATGTCCTCATCAAAACGAATCTGTCGACACCAGGTGGATATAGGTTTTTCCCAGAGGTCAAAAGCTTGAATCCATTCTATACCCATGATGTTTAATTGATCTATATCTGTGATATAACAGTTAAGTTTTTTTGAAACATCATTTATTGTGACCTCGCATTTGAATGCTGCCAGTAAATTGATTTTGTTCATATTGGCGTCGCTGGCGCTGTCGTTTGTTGCACAAGCAGCTGGTTTGCCAATGGTTTCCCATGTTTCAACCGAAATAATTGAAATGTCTGAAGCGGTGTCTATTTGCAGTCGAATAGTTTCGTTATTGATTGTCACAGTTACGTACTTACGACATTCTTGGAGTTGAAGTTTTTTTCCTGTGAATACGGCTTTTGTTCTGAAATTCGTTTTCTTTCTGAATTTTCGTTTGTTTTCATCTTGCAGTGGCTTTGTTGTTTTCCCGAGCTTCGAGCTAGAGCAGTAGTTGTCCTTGTGTCCAATTTGGTGACAGTTAACGCATTTGTGTTTAACGTATGGACAAAATTTTACATAATGTAACTCCCCGCAGAGCCAGCATGGTGTTTTTGGAATTTTGTAACTCGAATTTTTATTATTCTCCGTTTTGGTGACAGTGCAGATTACCTTGGATTGATGTTCAATCATTGTATTATCTGATTTGAGATCTAATATGCGCTGTGTCTCATCAACAAGTTTATCAAGGTTTGCTGTTTCAGAGAATGCATCTAAAATTTTAAGTAACTGGACTCGAATGTCTGTGTCTTTACTGGATTTAAGACCTAATACGAAAATTAGACATTTGAACTGATCAATTTTAAAATCAGTCATGTTGAATAACTCGCATTGGAGGTTTACTCGGCTAGCGTATTCTTTAAAATCCTCGCCTTCCATTTTTGAAAGTTGCAGACATTTATAGCGTTGTGAAACCTGTGTTTCAGCTTTGCCAAACAGTTTGTTCAATTTGTCGACAGTGTCTTTTAAGCTCATATCAACTGGCTTCGTTGGCAATACGTAATTTGAAAATCTTTCATGAACTTGGTTGGACATTTTCCTCCAGAGCAGAGCAACTTTGTCATGGTCTTCCAGCGTGTTTGCCTCCTTTTCAAAAACATGTACATATCTATTGTACCAAGCTTGAAAAATAAGACCACTTTCTGGCTCGTACACGAAATCTGTCATTGAGTGAGCCAATGATTGCATTAGTGATGCTTTTGACGTGCTTGGCGTCTGTGGACTACTCGTTGAAGCTGTTCCTTGCGCCTGTAAAAGCTGTGCCATTTGTTGTAGCAAAAGGGTTTGTTGGTGCATAGCGTTTTGCTGGTCTTCCAACAATTGAAGAACTTTGTCGTCGGACATTGTCGTTTGCGGCATTTTGTAATAATAAAAATTTCCTATTTTATTTCACCGTCCTCGTCGCCACTTTTGTTGTGCTTTTACGTTGTAATAAAAGACAAGTTTTATATAATTAAACAAAATAACTTTTAATTCTTTACTTTGAGGTGTGCTTAAGGTTTGCTTGCTACAACATGACTAAATTACAGTTGAAAACTAATACGTATGAAATTTACTGCCTGTTCAACGATGTCGAAAGAAAACACAAGCGAACTTTCATTCGTACAAATACGTTGAAAACAAAAACAAATTTTTAGTTTTTGTTGTTGTTTTCAATATATTTGTACGAATGAAAGTTCGCTTGTGTTTTCTTTCGACATCGTTGAACAGGCAGTTAAACTTATTGAGGGCGCAGCGTTGCATTGCATGGTGATGCCACATTATCATGTTGCAACTTCGCTTGTGGGTTACCCCCTAACAGTTATATTATGACCTATGATTGTCAAATCTGGGGCCGAATTACGGCATTCGATATCGATCGAAATTTTACTCGAACGATCGAGTACGCTGTGCTTTAGGTATAGAGATTCTAATAAGAATTTTCAAATTTTGATCACGTTCGAATGTCGTAATTCGGCCTCTGGTCTCAAAAATTTTACTTTAAAATATTAAATTCATTTACAAGGGACTAACGTTTTCATTTAATGAAAAATTGAGAGCGTCTTTTATTAAAAAAAACACATCTTAGTGATTGTTTTAAAAATCTTTTTTAATATCTAAGTTGATACAAGGTCTTTTATGAACATCTTACTATTTAAACTGTAATAATAGTAGTTTTTTTATTTAATTAATCAGATGTTAATTGTTGTAAATTTTTATAACTCTGCTAATAATATTGGTTAAAAAGAATAATTTTTTATAAATAAATAAAAAAAATAAACTAATATTTTAAATTAATTAAAAAAAATATTTGACTTCAAATCGTATAAAAAGCTAAAAAAAAACTCAATATTTTGTAATACATAATGTATTTCAAAAACTCTTAATTCAAAATAAACTCTTTGTTGTTTAGGAGCCCTCTCACATCTATCTAATAGAAGAAGGCCTTTCGTTGTGGGTGGCAGTGGTGGAAAATTCAACTAGCATGTCAGAGCATCTAATGAATCTGTGCCGAAACATTATGCCAATTATAGAAATGTCTTCAGAAAATCTGCGTACTGTGCTAGTGCTAATACAAGCATACATACTACTGGATGCTCGCGCCTTCTTGGAACCTTATGGTCGGCCATTTATAGACTTTTGCAATCGTATGTTTGATGACATACGACCCGAGGGTATTAATCTAATGTTAAAAGTTTTGGAAAATTGTCTAAAGACAGATGATCAATATGGCCTTAAATTGGTTCGACCTCTATTGCCATACATATTTCGGCAAGTATACAGCAATAAAGATTTTCCCATGCTCATGGGCATGTACCTAACCATAATTGCCCGAGTACTGCTAATCAGTCAACAGGTCTTTATGGAAGTTGTACAAGAACTGCAGCAGCCAGATGCTTTAGAAAAGATATTGGATGTGTGGATCACAAAGATGCCTTTGGTGACAGAGTTGGAGAAACTGAAACTTTTCTGTTTGGCCTTTCTGTCGATATTCTCCAATAATCCTATTCTTTTGGAGCGATTTCCAGCTATCATGCAAAACATCAATGATACCCTGTTCGAGGTAATGCGCGAGGAAGACAACGAACCGGAAGATGTTAATAATTCGAACGAAACTAATGAAACAAAACCAGTCAAATATTGTGACTCGTTGGTATTTATGGACGAGTATGACTTAGATACGATCAACTACTGCACTATGGACGATTTCGATTACAAAACCTATCACTACGATCGCTGTAGACAGTTGTCTCTTAAGGATCCAGTTCACAAAACAGTTCTACCCCAATATATCGAATGGCAACTAAATAACCTGCGCATTCAACTAGGCGATGAGGCCTATCAGCAGCTTATGCGTACCGTTTATCCACCTGTGTTGGAAAGAATGGGACAGTTTGCAAATTTGCAAATAACATTTCCCATTAATTAATAAAGTTGCGTAAAATAGACTCTACGCAAAAAAAAAAAAAAAATTAATCCATAGAATCTAAAATGTCTACTACAGATGTGAGTGGTAAAAATCGCAAATAATACAAGTTTGTAATTACACGATCTAGCATCTGACTTTTTTTTATTATAATTTGTAAGTTGATATTCTAATCATTTAAATTTTTTGATACCAATGTAAGTTGTTTAATGTATTTTTTTTTTATAAAATTAAACAATTTTTTTCTTATATTTTTACACCCCTTAACAACTGAACGCATCTCTGAAGCTGCGATATTAATTTTATAAATTGTTTTGTTAAAATGAGAATAAAAGAAATAAAGAAAACAAAATGCAAATAAGAATGCAGTAAAATTTGTTTGCTAAAGTTATAATGTTTTACAAGCTACAACAATATGAATATGTACTGAACTGCTGCATGAACACGAAAAACTGCAACGCTGAAGAGGCTTTAGAGTGTTTACATAAGGTAGTTGGAAGGAAACCTTGTTTTCCCTAACTTAATCATGCAAATATATCGTGCTGGAGATGTCTTTCCACTTCTTTTGGTTTTTTTCTGTATATATCATTGTGCGTATTCGGCGTTAAGTAAAAATTGTATGCATCGCAGAAGTGGCCATATTTTCTTTCTTTAGTTTAACCTCAAATCTTTATTTTGCGTTTTTAGTTTGCAATTCATTTCCAATTCAAATGAATTGGCAAAATTAATTGCAATTCATTTCCAATTAATTCAAAGTCAATTCTAATTTTTTTTAATTGTAGCTAAAGCTGGCAACAGATAACCAAAGAACATGCCGTTGTCTTTTTGGAGAAAGTCTATGGCCTTTGCTAATGGTTTATTTATTAATTCAAATGAGTTAGAAAAAATTTCTCAAGTACCACTTTTGACATACGCTGAATAACAACTCATTTGTTATTGCATATTGCACTTTGATAACTAAAATATGTATAAACTAGCATTTAACCCGCTACTTCGATAGCGCAGCTCTTACTATTTATTGAATACTCAAGTTCTGTTTATAATTATTAAATATTTTTGGTTCAATTTATGAAAACTTGTATCTCTGATTCAATTTACTTAGAAAAATAAAAAGTAGAGTAAGGATATATCGGGCATATATTTCCTAACTAAAAGCAAGATCAATGCTACTGAGTTTCAAAAATTAAGATTCATAATTTGCAAAAAATGACCCTAAAAATATTATTATTTTTATTATTACCTACATTGAAAATTCTATGTATACAAAATATATAAAAAACAGAAAAAGTAATTTTGGTAGTCAATAATATTAGAAATTAGACCTCGGATCAGACAACACTAATATTAAGAATCCATGTTTACAAACGTAAAAATACAAAGAGTATCTACAATAAAAATGCGAAAAGGCTTTTTTTGTGTCTTCAATATCATTTTAATTCTAAACTGAAATCAATAATCCCTTATTTCACAGTTTTAACTTTATAAACGTAGAAAATACCAAAAGTATCATAAAAAATCAAAAAAGTACTTTTTTGGTAGCCCATGATCTTTTCAGTCTCACATTGTATCAATAGTCACTAATTTCAAAATTCTAGCTTCGCAAACGTTGAAAATACAAAAATAAAGTATCTATTTTGTCGCCCATAACATTTTGAATTTCACCTGGAATCAAAAGTCCTTGATTATACAATCCTTCCTTCATAAACGTAGAAAATACCAAAAGTACCACAAAAATTCAAAAAAGTACCTTTTTGATCGACCATAACATTTTTAGTCTCACCTGAAATCAATAGTTCTTGATTGTACAATTCTACCTTCATAAACGTAGAAAATACAAAAAGTACCACAAGAATTCAAAAAAGTACCTTTTTGGTCTACCATAACATTTTCAGTCTCACCTTGTATCAATAGCCACTAATCTCCAAATTCTAGATTCGCAAACGTTGAAAATACCAAAAGTACCACAAAATTCTAAAAAGTACCTTTTTGATCGACCATAACATTTTTAGTCTCACCTGGAATCAATAGTTTTTGATTGTACAATTCTACCTTCATAAACGTAGAAAATACAAAAAGTACCATAAGAATTCAAAAAAGTACCTTTTTGGTCGACCATAACATTTTCAGTCTCACCTTGTATCAATAGCCACTAATTTTAAAATTCTAGCTTCGCAAACGTTGAAAATACAAAAATTACCATAAAAATTCAAAAAAGTATCTTTTTGGTCGCCCATAACATTTTCAGTCTCACCTGGAATCAATAGTCCTTGATTGTACAATCCTACCTTCATAAACGTACAAAATACCAAAAGTACTACAAAAATTCAAAAAGTACCTTCTTTGCCGACCATAACATTTTCAGTCTCACATGGAATCAATAGTCCTTGATTGTACAATCCTACCTTCATAAACGTACAATAAATCCAAAAGTACCACAAAAATTCAAAAAAGGACCTTCTTGTTCAACCATAACATTTTCAGTCTCACCAGAAATCAATAGTCCTTTATTGTACAATCCTACCTTCATAAACGTACAAAATATCAAAAGTACCACAAAAATTCAAAAAAGTACCTTCTTGGTCGGCCACTAATTTTAAAATTCTAGCTTTGCAAACGTAGAAAATACAAAAAGTACCATAAGAATTTAAAAAAGTACATTTTTGGTCATCCATAACATTTTTAGTCTTACCTGGAATCAATAGTCATTTATTTTACAATTCTACCTTTATAAACGTAGAAAATACAAAAAGTACCATAAAAAAGCGAATAAGTACATTTTTGGTCCAAGTT
The DNA here is from genome assembly GCA_941918925.1 of Phyto melanocephala. Taxonomy (NCBI): domain Eukaryota; kingdom Metazoa; phylum Arthropoda; class Insecta; order Diptera; family Rhinophoridae; genus Phyto; species Phyto melanocephala. The sequence goes on from OW799237.1 coordinate 38,095,158, forward strand.
CCAATTCTAAAATGTTCAAATATCTACATATGTAACAAAATATTTTAATAGACATGATTTAAGGTCAGCAAATCTACACTTTTTTTGCATAAAAGTAATTATGTTCTAAAAAGTACCAAACTCTTCCCGATTTTTCCCTTTTCTACCCTGTTAGGAATGTGTTTCAATTTTTACTAAATTACATAATTTTTTATCTCTGGTGAAATCCCAATTAAAAATTTTGGAAAATTAGACGTCTAATTAGGAATTACATACATTTTCCGGAATTTTCCCCTTTTTTTGTCCCCAAAAAAGTTTCCAAAAAATTTCACCTAAATAATTGTCCGTCCATATTTTATTAGGAAATAATAATTGTCAAATTTTGTCTAAATAATCAATATAAGAAAAGTTTCTTTTTAAAAAAGTACCAAAAAAGGGTAAATTTTTACACCTTATACATGTGAATTTGAAAAAAGTGCCGAATTCCTATTAATATTTTTTCGTGGATTACTATACAGTTTAATTTGTTTTCCTAGCTTTATGCGTTTGGAAGTTACATAGGGTATCAAAAAGGTACCATATTATAGTTTTTTTCCCTTAGGGGTTGAAAATTCAAAAAAAAGGCCAGACACCTGTCAGCTTATTTTTTGTGCAAATTACAATACTTTTCCAATTTAATTTGTATCATTTTTAGTTTAGCAGATATAAGATTACCGATTTTACCCTTTTTTACCCCCTTAAAGTACGAATTTTTAAAAATCCTTTCTTAGTGGAGCTATACATCAAAAGAGGAACGGATTGTCCAAATTTCATGTCTCTAGCTCTTTACGTTTGGGGAAAAAAAATGAATTGGAAATGAATTGCAATTCATTTTTTCTAACTGATTTGAATTAATTCAAAGTCAATTCAATTCAATTCAAATGAATTGCAATTCATTTTGCCCAATTCATTTGAATTGGAAGTGAGTTGCAATTCATGTTTTATCTTTCTTTTGTTTTTTTGAAAACTGCCGGACAAAAACAAAACTACTAATTACATAAGGGAATCCTTACATAGACGATTTACAAAACACATTTTAAAATAATTTCTATAAATTTAAAAAAAAGTACCTTTTTATTATTTTTATAAAATTCAAATGATATGTAAACAATTTTGTATTAAATTTTATTGAAATAGTCTGAAAGAAAATTCCTTTACTCAGCAATCTTTATTCTGCAAAAAGAAATTAGTGCTGCACAGGCTGAAATCAATAAAACAAAGTTTCAAAACGATTTTCCACTTTATTGCATCCCTTTTTGGAACAACTAATGTTTATCGCGCCAATGTTTTTGTAAATAAACTTAATAAATTTACCATGGTAACGGGTAACAAATGGTGTTTTGTTTACTTCTACAAAATGTTACAATTTCAAAGAGACACGCATCTGACACACTGTGCACTCAAATTGGGGGTGATATTTTTAGGGAAATTTTTTATCAAAAAATTTATGTGTATGTATAAGGAAAATTAGAAATTTGTTTTTAATGATTGATCAAATGAAATGACAACAGCTACAAGAAAAAATGTTATTATAACCGATTTGGATCAATCGGATACACAGCTTGGCGCACTTGAGGAAAATCATCGTAAAGTTCACAAGAGGCGTACGAAAGACAAGATATTGCATACACTTTCAGGTAACTTTAATAGACGCTCTCAGAGTGCGGAAAGTTCGAAGGAGGATAGAGTTGGAAAATCTGTTAAGCAAACTGGATATTTTAATGATTTGGTAATAAACTGCTAATCGATTAGTATTCAATATATAAATTACTTAATAATGATCTTTCTTCAATAGTTGCAATCCAAAGACCAACAAATGGGAAAGTTACTTCAACGTTTAGCCACCCTTCACAAATACAATGAACAATTCGCCGATGAAAATCAACGTCTTCTTAACGATGCCAAATGTCTAGAACAACGTATTACAATATTGGAGCGCCAAATAGAAGATTGCGACAAGTGTAATAAACTAAATCATGAGTTGTCCAAAAGTGTAGAAGAGAACAAAGTATTGACCGCTGATGTGGAAATGATGAAAACTCTAGTCTACCGTTTAAATGTACAAATTGAACGCTATCAAGATTGTTTGAGAACGAAAAAAACATCAGATGAAAAATTAAATCAAAACTCAAATCAAAAGGCTTCCATTTCGCAGTGGCAACAAGGACGATTACACACACATACATTGTCGCCTCTACTGCAGGCTTATGATGAAATGCTACATGACAAAGAGGACTTAATACAACAGTACACACTAGAGTTTGAATCCTTTACAGGTGAGTTAAAAAGTGTCATCGAGGAAAACAATCGATTGCAGCAGGAAATAGAGAATCTCAAACGGGATGGTGGAAGTTGGCGCGAAGAAAGAGCCAGATTACAAGCTCAATTGGACATTTGTAGGCAAAAAGCTGATTCGCAAACTAGAAAAACCGATTTGACTAAAGAAAAACTTGTCGAGGTAATGCACTGTTATGAACAAAAGATTCAAACATTGGTACTTGATATGGAGCACATGCACGCCGCCTACACTCGCTGTAAAGCCGAATTGGCTTCACTCAAAAGTTTAGCTGCACTGCCGCAGGATACCATAGCTGTGTCACTACAGGAATGTAAAGAACTGCTGGAAGAACTGCGTCAACAACACAGTAAAGAAAAAAATTCACTGGAACGTACCATTGGCGAACTTACCGAACGTAATTCGAATGTGGATGTTAAAATTGAAAAACTAAAAAACGACAATACTAAACTAAAACAGGAGCTGGAGGAATATATATCTCAAACAAACGATATACGCAAGCGTAATATTTTACTCCAACGTTCAATTGAAAAGGTGAAGCGCTCACGTGATCGTCTAAAAGCTCGTCTACGCATAGCCTTACAGTGGGCCCAAAAACTAGAAGAGGGTCAAGCTAATTTGCAAAGTACCTGGGATGCTCTAAAGCGTTTGGAAACTATAGTAAAACATAAAGAATCTCAAGTACGAGGTCTACACGCTAGACATCTTCAGGAAATAGATAAATTAGAAAAGAAATTGGCACAAAAAGAAGAGACTATAAAGACCATTTTAAGGGATCGACTTAATGTCAAAACAAATCGATAGCTATAAAGCTTTAGTTATGTCAGCAATATTTGTTAAATATTTTTATTGAATTAAGTTACTACATAAACATTTGTTAATTTATTTTTTATCAAACAGCTAATAATATAAGTAATAACAAGTCAAGTCATAAAAATAGGTCTGTTTCCTTACAGTTTTGGTAAAGTTCGGTAAAATGAGAATAAATAAGAATAACTCTTTCAGAATATAAAAATGTACAAAAGTACGATAAAACAAAAACGGTAAAGCAAAAAAAAAAAAAAAACAAGTAAGAATATATTCGGCCGTGTCGAATCTGATGATACCCTACACCATCAAGTACATATGTAAGTATACTGAGTACATCGTGGTTTAGCCTAGACTTCAGAATTAACGTTATACGCCATTTTGTTTTTTATTTCTAATGACACCTTTGATTTTTTAGAAAGTCCGCTGTATTCTACTAGTCAAGCCCTTTAATTATACCCTTCACACAGTCAAAAAGGGTATACATATATAGGTTTGTCATTCCGTGTGAAATTTCTACAATTTTCATTTCCGACCCCATAAAGTATATATTTTCTGATAGCTTATAAATAGGGGCGTCGATTAAGCTCTGTCAGCCTGTCCGTGTGTATGTTGAAATCAACTTCTTGAAGCCCCCCGACATCGCCTGAACCCAGTGTATGTTGAAATCAACTTTTTGAAGCCCCCTGACATCGCCTGAACTTATTAAAATATCAAAAATTCGGGAGCAGATCGGTATTGAAAATCAGAAACATCGGTACCTAAACAACTGAGATATGAGCAAAAAACTACTACCACCTCGTTTTTTTCACAACAACAACATACAACAAATACATACATAAATACATACATTTTTACAATACATTTTTGACTTTTTATATTTTTTGGCTCAAAGTTTTTGCAATCTCGCGGTCTTTTTGTTTGTGACTTATTTTGACAGTTCAAAGTGAGAAGTTCTCGCCTGAAAACTTTACAGAAACACTTTTTTTATGGCTTACGAGTATTTTTCTTACATGACAGGTATTTCTCGCATGAATAGTTACAGAAACAGTACAGTGAGAAAAAACAGCTGTTTGTTTCGATTTGTTGTATTTCTGTACCAATTTACATGTTTCAAGTGAAAAGTTTCTCGTAGCGAGAGTTACAGAACATGGGCACTGGTATACTGATTAGAGTGAACGTGGCATCGAATTCCAGCTGAGGTTAAAATTTTTTTTTGATTTTTTATTTTATATATTATTTATATCTACATTATTATTGTATTTTTTTAATTTTTCTTAGTTTTTTTTTATTTATTTTTAATTTTTTTTTTTAAACATACATACATAAACTCAATTTTTAAATTTTTTAAATATATGTACATAAATTAAATTTTAATGTGAACCATTTTTATTTTGGCTTAAGTTCATTTGTTCTTTTTATTTAATTTTATAATTCAAATTAAATTAAATTGTAACCATTTTAGGAATATTATTTCTAAAAATTATTTCTGATATTAGCCGAGTGGAATGCATTTTCGAAATCAGCTACGATTTCATCATCAGCACTCTTTATCGGTATACTACTATGTAACTTAAAATTCCTATTTATGTTACAATTGAATGAAATTTAAATTAGTGAATCTTAGTATTAATTTTCATATTTTGTTGAATATTTAATTTCGCCTATCAAATGACAATTCATAATTCAACATGTTCATATTCTTCTTTATTCGTAATACATTTTCGTTATGCTTTCAATATCCATCCTTTGGCTGGAATTATTGAAAACAAGGTTGTATTTACATTTTTCATTTATATAAGTCCATCTAGGTGATAGACACTGAACAATGAATTCTTGAATGTCATTAACACCGTGCCATGTGTGTTATCTATTCTATATATATAAAAATCAATGTGTGTTTGTATGTTTGTATGTTTGTTTGTGCTTTATAGACGGCTAAACGGCTGGACCGATTTCCTTGAAATTTTCACAGAATCTTTCTGTATGTCTGGAAGGAACTATAGGCTATACTTTCGTTTGAAATTGTATCGTATCTAAAAGTTTTCCTAAAGCTAAAAAATGTTGATTTTTATGGCAGCTGTTGTGAAGCTCACTTGGGTCCATTATATTGATCCATTTTTGGTAAAATATTTTAAATTTAGAGAAAACACAGAGACAGTCGTGCTTATAGGGCAATTGTTCAACAAAAGATCGATACAACATAAAGATCTGTAAAACATACATATGTTGGCTTCTAAAAATTGATTTCAAAAAACACACGGGCATTGTTTATTGAACATACAAAGTATCGCCCTTGTAAATCGTCAAATATTGGGCTGTGATTATGTGGAGCACAATGGTAAGGAGCACTATAAAAGTAAGAGTGTTATATTCGGTTGTGCCGAATCTTAAATACCTTTCACACATTTTGTACCATCATGTACATACATACATACATATGTACATATATACGAAATGACAAAATTATATACCTTTTTTTACTCTCGTGAGAAGGATGAAAAAAACGAAAAAGGTTTTCAGAATTTAAAAAAAACAATGAAAACACCCAATTCAAACGATGGTTTCTGACATAGACATAAATCAGAATAAAAAAGTGATATGATATTGGAAGTTTGAAGTTTTTTAGGACATCAATTTCGCAATTTTTACCTCTTTATAATGGTATTTTCAGGACACTTGTACAGTTCGGTGATAACATGAAACGAAAAATTTTTGTCAAAAGTAGTAGCATTGTTAAAACAAATAATTGTACAATTGTATGTCAGTATATATAGACTGAAATTGGTTAGCAGTATCAGTACAATATCACGTGATCCTACGATAAACACATACAGTGAACGCAAAAAGGTTAAGTACAAATTTTATTTTAGTAATATACATACATATACATATATGTATATTTATAATGAACAAATTTCTGGCAGTCAAAACAGTTCTGTCTCTTAATGATTTTTCAGAATATAACAAAAATATTGAAGTCAATTAAATACTATCTGTTTTGAAAATACATATTTTTTTAGGTTTGTTCTTCAAATGTTATTTGTACCTAAACTTTTTTGGTTCACTATGAATGTGTTAAAAAATGCTCTTAATCTGGTAAACAACAAAAAAAAAAATATTTTAATGCAGTATCAATGAGACAATCATACTGGGGAAAACTTTCATTAAAAAAAAAATGATTAAAAATATATATTTTGGTTTCTCTTTGGAAAAAAAGGAAAAATAATATAAAGTTTTAAAAAAATGTAAAAAAGTAGGAAAATAACAAAAAACGAACCCAAGCAGTCGTGTTTCACACCCTATTTCTTCATTTTTGCTTCTCTCGCCTGTTTGCCTTCCAATTTCTCAAGTGTAAAATCGGATTATACTACATCTTTATTATTTAAACAGTTTACCTTTCAAATTTTAAACAAAATCTGAAATTTGTGACGAAAGTTAGCGATTTATCTAGCTTGTTTCTAGAGATTTCGAGGCCCAATTTAGAATCTACTATTTGAACTTATACGATGATTTTTTTGTGATTTATTTTTAATATACATATAATCGGTTAATCTTCTTTACTTGTTCGCTCGTATTTAGCAAAACTTACAAATTTAATATAGAAATATAAATATTTGTACCTAATACATTTTCCATATTATATCTTTTATTTTTATAAAAAATTTATTTCTTCATTGAAAAGTTTGTCAAGCACTTAAAAAATTTATACAAGGCGAATTCACTATCAGGTGATAACATCCCTGCAACAAACACAAAAAGGCCAAGAGAATGTCAAAACACAAAAAAAAACTTTTTTGTTTACTTTTATTTAAAATTTTATTTTTATAAATTCACGCGAAAAGTTTTAAAATAAATAAGTATTTTCAATTTTTTACATAAATTTGTGCTGTTTATATCACAAATTTGTGTTTTTTTTGAAAAAATTTTCACAATTTTCACGACTTTTAATCACTAGGACAAACACAACGGAAATTTTGTATTTTTTGAATTAAAAATATTAAAAATGTTGTTTATTTCAATTATAAAATGTTTATTACTTATTTTCCAATAAGTTATTGCTAAAATATTAGTATTATTACAATTATGTTTCACAAATTTTAAAACTTTTATATAAATTTTCAACTAACGCTCATAAAAATTAATTTAAATGTAAACAAACTTTGACATTGTGCCGTAAAAATAAAACGAGCAAAAAACAATCAGCTGGCTTCTTAACATCACCTGATATTCAATTTGAATTTGAATTTATATATATGTGCATGGTGTAATTACATAAGGTGATAGCGTAAAGGAGAGCAATTTTTGTCTCTCTTTTTTTATGTATGGAGTTTGACAATTTCCGAAGTTGAAATAATTTTTTTAAGTATGTATTTTGACATTCTCCAGAACACAAAAAAATAGTCAGCTGGGCTTGCACCGCCACCTTGTATAAGTGTACCCTGTATATGTGTATATATGTACATATGCATATGTATATAATAAGCATAATAAAAAACGCAAATGAGTGTGAAGAGAAATATTAAAAAAATTAAAAAAAAACAGAAATTTTAATGTTTTTTCTACAACTCATTCTTCTCTACTTTGCTCGTCCATAAAAAAAGGACATGCTGTTTAAAATCATCGTATAAATCTGGGGAAACAACAAGTAACAGTTAAAATACAATAAATAACAAAAAAAAAATACAATTATTGACTTTTAATTGTTTGCTAAACAAAAAATTTACTTTATAATTTTGTTTTTTTTTTAATTTTTAATTGATTCTTCAAGCTCGAGGTCTTTATAAATATTTGTTGATTTATTTATTATTCAATATTTCGCTACTCCTTTGTGTGTAGCATCTTCAGTTAGAAAATTATATAAAATTTTGTAAAAACACACAATTTCTTTCCTGAAGATGCTACACACAGGAGTAGCGAAATATTGAATAATAAATAAATCAACAAATATTTATAAAGACCTCGAGCTTGAAGAATCAATTAAAAATTTTATAAAATAAAGGTCAAATAAGAGCAATAAGAATTTTGTTTTTTTAATATTTTTTTTTTAATTTGTTATTGGGTTCGTTCGTTTACTTATAAATTGTAAAAATTTTAATTGGATTACGGTTATAGCAATTTCACACTATTCTACACCTGTTGGGGTGCAATTGGCGTTGATGAATAGCTATTGGTTTTTCAGAACCTACAGTTTTGCTCATTAACAAGGCCTCCTATTTAAAAAATTTTATAATTAATGTTTGAACTCAACTTACATAGAGAATCCATTAGAGATTTCCTCAATTAAAAACAATAAAAAAAAACATAAAATTGGTGGTGGGTATCAAAAAATTCGGCACTGCCGAATATAGTGCTCTTACTTATTTCTATTGAGTTAGTACATATGTTTTAACAGAAATTTGTGCTATAAACCGTTTGTGTAGTATATTTTCAAATTGTTAAATCTTCAATTAAAATTTCGTAGTGTGAGGACATCGAAGAATTATCATATTTAATATTGTTACGTTTATACCTTTTATAAACGTTGGCTTATTTCCTTTAAATATATCTTGAGTTCTTTTATTGCAATCAAAAACAGTTAAAATTAGTTATAAAATCAAGAGAACTTTATTTACTTAAACAACTTATTGTTATATACTTTTATTATCAAACTCACTTTGATACTCGCTTTACAAGCTCTACTGTTATACTGATCATGTTAGCTGTGTTGTTCGGCTATTTATAGTAAAATAGTGGTGTTCGGTAACATTCGATAAAGTTCTCGTAAGTACACACTAGTACATTTGAAAAACGTTACATTTAAATTAAGACGCTAAGTAATATGCAGGAATAATAATAGTGCCTAAAAGTATGCTACACATAATAACTTAACATCATGTTCGAACAACCAGCGAAATAAACTAATACAAACAAGAACACAGTACCTTACACTACTACAACTAAAATAAATTATAATGTAAATTAAGCTATTTAAAAATAAATCTGTAACACTACCGCCCGCTTAAGCCTGTTCGTCCCGAATAGGCACAAATTCACTTTTTCCGTACTTAGCGAGGCGGTCGAGATGAACTACTTTCATCTTTGATCTTCGCTCTTGTATTTCTAAATTCTATACACCACATCATTTATTTTCTTTATCACCTTATACGGTCCATCCCAATGAGTTTGTAGTCCTTTATTGCGTTGTGAGTTATATAGTAAAACTCGCTGACCCTCATTAAAGCCTTCAGATTCTGCTGCTCTGTCATATGTGGCCTTCATCTTGTCGCTGGTCATGTTTGTTTGCTCAAAGTGAGCGCCCAAATTATACTTTTGCAATGGTTCACGACTTTTTCTTGCTTGGCTTTTCGCTGCGATGCATTGGGTGCAATTTTCTATCCAACCAGCTACCGATTGTTGACAGCCAACCCAATAGAACCGTTGCTTTAACTTTTTAAGGGTTTTCGTCATGCCAAAGTGACCTTGAAACTCCCTTAAAACTTCGTCAATTTTAGAGGACTGCACTACAATTAGATTTGTTACTGATTTTCCATTAGCACTTTCCCATATTCGGTATAGACATCTATTAACCACCTTCAGGCTATTCCACAGCGCGAAATAAGATTTCATTAGTGGACTTTCCGTTGATATTTGGTTTCGAGTGGGTCTTTTGTCTTTTTCCTTTGCTGATATAATCTTTGCCAGCATAGAATCTTTTCTTTTCGCCACTGACCATTCACCGCTTGTGTCTACATGCGTTAGTCGAATACCTATTACGCACTCTTTTTCCTCAGGTTTCGTACAATATTTGCTCTTCAAGCTACAGAATTTTCGGATACGTGCATCCGCATTGCCATGTTTGACCCCTTTTCTGTACTCAATACTGGAGTTATTTCCCTAAAGTCGTTTAGTCCATTAATCCAAAAGAATCTCAATGTTGCGCCAAATCATAACTTTTCATCCCATGTGCAGATTAATGTTATGACTTATCATAAAATCGGCGCCCACGATTACTTCATCCACAATGTCAGCAACAATAAATACATGTTTAACACTTATATTTGCAATAGATAATTTCACCTTTATTTTTCCATAAGCATTAGCAAACTCCCCAGTAGCTGTTCTTAGACTTATACCACATAGTAGTTCGATTTTCTTCTTGACTATATCAGGTCTAATAAATGATTGTGATGCTCCTGCATCTATTGTAAGAATATGCCTCCGACCATTGATATACCCACAAGGTTGCTATTTTTCTGCTGCATAACTGATATGGAGATTGTGGGGCCCTCTGTAATGGGATCTTGCTCATGCTTATAAGTCTTAACTTGTTTTGACGGTAACTGCGTGTTTTCCAGCTGGCTGTACTCAGGTGGCGATACAAATCTAGCCCGCTTTCTTGGTGCTTTACAATGTCGCTGATAATGTCCATTCTTACCGCACTTATAGCATTTGGCTTTTACGCTTTTTTAGCCTTTAAATCGCTTATTTCATCCATTTCTGTAGAAATTTCGAGATTTCGCACCTTGTATATCTGCGGCTTGAAAGCAATTTTGCAGATTCCTGTGTTAGTGCATATGAAACTGTTTCTGTAAACGTCGATTTATGCGTGGTAAACACCGCGTGCCTTATTTCTGGATCACATATTCCATTTACAAAGGTTTCAATTTTAAACTGATCCAAAAATGGGTGATTTTCACCTGGATATGTCAGCAGCACCAAACGCTCGATATCCGTTGCAAAATCTTGTAACGATTCATTAATATTCTGTGTTAATGACATTGAAGATCAATAATTTTTGTTACTAGATTTTTAAATTTTTCGTCTTGTAATTGCAATTTGCTATTGAAGTCATTTGTTTGTGCAACTATTCCATCTTCCAGTTTAGCTAATTTTTTTTATCAATTTTATTAACTTCTTTTTCAATGCCATCTACTTTTCTCAGAAATTTGCTGAAGTTTCTTGTTCGTAACTCTAGAACATTATTGAAGTCTCAACTCCATTATTATACCCTTCACACAGTGAAAAAGGGTATATATAGGTTTGTCATTCCGTGTGAAATTTCTACAATTTTCATTTCCGACCCCATAAAGTATATATTTTCTGAAAGCTTATGAATAGGGGAGTCGATTAAGCTCTGTCAGTCTGTATGTTGAAATCAATTTCTTGAAGCCCTCCGACATTGCTTGGACCCGGGTGAGGTATTCAAATATCAGAAATATTCGGGAGTAGATCGGTATTGAAAATCAGAAACATCGGTACATAAACAACTGAGATATGAGCAAAAACCCACGACCACCTCGATTTTTTTTTCACAAAAACAACATTACAACAACATACATACATACAAACGTGTATACTGGTTAGAGAAAACGTGGCATCGAATCCCAGCTGAGCCAAAAAAAAATTTTTTTTAATTTTTTTAAAACTTTTTTTAAATTTTTTTTTATTTAATATATTATTTATATTTTTATTATTATTTTTTTTTAATTTTTTTTTTAATTTTTTTTTTATTTTTTTTGTTTTATATATAATAATTAAAATTATATATAAAAATTTTTTTTTAATTTTTTTTTTAAATTTTTTTTTAAATTTTTTTTTTATTTTTTTTTTAATTTTTTTTTTTAATTTTTTTTTTTTTTTTCGTTTTTTTAACATACATACGTGAATTTATAATTTTACAATGGGATGTTTTTATATATGTATGTACGTATTTCATATGGGATGAATGGTGACACAAACTACTGTTATTTCATGACTACATGTTGTGAAGGGTATATAAGATTCGGCACGGCCGAATATAGCGCTCTTACTTGTTTTAAATGCAATTTCACTTCTGACACCAGTTGTTACGTTTATACCTTTTATAAACGTTGCACAGAGGAGTATTTGGCCTGAAAGGCTGGCCAAAATTATTAAACGTGTTTTTTGAATTAATAGTTCTAGTTTTTTGATAGTTTTAGTTGTAGTATGATATAAGAAATTTAGTGGCAGATTTTGAAAAAATTACACTGCGCAACAAAAGTACACTGCGCAAAAAAAATGTTTTTTGATGCCCTTAATTCAAATCTGTTATCTGTTTTTCTCTAGTACGTAAGGATTTTCTGTTAAATGTGTGGCATATTTCACTCTCTAAATGGTTGGGTTGCCTATTATATTTTGTCATAACTTGAAAACAGATTCTCCGATTTTAATAGCAGGAGGATCAGAAGATGCACCGGAAAATTCTGCCTTAACTAACCAAACACATCTATTACTATTTCGGAGTTATTAAAAATGTAATGGCGAAAAAAAAATTTTTCCTGCAAAATTCGTCAAATTTTTTGTTTTCAAAATGCCATAAAAAAATTTAAGAACCAAAAATTTAAATTTTTAAGATTTTTTCAAAAGCCACATTCCTAAGAAACAAAAGTCGGTATAAATAGTAAAACTCAATTAACAAATGTTGATTTTAAAGGTTTAAACTCATTCTTGACAGACTGTATGTTAATGCATACATATGATTTGCGTTGTAATTCAAAAAATTTTTTTTTTAAATTGTAAGGCTCTTATGAAACAGTATTTTTTTTATGAAAAAAGGCTTTATTATGTTTATTTTATATTAACTAGCCAGTCCCGGCGCGCGTTGCTACGCCCCTTCATGAATTTTAATCGCATTCTAAATTTTAATCGAATATCAAGTGCAAGGCTAAAAACTATAACTTTTTCTTTATGAGCGTGGCACTGCCCACTTTTCTAATTACGAAACTGTATAGTCATGACAACTCAATATGTGTGCAAAGTTTCAGAAAAATCGGTCCAGTGCAAGTACCTCAAAATGATACCTTTTTTTTTAATGGGCGTGGCACTGCCCACTTTTCTAATGATGAAGGTGTAAAGTCATGACAGCTCAGTATGCTTGCAAAGTTTAAGAAAATTCGGTCCAGTGCAAGTAGCTAAAACTGATAAATAATTTTTTATGGGCGTGGCCCCGCCCACTTTTTCAATCACGAAATTATAAAGACATGACAGCTCAATATGTGTGCAAAGTTTCAGAAAAATCGGTCCAGTGCAAGTACCTCAAAATTAAAACTTTTTTAGGGGCGTGGCCCCGCCCACTTTTCTTATCACAAAATTTTTTAGTCATGGCAGCTCGATATGTGTGCAAAGTTTCAGAAAAATCGGTCCAGTGCAAGTACTTCAAAATGATACCTTTTTTTTTAATGGGCGTGGCACTGCCCACTTTTCTAATGATGAAAGTGTAAAGTCATGACAGCTCAGGATGTTTGCAAAGTTTAAGAAAATTCGGTCCAGTGCAAGTAGCTAAAACTAATAAATAATTTTTTATGGGCGTGGCCCCGCCCACTTTTTCAATCACGAAATTATAAAGACATGACAGCTCAATATGTGTGCAAAGTTTCAGAAAAATCGGTCCAGTGCAAGTACCTCAAAATTAAAACTTTTTTAGGGGCGTGGCCCCGCCCACTTTTCTTATCACAAAATTTTTTAGTCATGACAGCTCGATATGTGTGCAAAGTTTCAGAAAAATCGGTCAAGTGCAAGTAGCTAAAACTGATAACTAATTTTTTATGGGCGTGGCTCCGCCCACTTTTTTTCACCCATAAACACTCCCTGGTATGTGTACAACAACTTACCCAAGTTTGAGCCCGATCGGTTTTACAGTTTCGGAGTCTATAGCTAACACACACACACACACACACACACACACACACACACACAGAGTTTCACTTTTATATATATAGATAGATAGATAGATAGATTAATACTTAATATACGGAAAAGTTAAACTAATAAAAATTCCTTAATAATTAGTATGTCTTATGAATATCCTTATTAGCTGCATCATCGGTGTCAGCATGAAGAAGTGTGATGGTTTACCCGTTCTCTTTGCGTACTGCTGCTTATAAAAGGGTCACTGCTCAGAAATAACCTATTCAAGACATCTCGATTTGTATCGCTTCTGCTGAATTACCTCGAATAATTCGTACGATATAATCGTAAGTGCTTATTTCTGGCCTCGGCAGCTTCTTCTGACAATTGGATGGTAGCCTGATACCTGGGTGCCCATGTATTTTTTATGTACCTTTTTTTTGTAAACTTATTTCTGTGATAAATGCTTTTAATAATTATTCTTATTAGGTACGGTATATATTTTTTTTAACATATAATGTTTTGTAGAGCAGGTATATACAAATATCCTTTATGGGCTTGCGTGGGACATTCCCTTATAACTATTATCGATAATAAAGAATTTGTCAAATTTATAATTATAGACAGGTATTAACATTGTAAAGTGATGTGAATAACAGTTAAAATCAATAATTCAAAATACATAAAAGTTTGTGACGATATAAATGTATAGGCAAAGACAATCTATCTATCTATCTATATATATAAAAATCAATGTGTGTTTGTATGTTTGTATGTTTGTTTGTGCTTTATAGACGGTTAAACGGCTGGACCGATTTCCTTGAAATTTTCACAGAATCTTTCTGTATGTCTGGAAGGAACTATAGGCTATACTTTGGTTTGAAATTGTAAGTGGGCGGGGTGCCACGCCCTATTAAAGGATAAGTATTAAATATTATATATCACGAAAGTTAATGCAGCTAGAGTCTTCAAATTAAGTACGGTAAACTTTGACATCCACACGAACATTTGGGTAAAAAATGGGCGTACTTGCAATAGTAGGCGTGGCCACATGAATTAATTATTAAAATTCGTATATTTGGAAAACGATATCGATTAGAGTTGTAAAATTTGAAAGAGCAACTTTGACATCCAAATGAACATTTAGGCGAGAAATGGGTACATTATCAATAGTGGGCGTGGCACCTACCATATGAATCAAATACTAAAATTCGTATATCTGGAAAACGATATCGATTAGAGTAGTAAAATTTTGCAAAAGCAACTTTGATATTCAAATAAACATTTATGGAAAAAATGGGTGCATTAACAATAGTGGGCGTGGCACCTGCCATATGAATTAAATAATGAAATTCGGGGTGGCGAAGCACACCGGGTATTAGCTAGTAGACTATAAAGATGTTGCACTGCCATACAAAGTTGTGCCGGTGTTATTTTCTATGTGGGATTTTTCAATAAATCCCAATTTGTGTTATACACACACAGAATTCCAATATGTGAGAGTAAGAAAACAAAAACAGAACCAGTTCTCAACAAAAACAAATTATATCCCTGCAGATAACGTGAGTAGTCCATACACGCATGTAAAGTGTACTCCATAATAGACTAGGACTAGTCCAAAGGTAACCCAAATGTATGGAGAAAACATGGCCGATTTAACATTACGATGTCCTAAGGCTGGACCATATAACCCATCGGAGTAGTCCCAAAACTACTCTATGTCACTACTCGATGGAGCACCTACACGACCATTATACACGTTTTAACAGCAATATATGTAATCGTTAAAACACGAACACTTGTCGTTTAACTACAATCTCTTGTTTAAAAATGAAATGGTCCATGACTGCATAACATAGGACCATGTTGTAAGTAGTCCATTTAGCTAAAATGGACCACGTAGCCCAATATTATCTGTAGGGATGTGATGTACTGTTTATGTATGTGTGTAAATATTACCAAACGTGCATCCCAGCAAACACGTAGGTTTGATTTCATATTAATACCAATTAAGTATATTATGCAATTAAGCTCTCTCCTGGACGATTAACATTTGGAAATTATTTTAATGTAAGTGCTTTATCAGTAAAAAAGTCACATTTTATTTAAACTTTAGTCTAAGTTATCAAAAAATATGTTTGATATAAAGTAAACTATAACCACCTGAATTTAAAGACATAACGTCATGTTTGCTGGGTTATGCAATTTAATATATTGATATGAAAAAATGTTTTATACGAAACTGATATGATCGCATGTGCTGCCGTAGCGAACGCATACATATTTTGTTATTGTAAAAACAAAAATTGCATGAAATTTGGTTGAATTTTAAATGCCCTAATAAGAGGATTTTTTGTATATATATTAACCATATGTATATTTTAATTACAATAAAATTTAATATATTAAAATATGAACATATTAATATAAAATTTTAATATTAACGTATAAAATACCTGCTATCCATTTAAAACAAATAAAATTTAAGCCTAATTATTTTTCTTATTTTAATTTGTTTTTGAAACAACAAATTAATTTCTTACAATATTATGGAAGAATATTTAATAAATTTTCTGATATTTTGAAATTTTTGAGTAATAAATATATGGTAGGTTTTGTTACAAAGATAAATGAACATAAAACTAAAAATGAAATAAACCGGCTTCTGTGAGTAAAAAAACCGGTGTATTCGACGTTCCAAAAATTAACCTTTGGAAAAAACTGCCAGCTGAAAGAGTAAAAAACCGGGTTTTCCACAGATTGTAAAACCGAGTCGATCACTGTAATAGGTACATACCTACCTACGTCCATAAAAACATTTTATGTTATATACTCCTATTTTTGGGATTTTTGTAGATTAAGGGTATAATTTGGAAAAAAGTAATTGGCAATATGTTTGAATTACCGTTATTTTACATAAGAACTTGCTTTTTATATTTTTCATACCTGTGAAGCTTTTCATTAAACATTTTTATGTCAAAGTGATAAGTAATACAGTGTTTTCTTAAGTATATTAAAAATTAGTTTTCCGAATTAAAAAAAAAGATAAATCAAACAGTGGTGTCAAGAAAAAAGACGGTCGTAAATCAGGCAACAAATGCTCTTTGAGTCATTGTGGCAAATCTAAAAGAAGCTTACCTACTATGAAGCTCTTTCGTTTTCCAAATTCAAATACGCCATTATTTGAGGAATGGTTAAAAAGTGTGGCTTTAAAAAGGAGTTTGTGGAAAGAACTCCTGTATTATTTTTGTGTGATAGGCACTTTTTGCCACACTGTATTGGAAAAAAAATTTTAAAAAGTGGAGCCGTGCCAAGCTTACATTTAACTGAGAGTGATGAGTCCAGAAGCATTGAACAGCAAAAATGTTCTGGAAATAAGGATAGGGATATTTATGTTATAAAAACTCCGTCAAGTAAGCGTAGGAGGTCAGAATCACCACCACCTTTATGCACGAATCGATGGTTATTTTGACTGTTTAAATTGTAAAAATTTAAATGATCCCAACCCTCTGAAACGTGGCTTGAAGATTAATAATAAGACTTGGCAAATACTGCAAGAGCAAATTGAATATAACGGTAATAAAATATTTTCCATCAGCGGACTTATCCAAACCACTAGGGGTATATTGTCGTTATGTGAGGAAATGCTTAGAGCTCTAATTTACATATTGTGTTAACCAGCCGATTTAATCTAGACCCATTAGAAAACGTTTTTTCGTATGTACGTGCTAAAGGTGGACATTGTAAGAACCCTTCTGTTTATGAATTCAATATCGCAATGGCTAAGCTGTTATCTTTTAAAATAAACCAGTTTAGTACCTCAACGAATTGTACTGAAGACGACGCAATATTTTTGCTACTGGACTTTCAAAGCAGTTTAGAAGATAATGACAGTGTAGCACCTAACAATTCTACCATCGTGACAGATATCACTGACATGTACCAGGAAAATAAAGAATATTTTGATGAAAGCGCCGACAGTTTTATCTCTAAGAATGTGCCAATTAAACTTACCTCAAGTCGAAATTTCATAGGCTACATATGTAGCTCAACGGATATCTTGCATTAAATGCCGAATGGATATAATCAAACCTTCCCAAATTTTAACATATCCATCAGAAATGTTTATTCATACGAAAAACTATGAAAAAAAACAGATTTTGGAAGTTTATGTTTACCCTCTGACTTGTTCTTCGAAATATGTAAAATTCATATTAAAGTATTCGAAAAACTATTTTTGAAGAACAAAGCAATTAAAAATATAAAAAGGGAAGTTATGGAGCAATGCGTAGGGTGTACTAATGATACAAAATATTCATTTTGGTTCGACGAGAAAAATGCGTGTCACAAACATAGAATGGAAATACTTTATCTGCTTGTACTTATTTTACTTAGAAGGCATTTCTGTTGGGAGACTTATAAGTACAAACAATCGAATGCTGAAAACACACAAACACTTAAGCTAGTAAAAAAACAAACAAATTTGCCAATAACAATTCACAGAACTGGTTTCATCTACATATTTACATACATATGTATGTATGTATGTTGTAATTTGCTCTTTTTAATTCTCTCAACATGTGAGAATGAAGTATTTTCTTCTTCTGATACTTCCTCTACCGCCCGCATCAGTAACAGCACAACATTTTTGATTTTTTCAAATACACTGAGTGCAACATCTTTATAGTCTATTGTCTTTGGTATAGGTATAAGAAAAAGTGCCTGATGAGCAAAAATGGAAGAAATGTGAAAATTTAAAAAAATCGTCAAAAATAATGGTGCAAACTTGCGCAAACTTTTTTTTTTGTTTCTAAAATTAGAGATTCCAAATTTTATTGTGGTATTAAACATAATTCGTAGAGATGCTAACGTCACTTTCAAAAACCTCTTCTTTTTCTTTTTTTTGCAAAAAAAGTGTATAATTTTTTTTAGCTTTTGAACGAATTGTTTCAACATGAATATTCAACATATTTAAAATTTTTTTTTTTTTAAAATAACTTTTGATCAAACCTTCAGCGAAAAAAAATCATTGTTAAACCTTTATTCGTTTAGCCTTAAAAAAATATCATAAAAACATCCAGAAACCGAAAAAAACATTTAAATCTCATATAATTTTCTTCACTTTCCTGACTTTAGCAGGGTCTTAGAGCTACAAATCGCAACTTCAAAATTTGCAATATAATGTAAAATATTGTTGTCTGTCGAGCTGCGTACTTAGTTCTTAAGATTTCTTAAAATTCAGTTTTGCCTTTTTGGCCAGCTTTTCAGGTCAAATACTCCTCTGTGAATTGGCTTATTTCCTTTAAATACTCTTTGAGTTCTTTTATTGCAATCAAACACAATTGAAATTAGTTATAAAATTAAGAGAACTTTATTTACTTAAACACACTCAGATATTGTTTAATAGCACTTTACTTATTTCACTTATTGTTATACACTTTTATTATCAAACTCACTTTGATACGCGCTTTACAAGCTCTACTGTTATAATGATTATGTTAGCTGTATTGTTCGGCTATTTATAGTAACATAGTGGTGTTCGGTAACATTCGATAAAGTTCTCGTAAGTACACACTAGTACATTCGAAAACCGTTACATTTAAATTAAGACGCTAAGTAATATGCAGGAATAATAAAATGTGCCTAAAAGTATGCTACACATAATAACCTAACATCATGTTCGAACAACCAGCGAAATAAACTAATACAAACAAAACCACAGTAACTTACACTACTACAACTAAAATAAATTATAATGTAAATTAAGCTATTTAAAAATAAATCTGTAACAATATTTATCCACAAATATAATTTCAATGAAATCTTTTGACTCTTTACTATCTCCAAAAGTCATTACCAAAATACTTTGACTTTTTCTAATTATTATACCCTTCACCTGTGGTGCACAAGGGTGTATATAGCTTTTGTCTACAATTTTCATTTCCGACCCCATAAAGTATATATTTTCTGAAAGCTTATGAATAGAGGAGTCGCTTAAGCCCTGATCGTCTGTCCGTGTGTTGGTTGAAATCAACTTTTAGAAGCAACTATATGTTCCCCAGATCTGTGTATGGTATCAATCTCTTGGAAATATCCGGGAATGAATCGCTATTGAAATTCAGCACAATCGCCCCATAACTTTCTGAAATATGAGCAAAAAACCACGACCACCTTAAAACAACAACATACATATATACTGGTTAGAATAAACGTGGCATCGAATCCCAGCTGAGTCAAAAAAAATTTTTTTTATTTATTTTTTTATTTAATACATTATTTATATTATCTTTCTTATATATTTTTTTTAAATTTTTTTAAAAAATTTGTTTAAATTTTTTTTTTGTAATTTGTGTTATTGTTTTTAATATAATTTTTTTTTTGGCATTTTTTTTTAGAAACATACATACGTAAACTCAATTATAATTTTACAATGGTATGTTTTTTATATGTATGTTATTGCATGACTACACAATGTGAAGGGTATATAAGATTCGGCACGGCCGAATATATCACTGTTACTTGTTTATATTACCATGTGAAGTTTAAAGGACACATTACTTTTAGAAAAGAAATATCTCATTGTGATAGGCTTTAAAGGTATTCCATGAAGCTTTAATTTCCATTGGAGCTTTGTAAAGCTTATATTTAAGAGAAATTATTTATGAGAATTTTTCTTATTACCTTTGTACGTTAAGAGAATAAATACACACATAATAACTCAAAGAAATACTTTACTCAGCATCCATAAATATAAAAATAAGTAGGAAAGTTATAGTACAGAGAAAAAAATAAGATTTGTATTTAATAAGACAATTAGCAAAGTCAAACATATCGTTTACTAAAATATAACTTATTACAAAAAAAAAATTTTTTTTTTCATAAAATAATATGTATAAAGGGCGTCTCAGTAAGAATGCAATACATGTTTAATTTAAAAATAAAAACACGTAGTATTTGAAATAGTTGTAAACTTTTTATTGGACTTTCAAAGAGATGTGACTATATCTCAACGATGATGGGTTTCATATTCAATTTGAGCAGAAGAATTGATGATTGATCGCCATGAGAGTTAAACGTATTTTTTGTTTTTTGTAAAATTTATAAAGGAAAATAAAATCTTAACTATAACATTCAAATCAATATAATTGTACTTGTTTCCTTTATTGTTTGTTAATAAAAAAGAAATAAGAATAAACATAACGTTTACCAAGTATTTACAACGATAAAATACAAAAGCATTTAATTTTCTTGTTAACAACAATAACAACTTGTTTTTTACTTTCCATACAATAAATATACACTAATACCTCAATTAACGCGTAAAAAATAAAATTAAATTCTTAAACAACTTAATATATAAGTAAAAACAAGTTTATTCAATCTGAAATCGAGGTTGTCATATTTAAAGTAGCTGTTCTGTTACAGGTTTTTTTTTTTAATATAAGTTGTTCTGAACCAAAGTGCAGATATAAGGCTGATGATCCAATGATTTTCTGTTGGTTGTTCGACGCAGTTTATCATGCCAAATGCGTTGACTTAGCAAATCAAACTGCAGATAAAGACGTGAAGATAAAGGCTTACGTGCTTGCTTAACAAATTGTCATTATCTTAAATCTTAATTTTCTGATAGAACTCAACAAGCGCTACATCTAATGATATCGAGGTTTCTTCTGGTGTTCCGCAAGGTAGTCATCTTGGCCCTCTTTTGTTCACCTTATTTATAAACGATCTATCATCAGTTATTCAGAACTCTAAAGTTTTGATGTATGCCGATGATATAAAAATTTTTCGTACTTTCAATAATACTAAAGATCGACTTTTCTTGCAGTCTAATATTAACAAAATGGTTAATTGGTGTGAAATTAACTTAATGGAGTTGAATATAAAAAATATAAGAACATTTCCTTTTCCAGAATTAAGAAATTAGATTAACTTTATTGCATTAATTCGTATAAACTTGATAAAGTTCTGAACTTTCTTGATCACCTGATTATATGGCTTTGTATGAAATTCACTACCTTCATACGAAAGCAGAGTCTGTTTTATAAAATTACCAATTTTAAAAAGACCTTGTTCAATAATGTGTTTTACATTTTTGCTGGACCCGATTCAAGGCGATGTCGATTCTAAATTCCTGCTACATAAAATAACTTTTAATGTTCCAACTAATGTTCCAACTAGACCAACTCTACTATGATAATAATGATCCTCTTCGTGGTATATATGAAAACTTTAATAACATTATCACCTTATTGCCTTAATGAAAGTAAAGAAATTACAAAAAGAAATATTTTTTTATATTTTAATAGGTGAATTGTACTTTACTTTAGCCTGTAAGGATATATGATCTATAGACAATAAAAAAATAAGATAGATTCAAGATTGCGCAAAACCCCTTGGCGGCCAGTTGACATCAAAATTTTTTGAATTTTTTTTTTAAATCGTTGCAGCAATAAATGCATTGTTTCATGCACGGTTTGGCAGGTGGTGCCATGACGTTCAGATCCATGCCGCTCTAGTTGAGGCCACAAGAACTCGGTTATCATCAAAAAAGTAAGCCTAAATCACGTCACCTGTGTTCATGAAGTCATTAATGGAAAAGATGAATTTTTTGCTTTCCATGGTCTGCTGGTTTGAGCTCCTGAGTATACTAAATTTTTTACGCACTAAGCTTGAGGTCTTTAGTTCGTGAAATTTGTCAAGAACGATACCGAATTAATTCTTCTTTTTGGCGACACTTTCGTTTCCAACAACAATGTTTTCTAGAGACAGACTGGTACGTTGACACACAGAAGTCTACTATCCATAACCGACCCAGATTCTTCATTTTTTTCAGTATTAGAAAGGTTTACACATTAAGTGCACTTTATGCAAATACCATTGTAAAATTATAAATTTACGTATGTATTTTAAAAAAAATAAAAAAAAAAAAAATTAAAAAAAAAATATTAAAAAAATAATAAAAAAAAATTAAAAAAAATTAATAAAAATATAAATAATATATAAAATAAAAAATAATAACAAAAAAAAAATTAAAAAAATAAATAAAAGAAAAATTAAAAAAAAAAATTGTTTTAGCTCAGCTGGGATTTGATGCCACGTTTAATCTAACCAGTATACACGTTTGTATGTATAAATGTTGTTGTTGTGAAAAAAAACGAGTTGGTCATGGTTTTTTGCTCATATCCTGTTGTTTATGTACCGATGTTTCTGATTTTAAATACCAATCTACTTCCGAATATTTCTGATATTTTAATCCTCACCCGGGTGCAGGCGATATCGGGGGCCTTCAAAAAGTTTATTTCAACATACGCACGGACAGAATGACAGAGCTTAATCAACTCCCCAATTCATAAGCTTTCAGAAAATATATACTTTATTGGGTCGGGAATGAAAATTGCAGAAATTTCACACGGAATGACAAACCTATATACATATACCCTTTTTCACTGTGTGAAGGATATAAAAATATAACAAATATATGTAATGACTAATATATGTATATAAGTTACCTAGATTTTGGATTTCATGTAATACGAAATTTTCTTTATTATTTACGACGCCGTCTTTGATTTTGAATTATTACATAGTTAACTGTATTCTACTTGTCAAGACATTTCTCTTGATACCCGCCATTTTGTGTAAGACGCTATCTTCGAACTTATACTTTTTTTTACTACATTGTACTGGTCGAGCGCTTTTATTTGATACCAACATTGTGAGTGTTAAAGAGCCGTAACTATTAAATTTGACTCATATATTTGCCATTTAATCTAGGACGCCATTTTGGATTTTTTTCTTTTAATAGCTAAATATATTTTAATACTCAAGCCTTTTCATTTGATCCCCATATTGGCTCTCTCAGTTGTATAGAAACTGAAAAATAACGGTTTCCAGATGGTTTACGGAAAAACTCGAAGCAGTTGTACTTTGTTGCTTATATCAGCTAATAACAGCTGTTTCTCTTTCAATGACCGTCACTTAACGTTGAATTCTATTTTCTACGAACGAAAAAGTAACAACAAACCACACATACAGATTTTCAATTGAACCGAAACAAAACAGCTGATTCAAAACAGCACAGAACGTATAAACTAATACTGCCTTTAAAAATAATTTTTGAGATTACGGTTTATAATCTGGTACCTTAAGCGTGTTTAAAAATTATTTAGGAGTTTGTAAAAATTTAATATATTTAACAAAATATATATATATTTTTAAAATAATTTTTGCCTATAACTTTGATGATTAGAGACCAATTTGTTCAAAATTTTTCACGAATATCTCCAAAGGTATACCAAATCTATAAATAGTAAAACTGTGTATATAAATAATCCTAGGGTTGGAAAATTTAAACTTTTGTGGTAAAAATAAGAGAAAAAACAGAGGCAATCGTGTTTATTTGCTTATATCTAAGAAAGTTATAAAGAGATTATGCTGATTTAAAATAATATCTGTTCCCGAATAATTATGATATTTTGATACGTTGTTATGATGTCGGGGGCTTCAAAAAGTTGATGACATACACACGGACAGACGGATAGTGTTTAATCGACTCTGCTTGTCATAAGCTTTCAGAAAATATATACTTTATGGGAAAATGAATATAGTAGAAATTTCACAAGTTTCGTGTGAAGGGTGTTATAAGAAAATATTTCCTAATATTTTTTTCGGTATTTTCGGTAACACAACACAATTAATTGAACAAATTTTATTTCTTTTTTACCAAATATTAAACTTAAATAAAAAATTCATAGAATTTAGGTAGAGTAATTCATATAAATATTTATTTCATACAACTTATTAATATTATCCTACTAATATAATAAATGTGAATGTTGGTATGTATGTTACTCAATTGTTGTTGGCTTAACGGAACTAATTGAAATTTGGCAGACATATAGACAAAAACCTGGATTAACACATACACTAACTTTTATCACAATTATCAGGCGAATTTACAGAATCATGCGAACATTTTATTTGTATGTAGTAAGTCGGTTGCTCAAAGGTTTCGAGTGTCAAAATTTACACGTACTGGCGAAAGAAATTAAATCATCTAACGTTGCGACGTCTCTAGAATTATTTTTTTTTTAATTATTTCCACTACTACCTGTAATAAATATGAATGTTTGTACGTTTAAAAGTCTTAATATTTTTACTCAATCACGTGAAAAAATTCTAAACGGATTTTAATGAAATTTGCCACAGATATATAACAACATAAATAATTACATTAAGAGGCTACTCTTCATGTTGATAACAACGCAGACGAAGTCGCGAGCACAGGCTAGTATATAATGAAATGGCAAACAATTACCATATACATATATTGAAAAAGGAATTTTTATGTATGAGTTATTTATTTTTAACATTGTATAAGTCCTGTTTGAATTTATTCGAAATATTTAAAAAATGGTATGAAGTTTCCTTTATGTAAAAGTATAAAATATGATAAACCTTATAAATATTACTCCAAATGTCAGTAACCATTTTCAAAATTATCGGCTCAAATATACTTACATATGTATATAAAATAAAATTAAATATCTTTTTTAAAAAAGTTTTTTTTTGAAAAACTAAAGCATTTAAAATTTCATCAGATAGTTTGATCTAATTTTTTTATCTATATTTGCAGCTGTTTGCAGCGTTCGTACTCAACGTTTGAAAATAATATAGTATGCAGTATGAAGACTGCAGATATACTTATTTCTCTCTTTCAATATTTGTGTACATATAATAACTTTTCATATTATCAGCTTTTGTAGGACATGTCAATCGCTTTATTTATTTTTTTTTACTATAAGTAGAAAAATTGTAATCGACAGTGTTATCTTCAAATGATGATATATCTGAATCATAAATTTTCTGCAGACAAACTGCTGGAGGTTTTAATACTTTAAAATTGGTATATTAACTTTTTTATATATTACCAAACTCATGTTTTTATTTTGGATTTTTTAAAAAGTTCACAAGTGTTGAGTTAGATCCTCTTCTTTTTTGTATTATTTTATAAAAAGCTTTTCCCAATTCATCACTTAATTTGCAATCCATTTTGAAATTTCTTTGAGCATAAGTGAGAGGGCAGCATCTGCTTAATATAATTATCTTAAATCTACTAATACTTTTTTAATTTGTATTTCTAATTTACAAAAACGTTTGCACATATTAAGAAGTTTGTTCTTTCTTGTTTTGTAATCGAAAATAAGTTTCAGTTATTTTCCTTTTTGAAAAACCTCATTTTTTGTTGGCGACTTTCCAAATATTTTTTAAACTTTTATGACTTTTTAATAAGTAGTTTAATGTGAAATTTATCACTTATCACTTAGATAATTTTTGTTTCAGTAACCCAAAACTGAATGAAATCCTGTTTTTCTTCATTATCATCATCTGATAATGGGCCTGTTCGTAAACGCATCTAACGTTGGCAACTTAATTGTAGCAAGTCTAGTTGTGTACAACAGAATGTTTCTATCAAGATCCCATATTGTGTGACCTAAACAAAATAGAAGGAATTGTTTCTGAACAGATTCAATTCGATCCTTCTAAAAATTGCTATTAGGATCCCAAATACAGTTATTTGTGGTTCTGTAATTTCTTTAGGCTATTGTTTTATAAAAGCGAGAACACCACGAGATTTATTTACCATCATAACAATATGGTTGTTGAAACCAGTTCAAGTTGATAACCACCCAGAGAAAAGAGGCGATCAGAATTCCAATTTCTTGAGAATCTTATATGTTTGCATTTTTTTAGGTTGAGAGTCATTAAATTAATATTGCACTATTCGAAATAATTGTTGAAATCATGTTGTAACTGTATTCCATCCTGAATAGAGGACAACATAATCTCCACTATATTACTGTGATCAACACTACGGCCTATCATCCCCTCAAGGTGTATTCTCTCCCTATCAAAACGCGAGCACGAAAAGAATACATGTTCAGCATTCTCCTCGACATTACCATCACAACTCGGACAGAACGGAGAAGTATCATGACCAAATCTGTATAAGTAAGACCGGAAACAACCGTGTCCACTAAGCAACTGCGTAACATAGAAGTCCAGAGCCCCATGCGTTCGCCCGAGCCATGGGACTAAGTCAGGAATAAGAGAAAACGTCCATCTACCCTTCTCTGACAAGGACCATCGCCGCTGCCACTCAGCAATCGTTTCAATATCTGAGAAGCCTCTGATCTGAAGATCAATTGGCATCATTCCTGCAATCACCAATGCTGCATCATCTGATACAGTCCGGAAAGCACAAATAACTCGCAAAGCAACCAGTCTATATACTGGGCTTATAATCCCCTATAGGTCTTCAACCCAAGAGCCCGAGACCAGATAGGTGATGCATACATAATCACACTCTTAACTACTCCAGCCAGAACTTTCCGACGTAAGTACTTTGGGCCTCTCGTATTTTGCATTATACGAGACAGAGCAGTATATGTTCTCTAAGACTTCTCAGCAACATATAGCAGATGATCCTTAAAAGATAAACGACAATCTATCATAACCCCAAGATATTTAAGCGAAGGTTTCGTCTCAATACAACACGATCCCACATTCAATTTCACAGACTCCATTGACCTACGGCTGGATATCAAAATCGCCTCTGTTTTTTGGTCAGTGAGCCCCAAATTAACAGATTCCAACCAGGAGCGCACAATTCCTATGCTTGCATTAGCAATGGTCGTAATCTCCACTAACTCCCTAGCGACATATATCAGGGCTATGTCATCGGCAAAACCGACAATCTTAGCCCCATCGGGAAGAGACACACGGAGTATGCCATCATACATCACATTCCACAACAACGGTCCGAGAACCGAACCCTGTGGGACCCCACCTGTGATATTATGCTGTCGCATGCCCTTGTCGGTTTCGTACAGCAGGATTCTGTCACGGAAGTAATCCTTCACTATAGCCAACAAGTACTCAGGAATCGCTAAACGCGTGAGAGAATTCACTATAACCTCCCAGTTCGCCGAGTTAAATGCATTCCTGACGTCGAGCGTTACCACTACGCAATACTCCTTTGTGCCATTCCTCCATCGTTTGCCCTCAATCGCCGCAGTGGCCGTATGAACCACTACGTTCAAAGCATCCACAGTCGATCTGCCTTTCTAAAACCAAATTGATTATCAGATAGACCTCCTACGCACTCAACATATTCTTCTAGTCTCCTACAAACTATGCTTTCCAACAGCTTCCCAAACGTATCAATCATACAGAGTGGTCGGTAGGAGGAAGGATCCTCCTGAGGTTTTCCCTGTTTCAATAACAAAACTAGCTTTTGCCTTTTCCACATACTTGGAAATTTACCATGGCGTAAACACGAATTGATCAAATGGATAACCTGAACAGGGCAATACTTGAAAGTCTCCCTTACTACCGCATTCGGTATGCCATCCAAGCCAGGGGTTTTCCCATCCCTTAATTTGCCCATGGCAGCTTCAACCTCAACTGTCGTGACAAGCGGAAAGTCAAATACCATATGAACAGTATCAGTCTGCCAAGATGTCACACCTTGGTAAGGAAATAAGTGATCCACTATGCGCCTAAGTACTTCAGCATCCTTAGGTGGTGGAGGATTTAGACACTTTAGCTTTTTTGTTACCAGCTTATAAGCCAGACCCCATGGGTCGTTTTCAACCTCTTCACACATCTGTATGAAACATGTCCTCTTACTCCTACTGATCGCCATTTTAAAGGATTTGCGGATGCGCCTATATTGGTCACGGTGCTCGTCATTCCCCGGCCTACCTCGGCTTCTAGTATACTGTCGTCTAGCCCGGATACATTCCGACCGTAGTTGAGAAATTTCCCCGTTCCACCAATATACCGGCCGCTTGTTCGCACTCATCCTCCTTTTAATCATAGACGTATCGCATGCCTCTGATACCCTACTTATGAGTTGCGCAGTCATTGTTTCAGGCTGCCCTTGCAACCTCATATTTTCCACCACTACTCCAAATAATTCCCTATCAAGGCTATCTGTTTTCCATCCCGAAATTCGTTCCGGGTGTATAATCATTGCATCCTCGCGCAATTCCTCCCTAATATCAATCAATATAGCATTATAATCGCTATGTGTGTATATCCCGGGCATGCTCCATCTTACCCTTCCCATAATATTAGCGCTAGCAGAGGCGACATCAATAATTGACCCCGCTTCGCCTCTTGAGAAAGTGTGCTCAGCTCCGTTGTTTAACAGAATCACATTAAGTGTAGGAAATGACTCTACTAGTATCCGACCCCTAGAATTTGTGCATGGGCAGCCCCATTCTATCGCCCACGCATTGAAGTCGCCGGCAATAACCACGGGACCTCTTGAGCATGCATCAGAAACGATATTGTGAACAATTCGTTCAAACTTCAATAAGGAATATCTCGGGGGAACGTAGCAGCTATAGAAGCAAATCCCATGCACAATAGCCCGAGTAAAACCAGTAAACTGTAAGGCAGGATCTCGCAGCCCCAATTCAATGATTAACCATATCGCCGACGTCTTGGTAATGTCCAATAACCAATTAACCGAGTCCCGGCATCGATACGGTTCACTTAAGAGTGCTAAGTCTATATTCATCTCCCGAACACTCTGTTTCAGCAGATCCTGTGCCGCCTGACAGTGATTCAGATGATGTATGTATGTATGTATGTATGTATGTATGTATGTATGTATGTATGTATGTATGTATGTATGTATGTATGTATGTATGTATGTATGTATGTATGTATGTATGTATGTATGTATGTATGTATGTATGTATGTATGTATGTATGTATGTATGTATGTATGTATGTATGTATGTATGTATGTATGTATGTATGTATGTATGTATGTATGTATGTATGTATGTATGTATGTATGTATGTATGTATGTATGTATGTATGTATGTATGTATGTATGTATGTATGTATGTATGTATGTATGTATGTATGTATGTATGTATGTATGTATGTATGTATGTATGTATGTATGTATGTATGTATGTATGTATGTATGTATGTATGTATGTATGTATGTATGTATGTATGTATGTATGTATGTATGTATGTATGTATGTATGTATGTATGTATGTATGTATGTATGTATGTATGTATGTATGTATGTATGTATGTATGTATGTATGTATGTATGTATGTATGTATGTATGTATGTATGTATGTATGTATGTATGTATGTATGTATGTATGTATGTATGTATGTATGTATGTATGTATGTATGTATGTATGTATGTATGTATGTATGTATGTATGTATGTATGTATGTATGTATGTATGTATGTATGTATGTATGTATGTATGTATGTATGTATGTATGTATGTATGTATGTATGTATGTATGTATGTATGTATGTATGTATGTATGTATGTATGTAACGTATGGACTCCAAACGGCTAAACCGATTTTGATGAAATTATTAGGGAAGTCGTTGGCATATTCATTATAACACATCCTAAACGGGTTGTTTGTCTTGTAAATATTTTAATTTTTGTTGTTAATAATAAGTCTAGCTTTTATCCGGATAACTACGCAGACGAAGTCGCGGGCACAAGCTAGTTGTACAATATGCTTAAAATAATATTATATTATCAATTGATGATCGATGTGTACTCTTGCATTTAAGATACCTACATTTTGTGCACATTTTTAAGTTTGTTTCAAACGCTGATAAGAAATAACGGTACATTCAAATAAACTTTGCTTTCAATTGCTCACTGACTGCATTTGATTGGTTTTGCGTTAATTGTTGTTTTATGTTCATAAGTTAAAAACCTATACTTAAGTAAAATCAATTTAGTAAATAACCGTGTTTTGCAATTTGAAATAATAAAATAAGATAATATAATTACTGAGGTTCCAACAACCAATAAAATGTTATAAAAGTAAAAAACAAAACACAGTATTGTTCCTTTTGCACGATTACAGTTTACTAAAATGCCACCAAAACAGCTATTGATAAAAACAACACCGCAACACGGAAGCAGAGGGAAAGAAGAACCGCTGAATCAGCTGAGGAACGCGAATCACATCTTTAGGAAAATCGAATACGGGCATCTAAGTCTTGAGCCGCAGAAATGGAAAGAGAACGCGAGTTACGGCTTCCGCAAATGCGTGACAGTGCATCTTCATCTAGAGCTGCTGAGACACCCCAAAAGCATGTCGAAAGACTTGCTGCCAATCGCTCTCGAATGATTCGATCAAGAGAAAGAATTGATTTAAAGTTGGCGGCATTTCACTACAATAGGGACGATGACTACTGCAATCACAAGGACGTAGTGATTGGCGCAATGGACAAAGTTTGCTTACATTGTCGTACTCTGAAGTTCGCTAAGGAATCCCCGGGAATATGTTGTTTGAACAGTAAAGTTGTTTTACCACCAATGATTGAGTCGCCTGAACCCCTACAAAGTTACATTTCTGGAGCCAATCCAATTTCCAACCACTTCCTTCAAAACATTCGCAACTATAACTCATGCTTTCAAATGACGTTTCTTGGAGCAACTAATATCATCAACAACGCCAGTTACATGCTCACCTTCAAAGTCTACCACAGAATTGGATCTTTGCTCCCACTTCCCAAGTTCCTCCAAATTTATTTTACCGGTAATGAAGCTAAAGAGGTTGAACAGCGTTGCGCAATCAGTACTAAAGTCAGACGGGAAATCTTTTCGAGTCTTCAAACTATGTTACATGAACACAACAGCCTCATCTGTTTATTCAAAACAGCCTTAGACCAGATACCGGCAGATGATTATACGGTTGTGATAAGAGCTGACAAGACACCGGCTGGTGAGCATGAGCGGCGTTTAAATGCACCGGATAGGTGACGTCGCAGTTGTTATGGTCGGCACAGACTTCGAGCGACGCGATATCATCATCCATCGCCGCAACGAAAGTGTTAAACGCATTGCGGAAATTCATCGATCGTATGATGCACTAAAATATCCAGTGCTTTTTCACGGGGTG
This sequence comes from Phyto melanocephala, assembly GCA_941918925.1. NCBI lineage: Eukaryota > Metazoa > Arthropoda > Insecta > Diptera > Rhinophoridae > Phyto > Phyto melanocephala. The sequence continues at coordinate 38,126,891 of OW799237.1, forward strand.
AGGATGGGTATCATTTCAAAGAGACAAAAATCTCAAAAATCTTAAGGTAAAATTTTAACTTAAAAATTGGGTTGCTATTACTATCAACAAAGCACAAGGCCAATGATTGATTATTGCTGGCTTAATTTTGGAAAATTCATGTTTTTCACACGGCCAGTTGTATATGGCTTGCTCCCGAGTTGGCACGCCAAAAAATTTATATGTTTTTACACAAAAAAAAAAAAATAAACATTGTCTCTCCGCTGGCCTTAAGATGAAGTAATAAATAAATATAATTTCAAAATTGCCTTATAACTGCACCATATGTAAGTTATTCTGTAAAAAAAAAACTTTATAATAGGTATTCCATGGATTTTTATTTGAAGGCCGTAAATTTCGTTAAAAGCTCAATTTAAATCGTGTGGTAATACAGCACTAATGTTTGCTTAGGGCCAGAAAAATGGACCGGGTCAGCTAGTCATTTACAAAGAGCGAAAATAAAATAGGACCCAAATGGCTACCTTGAGGTACACCAGATTTTACTGCAATATTAGTTCTGAATCATTTTAATGACAATACCTTGAAAAACTGAATAGCTTTTAACATGGAAATTAAAGCTAGCTTTTGAGTAAGTTGTCACCCGCCTCTGATTAACCATTGGTTAGCTTTAAATTATCTTAAATCCCAAAGGACTTCTCATATATACACATTCATATATAAATGCATACATATACATATACATATACATATGTATGTAGCTTTCCTTTGGGATAACAAAAAGTTAACAAAAACTTTTACAGTGTCTTATTAGAAACAGTTTTTTTAAACTGAAGTTTAAGAAGAACAATTTTATATGATTTCACATTGTTTAGCCCCCACAAATAAAAATTTCATGAATGTCAAAATATATAATGAACATTTTATCCCCCAAAGAATGTTGTAACAAAATAAAAATACGATTGCTTTCATTGCCAATAAATGAATAAAAGATAAAGTTTAGGATAGTAAAATGTATACTACAAGTTCTCTATTAGTTACTTTTTGTGTTTGTTTCCTTCTTTGTTTTTGAAATTAGAAACTATTGATCCAGAGCGACTTTTTGTATTTTCTACTTTTCTTGGACATACGAGTCTTTAAATTAGAGACTATTGATCCGAGATGAGACTGAAAATGTAAAAATAAAATTATTTTTATACAAAACTGATTAAGTAATTTATGTAGTTGCTAATTCAAAAAATAGCAACAAATGCGCTATTGCAAGTAATATAATTGCATGATACTTTAATTAATCACGATAATGATAACTGCAACCATTATATGTTTTAACTACAATAATCAGATTATATTGACCTTAGATTATGATAACTATAACCATGTTTTTTCCTTGCGTGTATATACGTTTTAAAATTATTAAAACATAGTATAACAGTATTGCGCAAACATATATTTAGATTGTAAAATATATATATTTTTATTATTTATACATTTTCTAAGGTAAAAAAATGGATTAAAGTGTTACATTTTAATTTTTGCAAAATCATCTCATGTGACACATGCCGTTTCTGTAGGGTATTGTTTAAGTCTATTTTTGGTAGAAAATTACACCAAACCAAACATTTTTTCATTTGTTTACCTATACTAACGCAAATACAAAAACCAGTATGAATTCAATGTCATTGTATAGGTGTGTAAATGAATTGACGAATACATTTACAGTATGCTTGTGTAACCTTACGTCCTTCCGTTTTCATTTTATTGATAATATTTAAGAAAATTTATTTAAAGGCCATAAATTGTTATAAAGAATTTATTGCTATTATTTGAGAAGCTTATTTTAAATATGTATAGATAAAAGTCAGAGTAAAGAGGGGAATTGTTAAGTAAATATGTACATATGTGTATTAATTTAGTTAGACCAAAGTTCTTGTGATAGAGGAGGTGCTACAGCCCTCCAGGAATATAAAAAATTTTATTTAATCTTATATGCAAAAAGTTTGCGGTGATGACAACAGAATGAAATTCACAAAAAGTTTAGCAATTTTTAAATAACATTTTTATAACAAAAATTTTAAAATTAAAATATATTTTTCTTACAGTGAATTTATTATTACAAACTTTGTACAAATTTCCACAAATATTCAGGTTTTGATCTTTTTTGTTATTAAGCAATTGTGTGAACTGCTATTTTATAAAACTAAATTAATTTGTTAAAATGATCGATATTTGCTCTGGTACATACTGCTATCCCTATTGTATTAATATAAAAGAGACCTGTCATTTAACATGAAAGGATGTAAATTGACATTAAAACTATATCGTATATGTTGATATGGTAGGATATTCATATCAATTCAAATCTATGTGCAAACGCGATTGAAAATGTCAAATGATGTATTTTCGCTGGGTATAAGTTTTTATACAACATTTTCCCACATGTTTTTAACGAAAAAAATTTATTTTAAAATAAAGCCATAATAATGAAAAATAGCTAAAAGTAAAATAATAGTTTTCACAACTTAAGAATTTTTAAACTTACTGTTAAAAGTTTTTTTACAACCTAAATGAATGAAAATGCAAAACGTATGTTTTTCTTAACAGCAAACATTAACATTTTTTATTATTTTATATAAATATATTTATTCTAACACTTATTATTTTTTAATTTTACTTAATAGTTGTTTTAGTGTTAGTTTTAATGCTCTTATGAATATTTAAATGTTTGTACTACTATTAAGGCAAATTTATTCATCAGGTAGTCTTGATTCGTCAGCAGATAATTTGTTTTTCTTTACTTATTTTGATCTGCAGCTGCAAAAATCTATAGATAAAAAATATTTCTCTCTTTTTTTCTTATTTGTAATTTTATACTTCATATATAAAAAAAATTAACAAAAAAAAAAAAAAAAAAATTCTCTGTGAACTACGAATACCTGGTGAATAAATATGCCTTGTACTACTATGTTGTAGGTATTTTAGGTTGTCCCGTAATAAATTAATTTGATTGAGAATAAATTTGTAACAAAATAATGGGAAAGATTTAAGTTCAGTATCAACAAACTTAGTTCTGGTAATATATAATATATTATTATTATTAAATGTTAAGTTTATTTTTTATTGTTTACTTTGGTAAAGTCTATATAATGACACATGTAAGAATGTGGTATTTGTTTCATATGTGTTTGCCAGAATATTCTTTACAAGTCGTTTTAGATTTTTTAGTAACTTAAAGTAAAACAGGAATCTTTGTTAAATCTAATTTTTTTTTATAAATATGTATGTATATGCTGTGTAGATTTCAGTAAAGAAAAATTTAGGAAAATTTTAAAGATCCTTTTTATAAGCATATTTCATGTTCTCTTTACTGTATATTTGTTTTTGTTTATATTTTTAATTATATATGTACTTTCCTTAAATTCGGTGGGTATCTTGTATAATATTTTCTTTTATAAATTTTTAATTTATTTGTATTTCATTTAATAAGCGTAATGAGATTTTTTAAGCATACTGGTTGTATACTTATTTTATATGTAATTAGGCTTTCTTTTTTTAATTATTTTATAGATGTGTCATTATAAACATATTAATTTTAATATGATAGTTATTATATCAAAGTATTATGTTTTGTGTTAACTGGTTTTGTTATTTTAACTTAATGAAAGATTTACAAGTTTTCAAAAACTTATGTAGGATTTGTATGTTGAATTGGCCACCTAGATCCAACACCTTCGGACTATTTTCTCTTGGCATATGTAAAGTCTGAGGTCTTGAAGAATAAGCCAGCTACGATTGACGATTGATTAGAAGCTAACACTACTTATGTTATTTGCGAGTTACGAGTCGCTATGCTCAAACGAGTCGCCCAAAATTGGACCTACCGAATTGACCACCTCGGACGTACTCGTGGACAAATTTTACATGATATTTTTAGCAAATAGCAAATGCCATATATCCAATAATAAAAAATATGCAGTTCAAAATTTATGTGTTTAATTTTACATCATTAATCAAACCTCTCGATGAATCACCCATTATTAAATTAAAAAAAAAATAAATAAAATAAAAGTATTTTATGTTAAGTACTCTATTTTAAATGTATATGTATGTAAAAACATACAATAAAGTTATATTCATTTAAATATCTGTAAGTACCCTGCAGGAAATGTCTTAATTGAAACAGTACTGATTTTCTATTTTCTTTTTTCTATTTTGTATTTTCTAAGACTCTGTCATCTGTACTACTGACCAATTATACCCCAGACAATGTTCCTTGCTACAGACATTTAACATTTGCTTGTCATTGAATATCCACTAGTAACGTTAAAACTAATGACCTTGGCGACATTGGAACCAAGTACTCACCAGTTAATTTTTGTGCTTCTAATCTTCATTTTTGGTACTTTTTACCCCATTAAATTCAAATATTATTTTTAAATGTAAAAGTAATCTACAGTTTATCATCTTGAATAATTTTACTGGCAAATATTTGAGTTTTTACTGTGTATTTTTTCAAAGTGTTAAAAGTGCAGACGTTTTGTTGACAATAGCGCCAAAAAATCACCAAATTAGTGGTGACCTGGAGATACTTGTCTCCAGGCTGCCTGCAAGGTAAGTAGGTAAGCACACATATATATAATACATAACTGTGTAAGTATATGAATTATATATGTATACAGCAGAAATAACACTTAAAAACTTTTTTGATTTTGTTTAGTTATAAGTTAAATATTTTATTTAGGTTTTTTACTTAAAAAAAAGTTTTGCATTTGTGTGTTGTTGATTTTTTTTCTTTCATCTACAATAAAGTTTAAAACATTTTGCTAACAAAGCAATTTTCGTCTTTTGAATCGCAAAGAGAAACAAAATCTAGGAAAAATTTCTATTTCATATTTTCTGTTAAAATTTTGTCGCTTTTAATATACTAATTAATACTATTATTATTCCATAACTTATATAAAACTTTAATTACAAAACACATACATATATAAATATTTTTATTTAAGTCAGGGGCCGAATTACGGCATTCGATATCGATCGAAATTTTACTCGAACGATCGAGTTCACTGTGCTTTAGGTATAGAGATTCTAATCAGAATTTTTTAAATTTCGATCACGTTCGAATGCCGTAATTAGACCCCAGTAGTTTTCTTTTCTTTTTTTTATAGTATTTATGTAAATATAAATTACATTTTGATTTTTCCATTTGATTACAACTACAATTAAATTGTAAATTCCTTTAAGTAAAATTTTTCAATTTAGTAACTTCGGGTAGTGGTGAAATTGTGGGTTATGTGGAATGGAACTTTAATTTGAAAATCAAATTTTTTATACACATAACTACGAATAAAATAGTACGGATCCCTATATGTTTGGTCTGTTAGTCAAAACAGGTGTATAGGAAGTTTTTTGTATGCTTACTCGATTTATTACTTTATTTTAAATATGTAGAATTAATTTTTAAATTTGTAATTATGTAAAGTTCTTTCTTATATTATTTTTTATGTAATCTTTTATTATAGCTTAAGTAAATTTCATAGCTTTGTACACTTCTAAAATAATAAAATCAAATTATCATATATTTATACCGGATGTCTTTATAGAGATACTAAAAAAGCCCGGCGCCCGTTGCTACGCCCCTTAATAAATAAATGCATTCTAAATTTATATTGAATATCTAGTGCAAAAAGCTAAAAATTATAAATTTTTTTAATGGGCGTGGCACTGCCCATTTTTTTATACCCGCCACCAAAAAAATGGTGGGGGAATATTAGGAACAGAGTTATAGCTCGAAAAGCAAGAGTAGGTCGAAAAAACCGTGTCCTTCGAACATCGAATAAAATGGAATTATGTCCAAACGCATTAACGTAGACTCATGAAACTTCGAATATATATTTCCTGAGTAAAAACAATATTTTTTCCCGAAAATTATCTAAATTTATGTATTAGGAGAGGAGTTATCGATCAAAATGTACGAAAATGTATACCGCACAGTGTATTTTTCGGTATATTTAAAAACAAAATCGTCATAAAAGCAACAAAATTGGATGTATGACTCTGAAATTTTGCACACTCTGCTTTTTGGTAAGTGGCTTTTTTGTAACGGAAAATCAATGTGCCACGCCCACTTTTACGCCCACCTCCCATATAACGTTTTACATAAAATTCATATAATTTCTCTACTAATAAAGATTTTGGAATAAAAAAGGGCTATATTGGAACACCTAAGTTGTACTCATTCGCAAAAACAACATTGACACGCCTACTATAACGCCCACTTTTCACGTTATCTACCGTTAATGAAATTTAAAAGCTCATAAAACCGACACAATTAGAGAAATGATGATAAAATTTGCTACGTGTATCCCCATAAGCAATGTCATTACTGTGCCAGAAAATTAAGGTGCCACGCTCACTTTTACGCCCACCTCCCATATAACGTTTTACCTAAAATTCATATAATTTCTCTATTAATAAAGATTTTGGAATAATAAAGGGCTATATTGAAACACCTAAGTTGTACTCATTCGCAAAAACAACTTTGACACGCCTACTATAACGCCCACTTTTCACGTTATCTAACGTTAATGCAATTTAAAAGCTCATAAAACCGTCAAAATTAGAGGTATGATGATCAAATTTGCTACGTATATCCTTCTATTCAATGTGATTGTTGTGCCAAAAAGTTAGGTAACACGCCCACTTTAACGCCTACCTCCCATATAACGGTTTATCTTAAATTCTTGTAATTTCTCTCTATTAATAAAGTTTTTGGGAAAATAAAGGACTATATTGAAATATCTAAGTTGTATTTATTAGCAGAAACTTTATTGACATGCCTACTTTAACGCCCACTTTCATTGAAAGACAACATTTACAAAAGCATTTTAGTAGCATATCGAAGTTATAAAGGGTGGTTAAATTTTATGTTGAATTTAAATAAAACACAAATTATTTAGGATATTATTATTATTTCTTTTTGTAATTATAATATTTGTATAGTTCAATTATGTATTTAACAAAATATCGGCCAAATGACCCCCCCCCCCCATCCTTGGCGCCACTCCTCTATCTGATGGCCCAAATTTTTAATGACAATGTTGATGCTCAATTGTTGGGCATGATGATGAGGCGAGGTTGACTGCTCTTTTGCCACACTATCGCAAAAACCAGCAGTGGTTCCCATTCAACGAACTAAGAAGGCATTCACAGATTTTCTAACATTTTATACAGACCTGTTTTGCAGAAATTTAAATATTTCTTACAATTCTCCCGATTGTGGACGAATTTGAACGATTATGTTGATCAAAAGAATAACGAAGTGCACAAAATGCATTTTGATTTGAACGCCCATTTTTATAAAAAACCGGAATAACTTTAAAGCGTTGCTCATTTGCGTATCTTTCCACGGATCGAATTGAGTAAGTTTGAAATTGAGAAATGTCAAGTGAAATGCAGAAAACAAGTTTAAAGACTAGGTGTAGTTCACCTTCAACATGGGCCCTTAAAATTTAACCACCCTCTACAAAGAAAGTGATACATATTTTATTGAAAAAAGATTATTCCATAGCGATTAACAAAATAATAAATATTGTGCTTTAAATGTACACAAAATTGGTGGTGGGTATAAAAGATTCGGCACAGCCGAATATAGTGCTCTTACTTGTTTTATTTCCAAAAGTTAAAAACATTATTAGGGAACAATTTTTACATTTTTATAGTTTTTCAGAAAGTTTGGAAAATTGCAAATAAAATAAGCCATACATTACAGTAGAGACACATCAAGTAATTAATAAGGTACTTAGTAGCTAAAACTGAATGCGAAAAAGGATATTTAATCCAGTTATTTTTTTTCTATTCATATATTAAGCTAAAGTTTCTCATACAATCGACCAACAAAAATTTTCAAGCATTCCTTCTTACCATTTTTTTTTGTACCATTTTTCTTTACGCAACAGATCTGCGTGAAATCCTTCACCAAGTTCATCTGATATTCATGGGCGTAACTAGACCATTGTTGAGGGTGCAATGCCCCCTAATAATTTTTTATGACGTTTAGAAAACAAACAAGTAAGAGCGCTATATTCGGCCGTGCCGAATCTTATATACCCTTTACAACGTGTAGTCATGCACTAACTGTGGTTTGTGTCACCATTCATCCCATATGAAATACGTACATACATATAAAAACATACATATATAAAAACGTCCCATTGTAAAATTAAAAATTCACGTATGTATGTTAAAAAAACAAAAAAAAAAAAATTTTTTTAAAAAAATTTAAAAAAAAAATTTAAAAAAAAATTTAAAAAAAAAATTTAAAAAAAAATTATTATGTATATCTATATATATAAAAGTGAAACTCTGTGTGTGTGTGTGTGTGTGTGTGTTAGCTATAGACTCTGAAACTGTAAAACCGATCGGGCTCAAACTTTGGTAAGTTGTTGTACACATACCAGGGAGTGTTTATGGGTGAAAAAAAGTGGGCGGGGCCACGCCCATAAAAAATTAGTTATCAGTTTTAGCTACTTGCACTTGACCGATTTTTCTGAAACTTTGCACACAGATCGAGCTGTCATGACTAAATAATTTTGTGATAAGAAAAGTGGGCGGGGCACGCCCCTAAAAAAGTTTTAATTTTGAGCTACTTGCACTGGACCGATTTTTCTGAAACTTTGCACACATATTAAGCTGTGATAACTTTATAATTTCGTGATTAAAAAAGTGGGCGGGGCCACGCCCATAAAAAAAGGTTATAATTTTGAGGTACTTGCACCAGACCGATTTTTCTGAAACTTTGCACACATATCGAGCTGTCATGACTAAATAATTTCGTGATAAGAAAAGTGGGCAGTGCCACGCCCATAAAAAATAGGTATCATTTTGAGGTACTTGCACTGGTCCGATTCTTCTGAAACTTTGCACACATATTGAGTTGTTATGACTTTATAATTTCGTGATTAGAAAAGTGGGCAATGCCACGCCCATAAAAAAATTATAATTTTTAGGTTTTTGCACTTGATATTCAATTAAAATTCAGAATGCATTTCCAATAATTAAGGGGCGTAGCAACGCGCGCCGGGTTTGGCTAGTAATATATAAAAACAAAAAAAAAATAAAAAAAAATTAAAAAAAAAAATAATAAAAAATAATAATAAATATATAAATAATATATTAAATAAAAAAATAAATAAAAAAATAAAAAAAAAATTAAAAAAAAATTTAAAAAAAAATTAAAAAAAAATTTGTTTGGCTCAGCTGGGATTCGATGGCACGTTTTCTCTAACCAGTATACACGTTTGTATGTATGTATGTTGTTGTTGTAATGTTGTTTTTGTGAAAAAAAATCGAGGTGGTCGTGGGTTTTTGCTCATATCTCAGTTGTTTATGTACCGATGTTTCTGATTTTCAATACCGATCTACTCCCGAATATTTCTGATATTTTAATACCTTACCCGGGTCCAACCTATATGGGGGGGCTTCAAAAAGTTGATTTCAACATACACACGGACAGACGGTCAGACGGACAGACGGACATACGGACAGACTGACAGACTGACAGGGCTTAATCGACTCCCCTATTCATAAGCTTTCAGAAAATATATACTTTATGGGGTCGGAAATCAAAATTGTAGAAATTTCACACGGAATGACAAACCTATATATACCCTTTTTCACTGTGTGAAGGGTATAAAAAGACTTAGTACTCAATTTGTATTTATTTTTTTTTTTACAGTTGTTTTTCCTATTTTGTTATTAATTTGTAATTGGATGTATAATTTAAATGAACCATAATGTGTTAGAATTTTATTACTGTAAAAACAGTAATGCCGCTTTTATTTCGGTTAGCGTTAAAACACAACGCTTGCCGTTATTGTTTAGAGTTGTCTGTAAGTTGGATTAATCAATTAACAAACACATAACAATATTTATTTGTTAGAAACTGCGTTTTCACAATACCCGAAGTTACTCTAACATTTATACCCTGCAGAAAATGAAACTAGTGTCCAACTAGTGTTGTACTTGTATAAAAATAACCAGTACCAGTTGTTAGTATTGAGTAAGCTTGGAAAATCACTGGTATCATTGGTTCTAGGCGTTTACAGGAGCCGATTGTGTGCAAAAGATTATAATTCAAAGATCTTAAGTACAAAAGCTGTATTACAACTCAAATACCCGAATCTTTGTTTCGTCACAGATATATTCTATCAACCTGCACTGGTATTTTGCTATAAAAACTCTAACCCTGTTTTCACTTGTGCTTGCTGCTCTAGTAATTACACTAGTAGCTTTGAGGCAATTGCTGCTTGTTTTTTCTACAGGGTAATTTAAAAACACACTCATACATGCATATGTATGTATTAATAATAAGTAAATTTTTAATTTTTATATTTAATTTAAGCGTATTTTTTTGTATTTCTTATTGTTAACATACACTCTGCGCTTTAGTTGTTGAAAAATACAACGCCAGCGACAGACGTAAAACTTTTGTGGTTTTTTTATATATTTTTTAGATGATAAAACAAGAGCGAAATACTTTGGTTGGAGTCTTGTTCTACTAAAGATGGTTAATCAAATAGACTTTAAAAGAATTTGCTGGTCAAATATAAAAGTATAAAAGTGGTTTAAGGATTTTCTTAATACGCATCTGAAAATAGTGATCTAAGACTTAAAAATACAAATTTTTTTTAGTTATATGAAGTCAATTCTTTAGTATCCTGTATTTGGTAAAAATAGTAATCATAGTTAAGATATTTAGTATGCAAATGGGAAAAGTCTATCGAATGAACCATCTTTAAGAGTATTATAATTATTTATTATCAATGAACATATAAACACTATTTTAGACTTACTTATGTATTATTAAGTTAAGAATATTAGATTAAATCAATTAATTGTTTCAATTTTGTTAGAAAGTAAACAAATTAATATTGTAAAATACAGTCAACATTAAACAGTCATTTCGATACGATTTCATTAATTTATTTGGAAGAGACTTTAAGAATTTTTTAGTTTTACTATATAGAAATATGTACTTGTATATGTTTGTCTTTCGGTATATGTATATAATTATGAAATTTAATAATTTTCTAAGAAGCAATAGCAGTATTAAATACTTAAATATTATTAAAACAGTTTATAAACTCTACTAGAAAATTGACATTTATAAATATTTTATATATTTAAAAGATTCTTCGACTACTTAAAACACTCATGTAAATGTTGCTCATTTTCATTCTTATAATGTAAAGAGGTATACAAAATTATAAATATTTATACATATAACTAGGTATATGCGTTGGTATGTTTGTAGAAAACTAAAACATAAACTTTATAAAATATATTTGTATGTAGTAAGTATGTATACGTAAAAAAGAGTTTGTCACTTAAAATTTAAGGACATTTTATAGTTACAATCAATAGATGGGAAGTTAGCATTTTATAAATTTATTTAAATATTTTAACTTGAAATAGGTTTTTGGTAGAGCCTTTTTAAGAAGGCTTTTAATATTATTGAACATCTTGTTAAGTCTTAAGACAGAGATACAATTTGTTGTGTGAAATAATACAAGTAATTGGAAGTATTAGCTTTAGCCTATTTCATATGATTGTCTAATGCGAGTATACCACTTTGGCAATAACTTTATTTTGTTTTATTACAAGTCTAATATTTCGTTATATTGATAAATTTGTAGCAACTCTGATATGTTGTTCAGCATTTTTATTAAAAAACATATACACATGTAGAAGACATTTTCAACCTTTGTGGTAAATACAGCACTTTATAAGGGATTTCCCATCTTGTAATCGATATGTTCTTTGTTTTATTTCTTTTTATATGAAATGGCATTAATTATATTATTTCTTTATTGATTTTTAAATAATATTTCAAGCTCAAATTATGTCGCATTTTCTTTTTTACGTTCGTACATATTTAAAGCACACCTTTTTTGTACTCATACCTCAAATATTTAGTAACCTGATACAATTGTTATTGCATGAATTTGCTTTTAAAGTACGTTTTTAATTTAACAACAATAACAACTTACAAGATATGAAGATTTTCACAGCTTTTTGATTTTGAAATGTCACTAAGACAAATTTTATTCAGAATTTCTTTTGCCATTTGCAATGATATGTGGGTACGGGAAGTTTTCATTTTCGAAGCAGCCTTTTTTTCACGTGTTTCTTTTAGTCGCATCTAAGAAAACGATAAGAAATAAAGTGATATTTTTATTAACGTCTGTACAATACATATTGTTTTTTATAATTAACTTATATTAGTAATTGTTTCAAAGTGCATAATTAAAATCTGTAACATTCTTAAAGAAAAATTCGCTACAAATATTTAATTCGAATTTGTATGTATAAAACGTAGCAGCTTGGTAATGCTTTCCGTAGAATAAAATAACGATTTGATAAGCCATTAATTTAAATTGTAAGTAAACTATTTGATTTTTTGTTTATATTGATTTAGACTTGAGTTTTTTTTATATTCTAAACCATTTCATCCTTCTTATTCAACTGGTTTGTTTGACTAGTACCTAAGTAGTATGTGTTTTTTCAATTTATTTACTCAGCATGACGACGCATACGTAAACGGAAACATAGCATTAGTTATTCGATTTCATCTATTAGACTATGTATTATCGTGTACGAACTTTGGTATTTGAATATCGATTGCCAACGTGTTTAAGTGTCAAAAATTTTATTCAACAAAAGCTCCTTGGAATGAAAGACAAGATTACTCGAAGGTCTTTTGTGTTTTCTATCTAAGGCTAAGTCTGATTTTAGAGTCTGATATGTATGTACATACAAATACTTAATATTTTAAAATTTGCTAAATAAATCTTTCCACCTCTCCACTAATCTTCTCCAATCAACTTGTAAAATATAAATAATTTAAATCTTAAATAAATACGAAAAAGAAATATTTACGTGCCTGTTTCAAAATGCCAACAAGTAATTCATCCACATTATGTTGTATGCCACTAGACGTTTCTATGAATTTGGCATCGCGTGAGGCCGCCAATGATTTGCCTTCTATAATTAAATTAGATACATATACACGTCCACACAAATATGAAAACGAACAAATATTCAAAATTAATAATGTAATAATAAGAGGAAAATTAATTTTCTATTAGTGAACGAAATATGAATAATTCATTAAATATGTATTAAAGTAAAATGAATAACAACGTATTAACGAAATGGATTGAAAACTGAAAACAAATTCAATAAATTTGAATTTTCTTAAAAAAATAATGGGACTCGTACACGTTGCAGTTTATTGTTGTGTTGCTGATTGATCGACGAGTTGTGAAAAAGGTCAACTGTTTATTCAACTCATTCAAACAAAAAATTGTAACGTGTACGACCCATTTAAGAAATATAAGTTTCTGTGCAATATTTAAGTACCTTGTGGCGTTATAGCTCTGGAACGAGCTAAATCTGCTTTGTTGCCGACTAGAATTACCGCCTTGTCCTTGGTAAAATTTTCCTGCCACAAATAATTTATTATTTCCTCGGCTATGCGAAACGATGCCTTATCAACGATAGAGAAAACAATGACACATCCATGGGGTTCATAAGTGGACAATGAGTTTTCAACCTTAAATTTGTTAAAGCGACAAAATGCAATAAAGAAAAATAAAATGATAAGGTTTTGTTTTATTCTATGGTACAGAGTGCTGAACCAAATCAAACACTTAGTTTTCGTGCATTTGATGACACCATATTTTTTTTTTTACAAAAGAGATACTAAAGGGTGATTTTTTAGCCATTATATTTTTGGCAACACTGGTTTAAACAGCTGACGCACGTTTCGTGTTTTGTTTCACTGTCAAACATCTTCTGCTTGGTCTATAATTTAACCATGAATCGTCTTTCAAACGAACAACGCTTGCAAATTATTGAATTTTATTATCAAAATGTGTGCTCTGTTAAGAAAGTTCATCATACCTAAATCCTTCCGCAAAATTTTCCACGTTGTCGATTTTGGAGTGAAGATCAGCCAGAAGCTTGGCAAGAGCTACCAATGCATCCAGAAAAAGTCACAGTTTGGTGCGGCTTATGGGCTGGTGGCATCATTGTGAATGGTGAGCGCTATCGTGAGATGATATCCAACTTTTTTCTGCCTAAAATGCAAGAGCTTGACTTGCATGACATGTGGTTTCAACAAGACGGCGCCACATGCCACACAGTACGCTTAACAATGGACTTATTGAGAGGCGAGTTCGGTGAACATTTTATTTCACTTTTGGGACCGGTCAATTGGCCGCCTAGATCGTGCGATTTAACGCCTTTAGACTATTTTTTGTGGGACTATGTTAAAGCTAATGTCTATACACATATGCCCGCTTCAATTGACGCATTGGAAGACAACATTGAAGCATTTATTCATGAGATACCGGCCGAAATATTGGAAATAGTATGCCAAAATTGGACTAAGCGGATGGACCATTTGAGGCGCAGTCACGGTCAATATTTGCATGAAAAAATCTTCAAACATTAAATTATATGGACCGTGTTATCGATTCAAATAAAGATTTTATGCATTTTTCTGAATTTTATGTGTTTTTTTTAACATACCTATAGCTCTTAAAAAATCACCCATTGGTATTATTAATATTGTTTTGATATAATGTTCTAACTTACACTCATTTCCACACTCGGATGATCAATGAACACCAATTCGGATTCTTCATCGTCCAACAGTATACTAACGGTCTTCTCCCCAAATTCATCATCTAAAACTCAAATTTGTATTATTAACTAAAAAACACCAAGTACTAACTGTTTTTAAATAAAATGGTAGCAAGCTTTCTTTTTCTTTAGTGCATGTATGTATGTAAGTACTACAAAAAGATGAATTTACCCATTTGTTTTGGAAAACATTTTTACGGAGAGCTTTCTGCAGAACGATTCACTTATTTTGCCAAATTTTTGCAACCAATTTATTAAGCTCCGTTTAAAATTGTTTCCAAACTTTTTTTTAATCTATTTAAATTTTTTCCATAATAAATGCGAAAATTTTTTATGAAAATACTGTATTATGTAGCAACTAAGTTCAAATTTATTATATAAAAATCAAAATCAACAGCAACTCAGTTTAAAGTTGCTCCGAAAATTAAATTAAATTATACTCAAGATGCATATAAGATTAGGTAGTCCCAATAAATAAGCTGTTCCCTTACCACTTCTCCCGTAATTTACAATTGTCAAACTTAATATAAAAAAAGTCTATCGAAAAGTCCTCTCTGGACCATGATTAAACCAAGCTGAGAATTTTTCGAAAAAAAAAAATAACAAAAACATTTTTTTATTTTAAGATAACAGGCGTCGAACTACATACACAAAAAGTTTGTCTGGACAAAAACACTTCCCGAAACACATGGATAAATTCATCTTAGGGGTTTTGTGGTGAGACAAAATATCAATGGGGAGTAATTGTTAGTTAACAGGAGGTCGTTAACTTACTGTGCGGTGCATTAAACACTTGATTATATTTTGTGGCTTTAGAAAAAATAAAAAGCCAAACTAGCTAATAGCAGTGTGCTGTTTATAAAACAAAATGTGTACATACATAAGATCGGAGGGATTGTAACAACTTACCTAGACTGGCATCGTAGGTGTGCATGTATTCAGATGTCATAAATTGGTTAACTAGAGCAGTTTTGCCGACGCCAGCATCGCCCAACATTACAACACGATATCTGTTTGGTGGTGGAGGTTCAAAATTTTCCGAGTCCTCATCATTGTCTGAAGATGCTGGTATAGAATCGGCATTGGCATAGCCACCGCCGCAGCAAGAACCTTCAAAGGGAGATCTTTCGCTAGCACTGCTTGTAAAAAAAAATAATACAGTCTTAAAAATTAACTTAATTGTATGGATAATAGAAAAATACAAATTTATAAAGATATTTTATTAATTATTTATGTTTTTTTATACTTATGTATATGTATTTGTAATCACTATAATAAATATTACCGGCTATTCGTTGAATTAACACTTGTATTACTGCGTGAACGTCTGGATATAATCGAGTCACCACAGTTAACCACATTTCCTTTGCTAATGGAAAAATGACGCAATCGGTATAAGTCATCACTAACACGAGGATTATATGGACGGTCTGGTAATGAACAAACACGAGGTCTAAAATGATCAGGAACTAAAAAACAATATATACAAGTTTATTGATATTTTCTTTGTGCTAGAGCTAAAGATGTGTCTAACCTGGTAGTTCTAAGAAATTTGAAGTTCTACGTTGACGACCACGGTTCGAAGACTGAAATGCCAATGGACCAATGTCATCATTCGATACTAACGAAGCGTTTGAACAAGCACTTTTTATAGATTCACGGGAACTACGGCGACTGGCCAAATAGGCCAGACCACCTTTTGAACTGCCACGTCTGCGAGGCTTGTATCCACCAGCTGTAGGAGTTGAAGATTCTCCCATATAATTTTGACTGTTTCTTTCGTTTTCAGAATCTTGGGTTAAGTCGCTAGTAGATTTCCGATAGCGTAAAGATACCACACTATCCGAACAAGTACGATCCAAGGTAGAGTGCGAGCTATGAAGAACCTTAATAAAGTTTTATAAAAATATGAGATAAATGAGATGGTCTGATACATTTACAGAGATAATGCTACCTGATATCCCGGATTTGAAGTAATATTTATGGCATGTCTTTGTTTTCGCCTGGAAGCACTTGGCTCAACCAAAGGACTTGAATCTTGAGTCTGGTCCGATGATATTTGTCTTGTGGAGCTGTCTGAGTAACTAAAAGATGTAGTTGTTGTTGCTACTGTACTTGTTTCAGACTCCATCGATAGTTGCGTACACTCAGTAACGCAAGAATCACGTTTCATATAATAGTTGTTTACTCCTAATTCTTGAAATTCACTACCGACCTGCGATTTCATTGTCATTTCCCATTCATCGCAATGTTCGTTATGTTTACTTAAGTGTTTTGGACTGCTAAATCTGGTTAAATGATCCGAAAGAGTTGGACGTGTATTTTTTTTCGAATTCTGCCTTCTGTACTCGTATAATTTGGGTGATATTTGAGACTGTGCATCGTAAATACTTTCTTCGTCTTCGACATCAACGTCTGGAGAAAATGGTTCGTAGTATTCAAATTTTCGGCTGGGAGAATCTAACATTGGACTTATGGCTTCAAAAACAAAGCTGCGAGGAGCTTGTGGACTACTTCGTGGCGAAACTGAAGTTGGATTGTCACTATAAAGAAGACAAGATGGCGAATCAATGGAAATTTCTTTTGAAAAAGCTCCTTTGGGACTGCGAGCTCCAGATGTGGGCGTATGATAGAAGGATGCCGAAGACTGGTCACCATCATCGCTGCAATTTTTGGCAAAAGTAGTTGTTATCTTAGGACTGCGTGGTGGATTATCGCGACTATTTGATCTACTGGCTCCCAAAGAAGATGTCGATGCAGCATCAGAGTAACTACTTTGACAACTGTAATTACTACGCATCGAAGGACTACGCTGTGGTAACGATGATGTCTTTATTCCTGATTCATATGCATTGCCACCAACATCTACTTGAGAGTTTCTGTACAAAAATAACCAAATAATTGTATAAAAAAAGAAAAATTACACAAATTTACAACATTTTAAAAAAGTAAAAAATACCTACAAACAAAATATAAGAACATATTCGTTATAGTAACCGAATTTAGTTGAAAAACTCAATTTTTGCAACAAAATTTTTCTATTGTGATCATGCAGTTGCTATCGCATGAACTATAATTATATGTTGCTTATTATACAATCATAAAATTATACTACTACAGATAAGCGATTAATAGCAATCGAGGCAGGAATCTCAAAATGCTGTACTTATTCAAGAATGATAAAAGTGAGATTTATATAAATTAAAGGAGTATAAAAGCACTTTAGTTTATTTAAAAGTATATTATTTAACATATTGCGGCTTATACGGTTATTTACCGTTTTTAAGTTAGTTTTACAATAAAAAAAATTAATTACTTTTTGTTTTACTTTTATTAAATTTATTTGTTTGTTATCTAATTTTTTTTATTATTATATATAAATATTTTTATTTATTTATTTTTTTTTTTTAGAATTTTATTAACTCTCTTACAATTATTACTTGTAATATAAATCACTTGTTTGCTGATGTGATCTCACGCATGAGAGAGCAGAATAACAAAAATGGGCAATGCATCGTAATCTTGTTTTTATCATTCTTGGTACTTATTGTAGATCTTTTTTATACCCTTCACACAGTGAAAAAGGGTATATATAGGTTTGTCATTCCGTGTGAAATTTCTACAATTTTCATTTCCGACCCCATAAAGTATATATTTTCTGAAAGCTTATGAATAGGGGAGTCGATTAAGCTTTGTCAGTCTGTCAGTCTGTCCGTGTGTATGTTGAAATCAAGTTTTTAAAGCCCCCCGACATCGCTTGGACCCGGGTAAGGTATTAAAATATTTTTATTTTTATTTTTTTTTTTATTTTTTTTTTGCTTTATATAAATTTAATTAATTTTTTTTTTAATATTTTTTTTTAAATTATTTTTTTAATTTTTTTAAACATTTTTTTTTTATTTTTTTTTATTTTTTGTTTTAACATACATACGTAAATTTATACTTTTACAATGGGATGTTTTTATATATGTATGGTTTTTACATGTATGTATGTACGTATTTCGTATGGGATGATAGTGATACAAACTACTGTTATTTCATGACTACACGTTGTGAAGGGTATATAAGATTCGGCACGGCCGAATATAGCGCTCTTACTTGTTTAGTTAATAAAAAGTGGTTGTAAACTAAGTCAATAACACTTAACAGTTTTCTAATTCTTTCATACGTATTCAGTGAATCTGTAAATGAATACATATTTGCATTCGTACTTAAATATGACTTCCTTCAATATCTATGCACATTAGGAAATGTTGTCAAATTGATTGCATAATTTAATGAATTTGAATCACGTTTTAACACTATCAAGTATTTAGAGACGTAAACAGTAATTACATACCTGGGTGGTTTGTGACATTTGTAGGGTAGTGGTGATGATGATGCACGAATGGGAACCTTAACTGTTGGCTGATTTTTACCAGGCTGCTGTTTGCTAACTTTAGTACCCTCGTCCCAGCTATAATGTTGTTGTTCCATTTTTGGAATATAGCGGGGACTCGAAGGTTGATGTCTTGGGCTAGACATTTTAAAATTAATGATTGATTCTTCAGTATTTTTGTTGGCCGTATTTTGCGGTGTATTTAACACACAAATTGTCACTTTATCCAACGGATGTTTTAGAAAAAAATCAACAAGTCAACATACATCTGCGCATATGATGCCAAGTCCTTAATTTAGTTTACATATGTGTATCACAGCAAAAGTTTTAATGGTCTCCACCAGGATCTTCTACCAACTTGGTTTATATGGTTCTTTTTCAGTCGAATCATTCAAATTAATGGTGTTAATGGTATTTAGCTAGGAAATTTCTGTATAGATATTAAGTTATTATTTTTTCTGTTTTTGTAATGGCATTAAAACTAGGAAAATATTAGTGTCGGGCAAAAATTTATTTGATTTATAATTTTGTTAAATTTCGAATAAAAAATTATTAAGTCTGACATAGTAAGTGAATCATTTTTATTTTGGCTTAAGTTCATTTCTGACATAGTATCTTACTAAATATAATTATTACAAATTTCTTTGAAAAAAACTGTAAAACAAACCAAAAAATCGCAAGATGTGTTTAGGATGTATAGAAGTCAAATTTTTATGTATGTATGTATGTAAGTATAGTTTAAAACAAATTAAAATGTAAGATTAAATTATTAAAGTTATCTTGTATAAAAATTAGTACATATTTCGGAATAATAAACGTTTTAAGTTTTAATATTTAATACAAACTCATAACATTCTTCAAATGTAAAGGGTATCTAAATATGAAGTATCATCAATGTCAATAGAAACCGCTACAGCGAGATTGTCCGAAGCTTTTTGTGACGGAAAATTAATGATTTAGATGTGAAGAATACGTGGTTTCAACAAAATGGTGCAACTTGCCACACATCAAGAGAAACAATAGATCTTTTCAAAGAAAAATTATTATTTCTCGTAGAGGACAAGTGAATTGGCCACCAAGATCGTACGCATTAACAATCTTTTGGTTTTTTTTTTTTGAAATTAAAGGTGTACAATAATAATTTCACAATAGTTTAAGATCTTAAAAATCACTTTATCCAACAGATATCAACTATTGAAAACAGTTTAAAAAAATGGTTGAAATTTTTTGTTAAAAATTGGGAGCCTGCCGAGCCTGAAGTGGGAGTCAATAAATTGAACTATTTTTTATTTTTAACCGGAATTTATTTGTAATTAACTGAAATAAAATTTTTCTAATAAAAGGATTCTCAAATTTGGACACCCTTTACTATTGTTACAATTTGTACTCTTCAGCATTGATGCAAAGGATATACATATATGTATACCTTTGTCATTAGATAAATATTTTCTGAATGCTTTCCTATAGAAAAAAAAACAAGTTTAATAGTTCCTAAGCTCCTAATAAAATTTTGGAATCGTTGGTGATAGAAAATTCAAGGTATTTATCAAAATTTATTCCTGAAAATTACAACTAAATCGGTTTGAAACTAACTGAGATATACACATCAAAATTCAACTACTTTGATATTTTTTATAAAATTTACAAACGAAAATGTATCTTTTAGACAACCGAAACGGTGAATATAGGTATTATAAAATAGCTGGACTAGCAAGCTATAATGCTGTTTAAAATCCGTGATAGCAAAAACTACAAAATGGCGTATAATAAACCTTTATGTGGGTAAAATCTAGCATTTAAAAATTAATCCCCTTCAACCACCTCAATATTAGTATCCAATGAAAGGGCTTGACTAGTAAAATATAACAAACTATGAAAAAATATAAAAGCTAAGATGGCGTCTGAAACAAAATGGCGGTTAATTTTGTTTTTTAGCCATGTCAATAAAGGAATCAAATAAAATGGCTGAACTATTATAACACAGTTAACAGTTCAAAATCAAATATGACGTCGGATGTAATGAAGCAAAATGTCATATAGCATTAAATGTGAAATTTAGGCTATACTACGAAGTGGTCATTCTACATGTGTACATAATGTTAAAGGAAATTATCAGAATTAAATCGTACGAATGGAGCACTTTTATTTGCCTTTTATTAGTTAAAGGGCGATTATTATTACAACTTGCCGTTAGTTAAAGGCAGAATTTTCTCGGATCGATAAATAAGATAAATTTACATTGCAATACGAGTTGTAAGATCTGTCAAGGATTTGTGTTAAATGAAGAAAGTAGAATAATGTTATATCATTTTGTGGTTGGTAAAAGACAATATAAGTTTGTACTTATGCTTAAATTGAGAGAAAAGACGAATGTAAATTTGATGAGCGGACAGCTATTGTATTTTTTTAAATTTGGTCAAAAATGAAATTTTTATTAGACGTATTTTAATCATAAATTTATAAGCTATTAATAGTTTTAAAACAATTAAAAAAACGACATGTTACTTTTTTCCTGTGTTACATAGAGCAAAATAAAATTCTTTGTTGTTTCTGTAATTTTTGCAAATCAGCAAATGCCATTAATTATTTTATTCAACGGCTACATTATTGATGAACAAAACAAAAGTTTTTAAAAAGGAGAATGAATGAGTCAGTATAAAAATTTTACTTTTGTAAAAAAAGCGTCAAGACCCGTATTTTTCTGTGAATACAATACATTAAATTTTGTAACTCTTATTTTTTTGTAAGCTGTAACCAAAAACTAAATAAATCTTTTAATTTTTGTTAGTAAAGTCTAGAATAGGGTGGATATAAGTATTATTAACAAAAAGAAAAAAACTAATAATATATTTTTGCTTTCTATTTCTAATGTAGGCAGTGACTTTAATCATATTTTGCTCTTTCCCTTGTTTTTTTTCTACAAAATCTAAAATTTATAAAATCTTACAACTTGTATTATAGTTTAAACTTAGCTTTGGTTACAGATATCATTATTTAAAAAAAATCCTTTTACAAATGTCAAAAGAATTTTAATAATATCTAACAAGGATAGGAAAGATAAAACAAATTTTGTTATAATTATCTTATTTTAAAAATTTTGGCTTGTTTCATGCAAATACAGCGGAAAAAAGCAGTGTGTAATTATTGCAAACGCGTACTTGTTGTCGACAAGAAGACATTTTTTTTATATTAAATAGAGTAACAAAAAAAAATAAAATAGACTAGATAATGTCAACAAGAAATTTTTTGAAAATTTTTTTAATTTTAAGAAAACCGTCGGAAAATGAAGTCGTACAGAAAGTCAATTTCACAACATAAATTTTTTTTCGATACGACTTTTAAGTTTTTCTCGACTTTTTTACATGTCGTAACACAAAGTATTATTCTGGAAATTGGGCTAAAGTGTACGAGAAAGAAAATCAACTATGAAAACTTATGTAGATGTGTTAACGTCATATTTTTGTGCTCAAAATTCGATTTTCATCGTTCAATGTGGGTATCGCAATTTACAATAATTACACAAACAACAGACATTTTGGTAATGTTTTGTTTTTTTCATTTAAATTCAGCTTGAAATAAAATACAGTTCTAATTTTAAGTCTTGCAATACCACTATTATTTAATTGCAACACAAATTTGTCAGTATTGTGACTTTTTCCGATTTCCAAGGACACAGAGATTTAAAAATATGAGAAGATACCTGTGGCTTGGAGCTAAAAGGGCCAATGTCACTTTCTGCTCCTTTGAGCTAATCATTGCATTAGATTTGTTTTCTTGCTCTATTTCATTATGGTAAAACGGCTAAAGTCATACTTAACCCAGAACAGCTTCATAAATAAAATGCTGGCCAATGTCACTATGAAAGCACCTATAAAAGTTAAAGTTCAATTCCAAATTTTCTCAAAAGTAAATATTTTGACATTGGCCCTTTTAGCTCCACGCCACAGATATTTAACAATTTAAATCATGAGTGAAAAATTGTAAGAAAAAATATTTCATAGTTCGCACTCTGTGTTCAATAACATCAAGAACGGATGCTTAAGCGTTAAGGTAGATACAGATAAAAAAATACAAATTTAACTGCAATTGTCAGTAGCTATAACATTTTTTTGACTTTGGCACAACAAAGACATTATATATTTATTTGTACAACTTAAATAGACAAATGACATTTAGGTATAGTCAAAGTAAAAAAACAAGCCATAAATAAAGATTTTGCTGGGAATGTACGAGTACGTATGATTAATATTAGTTAACATTTACATCATTCATACGACAACATTATAATCAGAAAAATATTATTCTCTATAAGTTATTTTAAAACCAAGAAACACGTTCAAATATGTGAATTTTCTTGTATAAATTGTATATTTGCAAGTAGATGTAAGATTATATTCATGATTGTGTATTATTCTAATTACAAACTCCGTCAAATTGAAGGTGTTTAAAATGTTACACACCATAAAGATTTCATCTTTGAAGCATAACTAACTAAGGCTATGGATTATAAAAAGGAATTTATAAGAATGGAATTTATAATGGAATGTCACATATATAAAAATATATGCATATATATGGTCGATATATGAATATGTATGGATTTATAGGTAAAAATAGTTAAAATATATTGATGCATATATAGAACCATATATGAAAAATTTTATCATATATGACAACATATATATAAATGTTTGTTATATATGTTCACATATATGAGTTCGTTTTTCCATATATGGATGTATGCATGCATGTAAAATTTTTTATTTTTTTTTATAATATATATTATAGAAAAGGTACATACATATAAATTATATGTATATTAATTTATTTAATAAATTTGTGTATAATTTTTTGCCATAAACTTCTTAGAAATAACGATAATTATATAGAGTGCATAATTTATTTTTATTTAAAAAACTGTGTGGAAAGTATTTATCATTTTACATTCCAACTTGCATTAAGGAAATGTACTATGTATATCATCAAATTTTATAACACTGAAAGTGTTTGTAGGTGTAAAAGGAATTATATGCTTTACTTTGGTGTTTGAATAGTAATGTCTTAGTAGAAATAAGTTTGGATAAAATGTATTATGCTTTCCTAGAACTTGCATCAAATCAGCGTTGAATCAACATGCTCTTTGATTATTCTCGCTCCTTGTGCTACTTTTATATTATTTATATATTTAAATGACGGATACCATTGACGCTTTATATTTGTATTTCTTTTCTTTGTCCTTTTTTGTAATATTTCTTCATTGCCATCTTCTTTTAAATTTTTGTTTTTAACAGCTTGGCTTTTCCTCATCCATTTAAATAAATTTTGATTTAAAAAATTAACTAATTTTTGAAGAGCTGCTTAGTTGCCAACTCCGTGCTTTGAGTACTATTTTTTGTGCTTTTTAAAATTCTTGATGCGCATTGTAAATTTCAAGTATACGATGCTTTTTTCAAACAACATTTAAATTAATGCAAATGTATTATGCCACAGAGTCATTAATTTTGTTTGTTATATATTTAACTAGCTGGGCCCGGTCCGCGTGGCTGGTCCTCGTGCTAATCTTTATCGGTCAAAACACAAAAAACTAAACATTGTCGGACGAACTTCAAACTACACAGAAACACTCCTAACTCACATTTCTCTACTAAGTTATTAAACCAATAATATACATTATTTCCGTCACCGGTTTTAGTCTTGCAAAATTGCAAAAATTCAGTTTTTTTTTCAGACATAAAGACATATTTTTCGCGCCGATTAGAGTAAATATATGAATTTTTTACGTTTAAAATAATATTTTTTTTAGAAAGAAGAGTACTGTTTTAACATTTGTAATTTACAAAACATAATAATGACAAAAATTTTAGAAAAAAACACAGAGAGTTAGCAATACCTTTTATGATTGTGGCAGAGGTGCCAAAATGAAATTTATTTTCCTCCCAAAAAATTTTCTACCAAAAAATTAAAAAAAAAAATTTGTGTGTAAGTAAAAATATAATATTTTATCTTTTAGCAATATGTAAATGTAATACGTTCTCAACGTTAAAATATGCTTTCTGTAAATTTTTACCTCACTCAAATGCACGATATATATTAACTAAACAGATATATTACTTATGTGTTAGATTTTGTCAGCAGATTCGTAACATCACAACAAGATACAAAGTGATGCACAAATAAAAATGAAAATAAAAAACAATTTGGGGTTAACCGGACTAAAATGGAATCCTTAAAGAAAGTTTGAAGTCGTTTAAAGTTGGCAACTCTGCTTACATTAATAACGAAATTAAAATATGTCATTGAAAAATATAGTCAACCAAACAAAAATTTTAAATAAAAATTAAAATAGCTTAAAATGCAGAAAGTTGGTAAGTATATATTTTATAAATTATGCATAAGAAACAAATTATAACAACTGTTTCATATTTAAAGAAAAATCTAGGAAAAAAAATGTTGCAGTTGGAAACCAATAGGCTGCTGGCAAGTAACAGAAAGGAGCTACCACCACTTTCCAATGACACCATGGGACAAGACGTAAGTATATATGTATGTATTACATTTTATTCACAATCTTATAATTAAAAAATTATTTATATGTCAATGTTTTTAAGACCGATAACGTAAATCTTTTGCTTCGCCAAATTGAAGTTCTTCAAAAGAAATTAAAGGAAGTTTCTTTAAAGTCAAATGAAATTAAGGGTGTGAAGATAAATTCGTCAGTTAAATACGTCCTACACATATGTTAAGATACGTTCCACATACTGTAAAAGTACTTTTGAAAATGACAAAAATACTTTTCTTTTAAATAATTAAAAAATAGCAAATAAAAAAAGAAAAAATATATATACATAAATATTTACATAATTTTAAAAAAAGTATAATTGAAAAAAATTGTTTCTGAATGTAGGTTTATATTAAAAATTTGAAAAAATCAAGGCATTTTAAAGTGAAAAAAAGTGGTATTTGGAAAAGACATGAATGAGGTCACCGGCAGAGTGGGAGTAGCCCATGATGAGTAGATTCCAGAAATATATAGTATATGTCAGGATTCAATCCTGCTACTCCCACTCTGCCGGTGGCCTCATTCATGTCTATTCCAAATACCATTTTTTTTTCACTTGAAAATTCCATATATGTGCCTTAATTTTTCAAATTTTCAAAAATTAATTTCTCGAATCCAGGATTGAATCCTGACATATACTATATATTTCTGGAATCTACTCATCATGGGCTACTCCCACTCTGCCGGTGACCTCATTCATGTCTTTTCCAAATACCACTTTTTTTCACTTGAAAATCACATATATGTGCCTTAATTTTTCAAATTTTCAAAAATTCATTTCTCGAATCCAGGATTGAATCCTGACACATACTATATATTTCTGGAATCTACTCATCAAGGGCTACTTCCACTCTGCCGGTGACCTCATTCATGTCTTTTCCAAATACCACTTTTTTCACTTTAAAATGCCTTGATTTTTTCAAATTTTTAATATAAACCTACATTCAGAAACAATTTTTTTCAATTATACCTTTTTTAAAATTATGTAAATATTTATGTATATATATTTTTTCTTTTTTTATTTGCTATTTTTTAATTATTTAAAAGAAAAGTATTTTTGTCATTTTCAAAAGTACTTTTACAGTATGTGGAACGTATCTTAACATATGTGTAGGACGTATTTAACTGACGAATTTATCTTCACACCCTTAATGAAATTACCGGAAAAAATTTGGCAATAAATGAGAGCCAATTATTTGGAAAAAATTACCAAAACGAAGAGGTGAGTTCTAATAACATATTGTTTTATACTCGTATATATGTATATTAGTACCACCAAACAAGAATAAAAAATGTGTTGTACATCTTCGAATATAAAGTATTTTTTAAATACAATTTTGAAAAAATTATTTTGCCAAACACAGAGGCCACGTTTTTTTTTAAGTTAAAGTATTATATAACAAATATATTTTTGTTGTTTTTTTATTATTTATAGATGGCTAGAAGATTGATCGAGGGTGTTTTTAAAAGCGAGGCTATTTTGCTGTGCACACTTTCTCGGCAAGCTCCAAAGGCCCAGGGCGAAGAACGGCGTAAATTAACGTATAAACGTTTAAATGGTCAAGCCCGAAAAGCTATCATAGGTAACAAATACCAATACAGTCATATTGAAGTGATCTTAAATTTAATATTTTTTTTTTTTTTAGATTTTTGCAATGAATACGGTGAAAAACGTGTGTGGTGCCCTCAAAGTCAATATGAGCTTGATAGGACAATGATTCAAAAAATTGGCGAAATAAAGCGCCATTATAAAAAAAATATTTAGTATAATGCCTATGTATGTATATACAATTTGTTTTTTTTTTAATTTTTTTAAATAACTTAAAATGTACCTTTTTAATTTTAAAAATTAAAAAAATACTTAAAAAAAATAAATTTAATAATTTTTAATATATAAAGGGAAATATATGAACATATATGCATGTGGATAATATATGCGTATATAGAAAGATATATCGACATATATAGATATATATATATTCATATATCGACATATATGGATATATATATCCATATATCCTCAAATTTCGGATCCAATTATATATGGAACACCATATATGTATATATATGGGTTATATATAACCTTTTTAGCTGGGTAGAATCAAAAAGAAATGTTCTTATTACAACATTGAATTATATCCTTTAAATTCTTATCTAAGGAATACATCAAGTAATTTTTAGTACAATTTAAAAAAAAAGAGCTTATCTACTATTATATAAACTCGTATCATAACTATAGATATAGATATGAACATTTTAGGTTATAAATAAATTGAATGTTGAATTTAGTAATACTGTTCTTGTTTTTTACCTTTCATTTATTTGTGTTAATTTTTAATGTGTCAGTGTCCAGTGTTAGTGACATGGATTTGTTGGATTTATGATTTTTTATGTACGTACTTAATATTGAAATTATCGAGAGTTTTTTAAGCGAGTTTATCGTAATGAACCATTAAATTGTGTTTCCTGTTTGGTTTTTTTACATGATTGTTTCTCCCAACCTCACGAAAAATTCCTTATGTTTTAATAAAAGCAACAACGGCATCACAATTAGGGCATGATGTTACTGATGATTTTCTGGGTGGTGAATATGTACATACTTTAAAATATACTTACATACATTTTAAATTTAAGTTAAGAAGGTTGTTCTGTAACTCAAAACTTCACAAAAGGATACACAAATTTCACAAAAAGCCACTTAATAAGTACAATTTCTTTTTGGATCTTTTTTTATATATTTTTATGTCTAAGAGGATGTTTTGCAGTCGACCTATCCGACCGTAATCGGAGTATCGCAAGTATGAGTGTTTGTTTAGTTTTTATATCATATGCCTGGTATGTATTCTGTTCGATATTTCGTACGAATTGTAAATAAATAAAAATCGTAAGAAATACTTATGGAATAATATTGCCTTTCAGTAATCAGGCATGTCACACATTTCGATCGGAATGGTATTTGTATTTGCAATTCGCACACTCAGGGCTGTTTTATATGAATAATATTATTTTACAAATAAAAAATGGTTTGCATTTTTCTTTAACTTTTTCTAAAATAGTTAATTCGTATGAAATTCAGAGCAAGAGCTTATTATTTTTTTTACTCTATTTAAAAATTATTCTTGAATGCTAAATTCTTTGTATGAAATAACTAAAGTTTCCCAAGATATTTCACAAATTAGAACAGAGTACCAGACTTATAGACTTTTACAAATCAGTTTGTGTCAACAATGTTGATTGAAAATGTTTTCTTATTTAAGTTTTGTTACATACATACATATGTATGTTTGGCGCATGCAACTTTTAATGCTTTTAACTGCTATAATACTTTAGCAATTTTAAAGATCAAAATTGTTCACATCTGAAATACAAATTCGTTGTATGACGTAAGCTACGTACCAAAAAAAATCGACTTGCCTATCATTTTATATAAATTGACTGTATATGTCAATGAACTTATTCTAAATGGCTGCACCGATTTGAATGAGTTTTTTTTTGTATACATTTGGGTGGCGCCCTGAATGCTTTAAGTTCCCAAATCAGACTGGCATAAGGCGCTGTAGTTGGTATCTAGGTTATTTATCTATACTGAAACTAAACGGCTTTCATACTTTGTTGATTTGGATCGCTTGAAATATCATACTGGACAATGTCTGTCGGGTCCGCTAGTTAATATATTAAACATGTATTTATATTTGTAATGGCTACATAACTTAATATTTTATATATGTACATATTTAATTTTTATATACGCTATAATATAAATTTATTCAAAGTTTTGGACATTGATAGTTATGACGTTTTCTAATCTTTCTGGCAACCTATGGATTCGATCCCGATTCGATTCCTGCCTATAATTTGGAGTCAAGAACGCTTTAAGTTAATTCCGGATATCCTGTTCTAAAGCAAAGCGCACCTCAAAAAGAGTATTCTGCATCAATCGAAACAAATAATAGTCGGCAGAGTTAAAGTCTGGACTTTACGGCGGACAAGAAAAACTTAAAAATTTTTTCTAAGTATATATTAACAGGTATTGCAACATGTAGCGGAGCGTTGTCAAGATTGACATATGTCTGGCCGCATATTATGGGCATTTTTTGTCGCATGTACAAGTTTCTTTTACTTGACTCTGGCTAAAAATTAGATAGGGCCGTTAAGGGTGTCACCAAATACAGATACTAAACACACTTTTTCCTTTGTGTTAATTCAGATGTTTCGTGTTGTTAAATTTGACAACAATCTTCATAGAGTAATGGCTCTAATTTGTAACGTGCCAGTATGAGGCATGACCTTCATTTAAGACAATTATATGAATACGTACACGCAAAGAAAAACCATGGTTACGGGATGATCACGACGGTCATATTATTTTTTCCAAAACAATATTTGGTTGTCGAAAACAAGTAATAGTTATTTTTGTTTCATTTCATCATATATTTTGTCACGATAATCAGGCATTTGTTTCAATTGTATCATTTAATGATTACTTTTCGTACAAATTTCAAAATAGTTATCATTTTAAAATAATATGATTTAAAAAAAATAATTTGACAAAAATAACTTTATATTCAAAATCATTAAAAATTAAAAATAATCATTAAATAATAAGTGAGACAACAGTATGATTACAAATTAATCAAGCTATGATATTTTTTAATAATAATTTGTTTTCAACTGTTCTTCTTCTTGCTGAATAAATTTTTATTATTTTAAAAGTTCGAGATGTCAAAAAAAGGAACAAAAATTTTGAAAATTTAAAGAAAATTTAAAAATAAAGGTGAAAATGTTAAAAATATTGGTAAAAATTGCAATTACATTGGTAAGTACAATCAATACGTGTATTTAACAGCAAAAGACAATAATTTGCCGCAAAAAAGCAAAAATTGTCGATTTCAATTGTAGTCATATTTATGATTATTGAATGATACTTAAATTAAACATAATAATGATAACTGGTAACCATTATTATTTTTAACCATAATCATGCAATTCAATCATAGTATGTTGCTCTTCGATTATGGTTACCACAACCATATTTTTTCTTTGCGTGTAGCAAACGTAATCTTGTAATATAGAAATCTTCCTGTTTCGTGTCACAAAATTTCAAATTGTCGCTCGTATAATATTTTGCTGAAGTTTCTAAAATATAATATCGGTTCAATCATATTACCTATTAAATTATATTCTATGTGTGTTTCTTAAATATCGTTTTTTACGCAATCCGAATTAAAACCATTTAGACTTGTGCCTTCTTGTTACTTTAATTCATTCTTGCCTTAAATTCCATATAAAGTACATTGTGGTTGGTGGTAAAAATGTTGGCAAAAAATCTATAACCGTTCGTAGTTGACTTAGTCAACTACCACACATTGTATTTATATACAAGTTTAACAAAATATAGAATTAAAAAAACGAAGTAAATCAAAATTTCAAAAACGAGAAGAAGCGAACGTTTAAACGTTTTTTTTCGGCTGACCTGGACGATATTTGCCTTCAGTTTCAAAATCATCACTTATAAACCGCACGAGACATTATTCGCATATTAAAACCGAAGTAACAAATTCACTATTAACAAATTACAATAAGTTAGTCAGCTATTTCTGTTGTGCGTTACTTTGCACTAATGTTTAGTTGTGCACATTTGTTCAAATAAAGGAAGTTGTAGTTCATTGTATTATATTAGCGGAAATCACCCTTCGTTGCAAACATGATGCAGATCTTGCAAGTCTTTTATATATTCTATTGCAAAAGTTGCTTTTAAGAATTTCCAACTGTTTTTAGTATTGGAAATAAGTACTTGTGTGGGAAATGTAATTTTAGTGTTGTTGCAAATTTAAGAATATATATACTAAACTTGCAAGATCTGCAACATTTGCATGATCTGTTTGCAACGAAGGGTGATTTCCCCTAATATTAATATTATAGTCTTGCAAAAGCAATATTTTTTGCTAGAATTGCACGATCTGTACAGCTTGCATGGGCATCTTTTGGGTATCTTAAAGCTTGTGTTCAAAAGTTATTATTTAGAGAAGTATTATAACATTTATATTTTGTTTGTTTATTTTTTTTAGTAAACATAAATGTTTTCAATTCACATATGCTGAAGATATAATTTGTCTATTTCTCCGACAACAATTGCCAAATTGCTTACTCGTATCGTTGGTGGTTAAGTATTTTTTTTTTGTAAAGTTTGTTTGAATATTTTATATTCAGAATTGTTCATATGGAATTTTAATAGTTGGTCCATTTTTAGTTCGATTCTCATATCTCAACTATAGCTAACTATAGAAAAATTTAAAGAATGACTTAAGATATATACATATATCTACATAAATCCAATACTAGGGCCTAAGGAAAATAAAATCGATTTAAACATAAAGATTTTCCTTAAGGACCGATTATCGTATAAAATTTAATTTTTATTTATTTTAGCCACAAAATTTATGTATTTCCTTAATGAATTTCTGTATTCATCTCTCATTGATTTTGTAATTTATTTATGCGCATAAGATTTATTTTTAATAAGAATAAATTCAAACATATGTACTCTTTTTGTATATATTACACACCTACATACTTACATACAAGCATATATACCACACATGCATATATGTATTTATTATATGCTTATATTCTTTAATTTGTATTTATAAGAAGATTTCTTCTTGTACACATACATACATAAATACAAATGAATAAACAAATAAAAGTGATTTAATATTTTATTAATTTTTTTTACATGTAAATGTGTTGATGTTTGAGTGCAAAAACGACCAGAAGCATAAATAAATAAATAAAAAAATACGCAGACACGTGTATACAAACGTTGCAAATAGTAAAAATTACTAAGGCTTTATGTTTCAGGCCTTCTCAAAGGTGAATTTAGCCAGATTAATGCTACCTGTGGGGGCTTCTTAATGTTGATTTCAACCAACACACGTCATATGATTTCCAAAAATGTATACTGTGTGGTCGGAAATAAATATTGTAGAAATTACCAACGGAACGACGAAGCTATTTATACCCTTGGCACAACACAGGTGAAAGGTATCAAAAGTAAAAATGTGTGTTAAATATTAAACACTAGCCAAACCCGGCGCGCGTTGCTACGCCCCTTAATGAATCGAAATGCATTCTGAATTTTAATTGAATATCAAGTGCAAAAACCTAAAAATTATAATTTTTTTATGGGCGTGGCATTGCCCACTTTTCTAGTCACGAAATTGTAAAGTCATAACAGCTCAATATGTGTGCAAAGTTTCAGAAGAATCGGACCAGTGCAAGTACCTCAAAATTAAAATTTTTTTTATGGGCGTGGCCCTGCCCACTTTTCTAATAACGAAATTGTAAAGTCATAATAGTTCAATATGTGTGCAAAGTTTCAGAATAATCGGTCAAGTGCAAGTACCTCAAAATTACACCTTTTTTTATAGGCGTGGCACTGCCCACTTTTCTAATCACAAAATTATTTAGTCATGACAGCTCAATATGTGTGCAAAGTTTCAGAAAAATCGGTCTGGTGCAAGTACCTCAAAATTGTACCCTTTTTTTATGGGCGTGGCCCCGCCCACTTTTTTAATCATAAAATTATAAAGTCACGACAGCTTAATATGTGTGCAAAGTTTCAGACAAATCGGTCTAGTGCAAGTACCTCAAAATTAAAACTTTTTTAGGGGCGTGGCCCCGCCCACTTTTCTTATCACGAAATTATTAAGTCATGACAGCTCGATATGTGTGCAAAGTTTCAGAAAAATCGGTCAAGTGCAAGTAGCTAAAACTGATAACTAATTTTTTATGGGCGTGGCCCCGCCCATCTATATATATAAAAGTGAAACAACTTACCAAAGTTTGAGCCCGATCGGTTTTGCAGTTTCAGAGTCTATAGCTAACACACACACACACACACACACACACACACACACACACACACAGAGTTTCACTTTTATATATATAGATAAGAAAAACTTTCAACAGCCGTCATCTGGGAGGCCTGTTAATAAGAATGATTATGAAGGCACTTGCAGTATATCGGAACGCGTATAAAAACAAATGAAATGCAATGGGTATCGGAGTCCTTCCGTATAATAAATAAGACTAAATAAGGCCTTTTACTCATCCTTTGTTTTTACCGCTGGGGTAGTAATCTTTGTATGTGTAGAATTGTGTTTACCTGTTACTTTTGCTCATAAAAGAAAATAAACGATTATACATATATGTAAGTAAACAAATAAAGCTTTATGAATCTAATGTATACAAGTATAAATGTAGAAGTTATAATGTTTACAAATGTTTATGGCCATAAGAAATTTGTCGACTTAGGCAAGTATATGTTAATAGGAATAAATAAACAATGTCATCTTGTGGCAAACATTTCTTTCTAAAAGTACCTTCATTGTATGTTTATAAATACATAAATAAAAAAAATGTTAACTTTGACTTAAGATATATAGAGATTGAAAGGTTATAGAAAAATTTATATTACAGCTTTATTTTTATAGGAATTTAAGTCAAAATAAATTGTTCTATTTTAATACTTTAGGTGTATTATTATTGTAAAATTATCTGAACAAATATTATATACTTACATAAGTATTCATATATGTTTAAATTTGAATGTGCAGGAAAACAAATTTTTAAGATTTTTAGTAGAATTATAAATAAATATTTAAACGTACTATTTATTTTATTAGAAATTAATCTGGTGAAATGCATTTTCGAAACATCGTACATCTCTCGTTTACCGGTATCGGTTCTCATATTAGAATTATTTTTCTTTATTCTTAATCATCAAAAATGTTTGACTAATATTGTAGGTCTTGTAGTATATAATTAAAACTAATTTTATAATACAAATTGAAAGATTATTGTTAAGACTTTGTAAAAGCAAAATGTAATTAAATAAAAACATCACAAGAAACAAACTTTTTCTGAATTCTGAATTTTTATTAAATTTGGTTGTGACCGTAATTTATTGTTTTATCATACTCATTTGTCCCCAACAACACTTTTTGATAAACAATATAAAAAAAATAAAATCAAAGTCAAGGCGAATTCATATCAGGTGACAACATCCCTACAACAAACACAAAAAGGCCCGGAGAATGTCAAAACAAAAAAACAAAAAAAAAAAAAAAAGAAGCAAATTGCTTGTTTACTTCTAATTAAAATTGTATTTTTTATAAATTTACACGAAAATTTGTAAGTATTTTTAATATTTTATATAAATAGGTTCTTGTTTATATCATACATTTGTGCTTTTAAAACATTTTCAACAATTTTCACATCTTAAAACCACTAAGACAAATACAACGGGAATTTTGTATTTTCTGAATAAAAAGCATTAAAATTTTTGCTTATTCTTATTATAAGTTGAATTTTGCTTATTTACCAATAAGGTCTTGCACAAATATTTCTTTCTTTCACGAACTTTCTTCAATATTATAAAATTACTCAACCACCGCACATAAAAATTAATTTAAATGTCAACAAACTTTGATATGGTGCCGTTAAAATTAAACGAGCTAAACAGCTGGCTTCATAACATCATCTGATATGAATTCGCCTTAATCAAAGTAAACTGAAAATTTTTAATAACTGTTTTATAGATCAATATACTCAATCATCAAGTACCCCAACAATATTGGTTCTATGTTTAAAATTTTGTTCTGTTTTTATTCCCAGAATATTGTGAAAGCGAATTAGAATTTTTAAAATCACTTTGAACCCGGATATTGTCGTGAACGTTGTGCTAACTTAATTTTGTTAAGTTATCACAATATTAGTAGTAGTCATCGTGCCCCAAGGAGGTACCTGATTTAAAAAAATAACGAAATCTAAAGAGTTAAAACAACATTTTTTTCAAAATAGTAAATACAATGTTTTGGAACAGCTCTATTATTTGTTCTTTTAGTTTAAAAAATACTCTTCTAATACTACATTTACACCTACACAAAATCTAGTACTTAAGGGATTTTGAGCGAAATCTTGTTCATTTCGACCAGATTTCCCACACAAAACGAAATCTACTTCGCCACTAGATTTTGACAGAATCTACTTAAAATCTAGTACTACTTCGTGATGCAACTGTGGTTTTTATTAAATTGTAATAAAATATACTACGCTGCACACAGAAAAATTCAATCATAATATCCCAGCAAAAATTTATTTTGTACCGGTAAGCAGTAAAAAAAATCGCGCCTTCTTATAGCGCAATATTAGAGCGCATTCGAGGGTGCTATAAATGGAAGTCAGAAATTTCTATTAAATATATTCTATTTCTTATAAAATAACTTACTGCAACTTCTCTCGCTTACGAGGATGCAGAAATGTAAGCGAATGATTACCTCTCTTTAGTGTAGTTCTTAAAAAATTTATTGAAAACACATAAAAGAGACATGATATTACTGCATTAACCATGTGTGAAAATAGCAAATAATTAGAGCATCAAAGAGCCCTACCATGTGAGACATCTCATATAAAAATCATGCCTTCCTGAAGCAGGTTGGGAAAGGAGAGTACATTTGTCTCTCCCTTACAAACCTGCTTCCGGGTATGCAGTAATTTTTGCTGGGATATAAGGTGGTTGCAATTGCACAAGTACTTTATTGTTTACATTTTTTTTATATGGAGTTTGAATTTTGGAGAAGAGAGAGCCTCTCAGACCAACTTGTAAATAAATATATTGTTTTGAAAACAAAATCTTGCAAAATGTCAAAAAACAGTGGTATAAACGGTTTAGATTTGAATAAAGATTTTAAATCAATTCTACTAGATTTCGCTTAAGGAGCTAATACACGGCATGTTTTTTACGTCTGACTTGTCAAATTGTTCACTGCTAATACAAACATGTCGTGTGTTACCTTTAAAACAATATTTCTGTAAAAAACATGTGTTGAGACATCTGACCAAATTTTAAATAGAGTGCGCTCTATTTTCTTCTGTCAAAACATGTGACATCAGTCGTTGGCAGAAATCTCTGCTGCTGCAAAGCAGTCAGCGTAAAAGTACAATTTTGACAGACATGTAGATTTACATATGTCTCACAAATTTTAAAGTCAGATGTAAAAAAAATTCCGTGTATTATAGCCTTTAGGTGTAAATGTAGTATAAAGAAACACAATTTTATTCAAAAAGGAATATTAATTCGTTGCACGTTTTTAAGGAAATGTTTATTTTCTATAGTGGCACCTGTGATTTCATTAAAGAAACAATAATTATAAAAATTCTAACTGTCGTTTATTATCAATAACAAGGAAATTACTCGTAATTTATAAAAAAAAGAGCTTCACATTGCACAGTCTTTTAGAGGTAACAACTAACAGTATTATTAATAATGTTTTTTATGAACTACAATATCCAGCTGCGAGGCATATTTTATTTTTATTTTTGTATTTTTTGTATAATTAAAGAATATCCTTCAGCAGATATGTATATAATGTTAACAGTAGACCATTAATAATAAATTTATTGTGTGCGAATGCTGACACAAAGATAACATCAGTACGTGCGTATTTGAATATTTACACGTAAAACGCCTTTTACATAAAATAACGAAAAGATTCAAGCAGGCTAAGTGACTATTATTTGGCAGTAAATAGTTAGTATTATAACTTTGCAATAAGTATTTTATATTACTAGAACCCCAGTATGCTTTTAAAACTCTTATTAGAAATCTAATAACTGTTTTCCATAAAAATATATGATGATAATTATCAGATTTATATCGGATAATATATGTAATTTCTAATTAAGTTGATTTCACCAAACATAAAAAATTTTTTAAGTAAGTGAAGTGTGAGACACATTTATAACGGTGTAGAAATGGGAAAATTCGGGAAAACAGTTTGGCATTTTTAAGAAAAATGTGTTTTTTATTCACTTTTGATCAAGTCTATTAAAATATTTTATTATTAAATAGTTGATTTTGATGTTTTAAACTTGATATTTGAACATTGATTGGGAAGTCCAAGAAGTACTTTTCTTATTTTATAGTACTTTTTGTATTTTCTTTGTTAATAAGTTCAAAATTTTAAAGTAGAGATGGAAAGTATACATAAATTTATTTTTTGCAATGTCATGGTAATTTTTATGCTTTCTACGTTTAAGAAACTAGATTTCCAAGAGATTGATACCATACACAGATCTGAGGAACATATAGTTGCTTCTAAAAGTTGATTTCAACCAACACACGGACAGACGGGCAGATGGGCAGACGGACAGGGCAGACGGTCAGGGCTTAATCCACTCCTCTATTCATAAGCATTCAGAAAATATATACTTAATGGGGTCGGAAATGAAAATTGTAGAAATTACAGACCGAATGACAAAGCTATATATATACCCTTGTGCACCACAGGTGAAGGGTATAATGATGTAGTTGTTTATAAAGAATTTGTCAGATATTACAGTATAATCATAACAAAATATACAAGTGTGAAAACAGAATTCCAAAATGTACAGATGCCATGATTTAAAATCCTCTTTACTTATTAATCATTTAAATAATGAGCTAAACATAAATTTTAAATTAAATTTAAATTTAGGCTATAAATGCGTAAATGACAGAATATCAAATATTAAAAGACTTTTAATATTTGAGAAAGGATCCAACGACATACGATGACGATGAGAATAACATGGTACTGCACTTTGTTCCCATACTAATTACCATCAACTTTATAAAACAAGGCTGTAGGCGATTTCACAATATAAAACCAAGTGTGTTGAAAACTTTCATTTGTCCAAGAGAGGTAGTAATTTTTCACTTTCTTAAATAATAGTTGAAGTATCTTGAAACTCATTTCTTGAGAATGCAAATATTAAATTCTGTATATACGAACAACGGTGATACCGAGTAATACC
The DNA here is from genome assembly GCA_941918925.1 of Phyto melanocephala. Taxonomy (NCBI): domain Eukaryota; kingdom Metazoa; phylum Arthropoda; class Insecta; order Diptera; family Rhinophoridae; genus Phyto; species Phyto melanocephala. The sequence goes on from OW799237.1 coordinate 38,165,368, forward strand.
GGCACTACTGAAAAGTTAAAATTTAATGTAAATATTAACGGTGATAATTTGATAATTTTAATAACCCTACTAGTGATGTAATGAATATCAATTTTTAAATATTGGCGAATATTGGCATCAAATATTCGCAAATACAAATTCAAATATTCAGTTAAAAATTTAACTGCATTGATATGATGAATTTTTTGGCAGCCATTAACCAATAGTTCATATATCTTAATTAAAAGTTCCCCCCAAAAGACGTAAGCTCTATCCGAGCTGGTGCTGCAAACAGATGTCATTAGACTAACTAATGGCAATTTATGACTTATTAAAAAAATTTGAATTAAAACAAGTAAGAGCACTATATTCGGCTGTGCCGAATCTTTTATACCCACCACCAATTTTGTGTACATTTAAAGCACAATATTTATTATTTTGTTAATCGCTATAGAATAATCTCTTTATAATAAAATATGTATCACTTTCTTTGAGAGGGTGGTTAAATTTTCAGGGCCCATGTTTAAGGTGAACCACATCTAAACTTCAACTTTTTTCTTGTATTTCATTTGACATTTCTCAATCATAGACTAACTCAATTTGAACCGTGGAAAGATACGCAATCGAGCAACGCTTTGAAATATTAAAGATTTTTGTAAAAATAGGCGATCAAATCAAAATGCATTTTGTGCACTTCGTGATTCTTTTGGTCAACATAATCGTTCGAATTCGTCCACAATCGTGAGAATTATAAAAAATATTTAAATGTCTGCAAAGCAGGTCTGTATGAAATGTGAAAACATCTGTGAATGCCATCTTAGTTCGTTGAATGGGAAACATTGCTGTTTTTCACGATAACGTGGCAAAAGAGCAAGCAACCTCGACTCATCATCGTGCACAACAATCGAGCATCAACAGTGTCATTGAAAATTTGGACTATCGGATCGTGGTGTGCCGCCTAGGTTGGAAGGCCATTTGGCCGATATTTTGTTCCATACATAATTGAAGCATACAAATATTATCATTATAAAAATAAATGATAATAATTTCATAATAATTTTATTCAAAATCAACATAGTCCCTTAAAATTAAACCACCCATTATAACTTTGGTATGCTAGTAAAATGTTTTCGTAAATTTAGCCTTTCAATGAAAGTGGCCGTTAAAATACGCGTGACAATAAAGTTTCTGCTAATAAACATAACTTAGATATTTCAATAGAATTTACCTGAATTTAAGAGGAAGAAAGTGAATTTAAGGTTAAATTTTAAGGGCCACAGGGTGATTTAAAATATACATTCTCAGCATTTTTCTAAAACGGGAAATTTATTAGTAAGATTTTGATTTTTAAACTTCTATATAACATTTTGCTTTTAAAACATTTTCAAACGAAATAAGTTTTGTATAATTTTAAAATTTGTTAGCCATTAGTACATGAAAATGAATTGTTTATAATGTTTAGAGATAATTTTTTTTTACTTAGGTCAAAATTTTCCTAAATTCCCATTTTTAATAGAGCATAACTTCAGGAGAACATAAGCATAAGTTGTTAGCATGCCATCTAGTAGTTGCTAGTAGAGTCATCTATCTTATCATATATTTATATTTATATTTAGCTACAGTACAATAAATGGCGCAGTGTAAGATGAATAAATGCTAATATATATGACTAATATATTTTTATAAAAATTTAAGGAAAAAAGTGTGCGTGGCACATCTATTTTCCGTTATAACGAAGACTTTGACCAAAAAGCCATGTTGGCAACATTTCAGAATCGTACATATAGTTTTGTCAGTTTTATTACGTTTTAAATTTGAAATATACACTGTGCGGTATAAATTTTCGTACATTTTTATCTATAACTCTTTTCCTAATTCATAGATTTAAACGATTTTCAGGGAAAAATATTCTTTTGACTCGATAAATATATATTCGAAGTTTCATGACTACGTTTATGCGTCTGGACACAATTCAAAAGTGAAAGTGGGAGTGGCACCTTAATTTTTGGGCATAGTAATGAAATTGCCTAGGGGGATAGACGTAGCAAAATTTATCATCATACCTCTAATTTTAGCGGTTTTATGAGCTTTTAAATTTCATTAACGGTAGATAACGTGAAAAGTTGGCGTTATAGTAGGCGTGTCAAAGTTATTTTTGCGAATGAGTACAACTGAGGTGTTTCAATATAGCCCTTTATTATTCCAAAATCTTTATTAATAGAGAAATTATATGAATTTTAGTTAAAACGTTATATGGGAGGTGGTCGTAAGAGTGGGCGTGGCACATTGATTTGCCGTTACAAGAAAGCGTGTCACCAAAAAGCAAAGCGTGCGAAATTTCAGAGTCGTACATGCAATTTTGTTGCTTTTATGACGTTTTTGTTTTTAAATATACCGAAAAATACACTGTGCGGTATAAATTTTCGTACATTTTGATCGATAACTCCTCTCCGAATGCATAGATTTAGACAATTTTCGGAGGAAAATATATTACCCAGGAAATATATATTCGAAGTTTCATGAGTCTACGTTAAGGTGTTTGGACACAATTCCATTTTATTGGATGTTCGAAGGACACGGTTTTTTCGACCTACTCTTGCTTTTCGAGCTATAACTCTCTTCCTTATATTCCGATTTAGCCCATTTTCAATACCAAACAAACCTTGTCTATAAGAAAGATTCTGGCAAATTTGAGCCCCCTAGCTTTTTCGGTGCGACCTCTATCGTGCTTTCAACAGACGGACAGACGAACAGACGGACGGACATAGCTAGATCGTCATAAAATCAAACCCCGATTCAGAATATATATACTTTATGGGGTCTAAAATGGATATTTCGATGTGTTACAAACGGAATGACAAAAAGAATATACCCCCACCATTGTTTTGGTGGCGGGTATAAAAATATTTGAAGTAATTGTAAGAAGTGTGGGATATATCCACTACTAAAAGATGATAAAAAATATATAAAAACAAATCTTATTTAAAAATGTATTAAAAGATGTTTGCCAAAGCACAATTATTCATGAGGTAGTCTGGATTCGTCAGCTGATTACACTGTTCGTCAAACAAAAATAAAGAAAAGACCGGAGCTAGAACCTTATTAAGTGATTTGAATGGACTTTTGTGTACTAAGTTCAAACTGTTTACATATTGATTCTATTACGTCTTGATATTCTTATTTAAATGAAATACTGATATTGAAATATTTAATACGTATTTATTGTAACAAAAGTAATGATTTAGTTGTAAATGTTTTCTGCATAAACTAAAATCTTATATAATTTTTAATATTAATGAAACTTAAAAAACTAATTATTATTTGATAAGTCGCTTTCTTTTATAAGTGTTATCTGCTGTTTCACGATGAAGTTTTCAGCTAAACTCAGCTATCTTTTTTCCATGTGCTCAATATCCTGGTGGAATATTTCACCATGCAAACACCTCACCATGATTTTCTGGGAAAAATTCTAAATACGAATGTAAAAAGTGTATTTTTAATAACATGTTGCATCCGAGTTGGTGATATGAAAAAAGAAGTTCTAGCACCAGTTGCTTGTAATTTGCAGCTCTTCTGTTTTCAAGAAAACAATATAAACAAATCACTTACAAAAAATTCAATGAAAACTATGAAATAACTCTTTTGTTTTAATAGCTTTTTATATACGTCCGTAGGCTATTTATACAAAATACTCACTGCACTTGCGCATGTCAGTTACACGGTATTTATACGATGCAAGTGTAGTGAACTGTAGGTATAGAACATTTATTTTGTGTTTTCTAAACCATAAATAATAAATACATCTGTTCTAAGTAATCTGCTCCGAAGAAATATAAGTATATTGTGGTTTTGTAACTGAACCGCAAAACGCAAGTATATTGCGCATAAATGTGTTACATAATGTTTGATTGTGTATAAAATTAACATGTGTGCATCGATTTTCATCATTTATGGCTAATTTAATTCCTAATATACCTAGCTTTTTGAAAAAGAAAAAAATATTTGCCATTTTAAGTTTTTTACCAGACAAATAACAAATATTTTTGCATTCAAAACATTTTTTTTTGGCACCAATTTCTGAATAACTCCGTAACAGCTGAAAATGGAACTTTTTGGTGTTTTATAGGTACTGGCGGTTTTCCTATTAAATTTATTAAATTTGTTTATATTATATATATTTCGAAACATCTTCTACATCTCTTTAATACTATAATTACCACTTCAACTTACCCTGATGACTGGAAGATTGCTCGTATAGTTAATATACTAAAGAAAGTCTCTGATGGTAGCTATAGCCCCTTAAGTATATTACCTGCTATTTCTAAGATGATGGAACATCTTTTAAAGCTTAGATTCTTAATCACGTATCACAAGATGATCTTATTCATGATATTTAATGTGCTTATAGGAAAGGACATAGCATATCTGCTATGCTTGTGGGTTTAACTGAGACTGTAGGGGTTTATTTAACAACGATACGAATAGCGTTATGATATCCTTAGATCTTTCTAAGGCATTCGATTGACTAGATCATGTAATTCTTATGAATAAGTTGAAACATAAATTTGGTTTTTCTGTTATGGCGTGTAAGCTAATTTTCTCATCTTTGCGGGGGAGATATCAATATGTGAGTAAATTCAGTAGTTTCACATGGTTCTGCGCTTAGTCCTATTTCATTTTTATTGTATTTAAATGATTGTGTTGATTCTTTAGATTTGCATTTAGTGAAGCTATTTATTTTTGCAGATGACATTCAACTAATTTTTGAAAGTTCTAGAGATTTTCCTGATGTACTAGAATCAGTAATAAATTTCACTCTTCAAAGCCCATATAATTGGATGATAGTTAAAAAATTTTTAATAAATACTTTAAAGACTAAGGCTGTTATGTTTCGCACAGGTCATCGTAGAGTAACTTATCCTAAGGTGAATATTTGTGGCACTAATATCTGTTTTGTTGAATCATCATTGATCAGTATCTCAATTTTGGTGAACAGATTGACGTAGCTTCAAGGAGGGTTACTTTTGTACTGAGTAAACTGTATCACTGTGGCATTCATCTTCCTATAAAGGTTAAATATATTGTTACTCATACGCTGCTAATGCCTTACGTTAATTATTGTTTTGAACTTGTTTCTGGCACAATGGGCTGTAATATTATTTATTAGGCTTGAGAAAATTGTAAAAAGAATTGTTTGGTATATGTATGGTATTGGTTATCGTTAGCATGTATCTTATGTAATTAGTAAATTTCTTGGCTGCTCCTTCTCACATTTTTTAAAATATCGCAATTTAATTTTGTTTTATAAAATTATAATAACTGGTATACCAAATTACCTTAAAACGGTGTTTTAATTTCTAAGATTTGAAAGAAGCCCTCAAATTATTGAAACAGTCATTCATTGTTTTTAATCTTTCTGCATAAGAATAGCCAGAAATTGGGATTGTTTACCACATTATTTACGTAATTTCACCTTTCCTCTAACTATCTTTAAAAATAAGCTTTTATCTTATCTTAATGGTAATATATAGTTTACCTACAAAAATTTGAACTGTCTATTAAATTTTTATAGCATATGTATATATGTATATGGGATCAGCTTTTCTAAAGTTGTTTTTGTCGCTCTTATGTACCTTTTTATATGCACATGTATTTTCTTTTTACTGAATAGCCATATACAGGAAGGTCTGCAAATTCAAGTTAGGATTATTATTATATTTTAAATTATTTATATATAAATACTATTTACTATTCATAATATTTAATCTATATGATTTTCATTTTGTTAAATATTTAGATATTTAAAGAGTTCTAGCAATACTAGGTTTATATAACTTTTTAGTTCTTTATGTGTTTATGAATACAGAACTCTGAAATTTCTGTAAATAATTGAGAATTACAAAAATGTAATTTTCTTTTTTTCTGTACATTTTTGTATTTTGCGACGTTATAAATCCAGAACTCTGTTACTAAGATGCATTGATGTAGGCTGAAAGAGATCATATTATAAGGGGATTAAGAAGTGCGCTACTAAAATATAAAATTTAGGCAATAATAAACCGAAAACGACTAAAAAGTTCTCTGTTACATCCTTACAATACTTTGTATTTTTCTAAATCGAAGTAAGTTTTTATAAAAATGTTTAAAGAATTATATATTGAATAACTAGTAAGAACTTGATTAATGAAGTATTATGTATGACACTCGATAAGACAAATTTTCGTTCTAAAATTTAAATATAAACGAAATTCATTTAAAAATACAATAACATACATACAAATATAAAAAATGTCAAAGAAGGAACTATAATTGAACGCATTCAGTGCAGCTGGGGTAAGTCTCATGCCAAAATGTGAATAAATGTACATTTCATTGGGTATAACAATGTTTGAAACCTGTTGTCATTATAAGAACAACACAAGTATTGACTTGAGTGCTTTTGTTATTTATTTTCTTTCAATATGAGTACATACTACATCATAAATGACTATGAAGTTGCGTAATAACCATGAATAGAATATGTTTGTATCAATAAGTTAACATATACTCTTGTTTCAACCATGAATTTCCTTCCATAATTGCATTGAATGCAATAACGGAAAATCGTTACACATTTAAAGTTAACATCTTTATTGTTGTTGTTTGCTTTTTTAATGTTATTTATATATTTAGTTATTTGTTTATTTATTTGTGCATTTATTTTTTTAGTGAAATCGTAAACACTAACGGCCGTATGTTAAAAAAATCCCTAATGTAGACTTAAACTAAATATTAGTTAATAAATATTTTAACCCTAATAAACCTTTGTTAAAAAAACGTATGAGAAAACATCACTCTAACTCACGCATGTTTGAAGGAATTTTTAGTTTTGATACTGGCAATACCATTATTTTCTTTTGTCATTTAATAGTTAGCGATACACAAGAACGAATATAAATTCATTTGGGTAGTCGTTCATAACCAGATTTTATTTGGTTTATCATACAGTAACTTCCTTTTTTTGTATTAGCATTGAACAACTTATTCATTTTTTAATGGGTATACATAATTCGTTCTACATTTTTAAAAAAATCAATGATTAAGAAGAATTAACAACACTTTTTTGTTAGGGATAAAATAGGTATTTGAATAACGAGTTTTTTTTATTTGTTTTGATTGTATGTACATCACTAAAAAGTTTTGTTTACATTTAATAATTTTTTGAGTATTTTGTGAAACTTATAAACAAATTTATGAAATTTTGATATTTTTTTAAATTGGTCATCCGGAATGGAAAAAGCATCAATCCTCGGCTTACAAATTCGTGGACGATAATAATTTGATATTTGAATTAGATATTCTAAATAAAACAAAACAATTAATTTTATCTTTTTCACTAAATTACAATTATTTTTACCAGTTCTTCTAATTAAATTATACATATGTGTCCATTTTCAGTTTTACAACACTATTTTTTTTTTTTTTTGTTTGTATAAATTTTTTTTACAAAATTTCACATGATAAAAAAATGACAATAAACAGAAATAAAAAATAAAAATCTCACTTTATAGTAGGTTTAAAGAAGGTATATTCCTACTTTAAAATATTTAAAGTTAATAAAGGTTTAATAAAGGTATGTTAAGCTAATAAACGTTTTCGCATATAACATTAAGAGCCATTATTATAACTTGCCTTTATAGATAGGGTTAGTAAAAGCTAGAATTTCCTAAAGTGAGGAATACAGCGACCTTTACGATTTTCTGATTATTACAACTTACCTTTAAAATAAATTAAATTTTTCTGAAAATATGGCAGTGTAAGAGAAAATACCGACTACTTTTCGATAAATCAATGAATAAAAGTACATAGTGGCAACGACGTGCTTTAATTTAATTTTGTAAACAAACGGGCGACAAATATTTTTTTTTACATATTTTAAGCTTTTTTGTGTTGAATAAAGTGAAAAACCTAAAATGTCGCAGGACAATAATATAACAGCGAGAAAGCGGGCAAAAAACTTTACGCCAGAAGAAGAGATATTGTTGGTGGAACTGGTGGAAGCTCATAAAGACTGCATCGAAAATAAAAAATCAGATGCAGTAATATGGAAGAAAAAAGATGCATGGAGAAAAATTGAAAATGAATTTTCAGCCTCAATTGGAACACATCGGCAATGGAAAGCATTACGAGACAAGTATGAAACCATCAAACGTAAGTCCAAGACAGAAATTGCTCAGCAGAAACTAGAGACTTACCGCACAGGTGGCGGAGTTTCTTCAACAAAAGTAAGCACAGTCTCCGAAAAAATAGCGTCTATGTTAGGAGATTCGGCCACTGGCTTGGACAATACATTTGATAGCGACTGCTGTAAGTACATATACAATGTAGTTAATCTATATATATATACATATATATATATATATATATATATATACAAATTTGTACAAACCTGTGATTATTTGATTGTAAAGAGTTTCGAACTTTTTCGAAAATATGTTGAAAAGTATCTTTTGAGATACGAAATCTTTGGATAAATTCCACTTCATCATAATATTTGACATAGTCCATTTGCTCGCGAAATTTCTTAGGAGCTCTAACTTTATGCTCAGTACTTTCAAAAATATCCTCTAACTCACTTATGCGACGCAAATGCGAAAAATTTTCCATATTTTGTTTTTATTTATGTAAATTAAATATATTAATTTATTTTGTAAGTTAAGATGCCATATTTTCCATCATAGAGCGAAATATATGGCAACTTGAACTGCATAAACCTTACGTTAAAAGTTAAAGGTAAGACGAGGTTACCTTTAGCTTATCGGTCACTTTTAGGTTAAAGTGTAGATATAATAAAGAAAAACTAGTTATCTATCCGATAACATCCTCACTTTAGCTATTGGCAAGTTATAATAATGGGCCTAAGGAATTTTGCTTAACAACGGTTTGTAAAGCTGCGCTAAGTTTTTTAACATACGGCCGTATATGCATAAAAACTAAGTGTGTAGCACCTGAAGGTATGCTACAAACAATAGCATATGCATATTGAACAAATTCTAGAAAATAAGTGGGTGTACTCATGGTAGTATGTACTCACTAGAGTGATCGATTATTCGACATTTTTAAGAAACCAGTTTTCAAATAGTTTAAAAGTTAGAATTAAAAAAAAAACCGGTTGCTCTTTTAAAATTTTTGAAAAAACCGGTTAACCGGTCGAATACATAAAATAAAATTTTTCGTATACCCATGACAGAGATACATACATATATAGTTATAAACTAGTTTTTTCTATGGTTTAATTGCATTTTAAGTTGACAAACATACAGAAATTCAGAAACGGCAAATACCATTATTTTAAATAAAGACGTTAAAGCATAAACACTTTTTACCTTAAAGTGACCGAAAAGTAAAATTTATGCTTCAATTACCTTTAACTTTTAAGGTTAGGTTTACAAATTTAGAAATGCCATTGTTTCTCTACATAAAACAAAATATGGCAACTAAATTGTAATTTATATTTTTTTTCTACTTCGACCTTTTATCATTTCATCGAAAATTTGATTTCGTTTTGTAAATAAAATGTATAAATTTACATTGTTGCCACTACATTTTTTTAAGAACTAAATTAATTTGTTAAAAGTAATCGGTATTTGCTCTGGTGCTGCCATATTAAAAAAAAAAAACTTTGTTACAAGGAGGTTGTAATAATGAAAAAAACTGCACACGGTAGTTAAAGTTACATTTTATTAATATTAACTTTATAGGCAAGTTGTAATATTGACCCTTTTGTGTACCAAACTATTTTAGTATACAAGTCATATGTTATCAGAGATATAAGTTAAGCTATGGGTAGTCTTTAGTACAAGTAACTAGATTTCATAGAAGTAAAATATTATGAATTTCAAAAATGGGATCAAAAAGCAGTGCAAAGTACAATAATTTGGTAAAAAAAACTTAACTGAACAGCTGATTATCACAGCAAATTATAACAACGGTTTCTGTTAGTAAAAAAAACCGGTGTACTCGACATTCGAAAAATTAACATTTGGAAAAAACCGCCAGCCAAAAGAGTAAAAATCCGGGTTTCCTACCGGTTGTAAAACCGAATCGATCACTCTAGTACTCACATAGTTATCTTGAGAATATTATAAAAACACAAGTAAGGGTGCTATATTCGGCCGTTCCGAATCTGGTAATACCCTTCACCATCATGTACATAAGTATAATCCCACATCGTAGTTTAACCTAAATTTCATGTTATACGCCATTTTTCCTTATTATTTTCGTCGGCATCCTTGATTTTGAATATTTACGTAGTTAACTGTATTCTACTAGTCAAGCCTTTTAATTTTATACCAATATTGAGGGGGTTAAAAAATCTGATCCGACGTCATCTTGGATTTTAAATTTTTTTTATAATTTTCTACTGGTCAAGTCCATTCATTTGATACCAATATTGAAGGGGTTCAAAATGTTACATTTTAAAATACTATATTTGGGCCATATATAAATTTATTGTTCGCCATTTTGTAGTAGCGGCCAACATGAATTTTGATTTTTTTTTATAGTGCTTATATTGCGCTAGTCAAGGCCTTTCAGATGATACCAATATTGACACTCTCGGTTGTCTAGAAGCTAAAAAAAATTGATTTTCGTTTGTAAATTCTTGTAGTATATATTTAAAAAAAATTTTTGCGTATAACCGATTAGAGCCCGATTTATAAATTTTTCACAAATATTTCACAAGGCATATTATATTTACAAATAGTAACAAAGGTACTAATAAATTATTGTATGTCTGAAATTTTTTAATTTTTTTGGTAAAAATATTTGCTCTTATCTCAAAAAGTTATGGGCGGATTTCGCTGAATTTTAATAGCGATTCCTTCCCGGATATTTCCAAAAGATTGATACATTTCTGAGGAACATGTGGTTGCTTCTAAAAGTTGATTTCAACCAACACACGGACAGACGCGCAGACGGACAGACGGTCTGGGCTTAATTGACTTCTCTTTTCATAAGCTTTCAGAAAATATATACTTTATGTGGTCGGAAATGAAAATTGTAGAAATTACAAACGGAATGACAAAAGCGTATCACCCTAATTTTTTTAGATCGAAAGAAGTTATATATCAATATCTTTATATTGGCATAATTTGATTTACCATATATGCGAAATTTCATCAGCATACATCTAATTCTCTTGGTTTCATGATCTTTTAAATTTCACTAACAGTAAATTATGTGAGAAGTAGGCTTACCAAAGTAGTTTTTGCTGATAAATTCAACTTAAAGATTTCAGTAAAGAGTCCCCTAATTCTTTCAAAGCCGTTGTCCATAAAGAAATCATATAAATGTTAAATAAAGTGTTATATGGGAGGTGGTCGCAAGAGTGGTCGCGTCACCTTAATTTTTTGGAATTATACTTATATTGACGAGGAATGTATATATGCAAAATTTCAGCATCATGCATCTTATTCTGTCGGTTTTATAAGTTTTTTTATTTCATTCACAGAAATTTAAGTAGAAACGGGCGTTGAAGTAGGCGTGTCTAAGTAGTTTCTTCTGATAAAATCAACTTAAATATTTCAATATAGAGTTCCTTTATTCTATCAAAATCTTTGTCCATAGAGAAATTATATGAATTTGAGATAGAGCGTAATATGGGAGGTGGGGCGTTGGAGTGGGCGTATTACCTTAATTTTCCGTTATTTTAAGTTTTTCGAAATCAAAGAGCAATTTTGTGCGAAGACAAACTAATAAGAATTGTTTTAATACAGAATAAAATGATCATGTAGTACATATTATGGATCAAAAACAACAGATGTGTACTCTGAAATAGTTTTTACGAGCGAAGTATAAATTTTTTTATAATGTATGAAAAAAAAAGAAGAAAATGCCTCAGCTCATTGTTTAACACATTGTTTAACATTGTTATGCGTTGAATATGAATTTAGCTTTGTATGCAATAAAACTCTAAGAACTAAAATCGAATCAACTTTTACGAATTATTTAATGAAAAACTTACGTTTAAATGGTTTTCTCTGTGAAAACACAGCTAAATTAAATATAAATTACGCCTACAATAAAATACATCCATGTCCCTAAGAAGTAAAAAAATTTCAAAGTATTAATTATATGTAATTAAAAAAATGTTCACATCCTAAGCAAACATCAAAATTTTTGAGTATTTAATTGTTATGGAAGGTCATTCATAAAAAGTGAATAGAGTAGTTGACCAAGATGGCTGCATTGTGGAACACCGGAAATAACGCTTATTGATTTAAATGTAAAATATTAAAGTTTTATCAGTAATTTATAATTGACTTTAAGTTTATTTAAGTAGTAAGTTGTAATAGATTTGTTATAGTTGAGTGTCCTTTATGGAAACCATGTTGGGATAAACATAATACATGATGAGAAATATAGTCAGTTTCAAGCTTTTTAAAAGTTAAAGAACAGTACTTATTTAATTTTGCAATACCACAAATTTTAACAATAAAGCCAGACCTTCAGCACAATTTGCTAAAGAACAAGTAGAAATATTCGAAGGTCCATTTTAACATGAAAACTAAAGTTTCTTTAGCCGATTAATAACAGTGGTATTATTAGAAATCTAACTCCAATAATTTTCCATATTCGTTGAGTATACAATTCAGTTGTATACCATATTGTGAAATTCTTTCGGAGAGATTGTTAACTACATCCTAAACGTTCAAAAATGAATTTTAGTTCCTTTGTAAAAACGGTAAAAAGAAACACCAAACACCACCAGACAGACCTAAAGAATTCAGCAACCACAAAATTTAAAGCGACAAAGGCCATGATATAGCTATTGAATTATTTTGGGAATTATTTTTTTTCTTTTAGAATTAGAAAATATTATTTGGCTGATAATTTTAACTTTGCTAAAAAATCTTACTAAAAATTGTTTATGTAATTTTTATCATTGCAGATGTAAAATTTGACCAACTGATTTCTTATTTGCTTAACGTTTGACCTTATTTGACGTTTAACAATTCAACATATTTCCTATAAAAAATTTATTTTAAAGGACGATATTAAATACCATAGTCATTATTATCTAACATTAACATATTTGTTGGAAATTTGATTTACCTTGCATGCGATTAATAACATTACAAAGACTACGAGTATAATAGTTGTAGTTTACATCTGCTTCTTAAATTAGTTTCATTACTAATCACACATAATGTAAAAACTTTAACTGTTTTAATTTTATAGACATACCATGCACTTTTTACAGATCTTAGCCATTATTTGCTAGATATATATTTTTAAATTTTAAAAAAGTTATCCATTTCAATATTCATTTATTTATTTACATTTCTTTTAGATTTAATGATGATTTAGAGTCTTGGAATTACAAATTAAAGATAAAAACCCATTTTAAAAAATAAATTCAAAGTAATTTTACATATTTTTATAAGATTTACTATCTAATGGCAAAGCAAATAAAAACTATTTTTTTTTTGCATTGTACCAACGAGCTTTATTTTAAGTTGCTTCAGAGTTTGGTATCTGGCTCAAGTATCTGATTAAAAAGTCGATGCGTATAAAGAGAAAAGTGAAAGAGTAAATGGAAAACATATTGCTTTTATTGATTAAATGTACTTATGTACATAAGTGCATACCATTTTACAAGCAAAAAAAGGGCCCGTATACCTGTGAATATAAAGTATTTTAAAAATTTTAATAAATTTTTTTTGTTTGCAGAACGTACGCAGTAGGAAATACAGGTTTTTGTCTCGATGATACAAATGTTTTCTTACCACCCTGGAATCAGAAAAAAAAAGAAAGGAAAGAGCACAGAAAAATCATTTTCCCGGTACGGTGTAATGTACATTTATTGTCAATGTCTTTTTATTCAACAATGTGCATCATAGCATATAGTTAGTTCAAATCTTTGCGGGTCATAATGCAAAGAAATTCATAGAGAGACATCTGTTTACGTGCGTAGGGCACAATTTTCATTATTTGTCTTAGAAAATTGTGTAAAGTACTATCTTTTACATTTTAAGTGGCGACATGTAAATAAACTAAGTGTTTCTTTTAGTAACCTTCAGTCCCATTATTCCTTATCCTGTTGCTTTTTGTTGTTATTACTATTATCTACTAGTTTCACTTTCACATTTTCGAGTATTATTTTTATACCCGCCACCAAAAAAATGGTGGGGGTATATTCATTTTGTCATTCCGTTTGTAACACATCGAAATATCCATTTTAGACCCCATAAAGTATATATATTCTGAATCAGGGTTTGATTTGATGACGATCTAGCTATGTCTGTCCGTCTGTTGAAAGCACGATAGAGGTCGCACCGAAAAAGCTAAGGGGCTCAAATTTTGCCAGAATCTTTCTTATAGACAAGGTTTGTTTGGTATTGAAAATGGGCTAAATCGGAATATTAGGAAGGGAGTTATAGCTCGAAAAGCAAGAGTATGTCGAAAAAACCGTGTCCTTCAAACATCGAATAAAATGGAATTGTGTCCAAACGCATTAACGTAGACTCATGAAACTTCGAATATATATTTCCTGAGTAAAAGCAATATTTTTCCCCGAAAATTATCAAAATCTATGCATTAGGAGAGGAGTTATCGATCAAAATGTACGAAAATTTATACCGCACAGTGTATTTTTCGGTATATTTAAAAACAAAAACGTCATAAAAGCAACAAAATTGGATGTACGACTCTGAAATTTTGCACACTTTGCTTTTTAGTGAGACCCTTTTTTGTAACGGAAAATTAATGTGCCACGCCCACTTTTACGCCCACCTCCCATATAACGTTTTACCTAAAATTCATATAATTTCTCTATTAATAAAGATTTTGGAATAATAAAGGGCTATATTGAAACACCTAAGTTGTAATCATTAGCAAAAACAACTTTCACACGCCTACTATAACGCCCACTTTTCACGTTATCTACCGTTATAGAAATTTAAAAGCTCATAAAACCGCCAAAATTAGAGGTGTGATGATCAAATTTGCTACGTATATCCCTCTAGGCAATGTAATTACTGTGCAAGGAAATTGAGGTGCCACGCCATTTTTTACGCCCACCTCCCATATAACGTTTTACCTAAAATTCATATAATTTCTCTATTAATAAAGATTTTGGAATAATAAAGGGTTACATTGAAACACCTCAGTTGTACTCATTCGCAAAAACAACTTTGACATGCCTACTATAACGCCCACTTTTCACGTTATCTACCGTTAATGAAATTTAAAAGCTCATAAAACTGCCAAAATTAGAGGTATGATGATCAAATTTGCTTCGTATATCCTTCTAATCAAGGTAGTCGTTGTGCCGAAAAGTTTAGGTAACACGCTCACTTTAACGCCCACCTCCCATAACGGTTTATCTTAAATTCATGTAATTTCTCTATTGACAAAGTTTTTAGGAAAATAAAGGACTATATTGAAATATCGAAGTTGTATTTATTAGCAAAAACTTTATTGACACTATTACTTTAACGCCCACTTTCATTGAAAGACTACATTCACAAAAGCATTTTAGTAGCATATCGAAGTTATAGAGGGTGGTTAAATTTTAAGTACCGATGTTGAATTTAAATAAAACACAATTTTTTTAGATTATTATTATTATTTCTTTTTATAATGATAATATTTGTATGGTTCAATTATGTATTTAACAAAATATCTGCCAAATGGCCCCCCCCATCCTTGGCGCCACTCCTCTATCTGATGGTCCAAATTTTTAATGACAATGTTGATGCTCAATTGTTAGGCATGATGATGAGGCGAGGTTGACTGCTCTTTTGCCACACTATCGCAAAAACCAGCAGTAGTTCCCATTCAGCGAACTAAAAAGGCATTCACAGATTTTCTAACATTTTATACAGACCTGTTTTGCAGAAATGTAAATATTTTTTACAATTCTCCCGATTGTGGACGAATTTGAACGATTATGTTGACCAAAATAATCACGAAGTGCACAAAATGCTCTTTGATTTGAACGCCCATTTTTATAAAAAACCTGAATAACTTTAAAGCGTTGCTCATTTGCATATCTTTCCACGGATCAAACTGAGTAAGTTTGAGATTGAGAAATGTCAAGTGAAATGCAGAAAACAAATTTAAAGACTAGGTGTAGTTCACCTTCAACATGGGCCCTAAAAAATTTAACCACCCTCTACAAAGAAAGTGATACATATTTTATTATAAAGATATTATTCAATAGCGATTAACAAAATAATAATTATTGTGCTTTAAATGTACACAAAATTGGTGGTGGGTATAAAAGATTCGGCACAGCCGAATATAGTGCTCTTACTTGTTTATATTAATGTTCTTATGCATAAATACAGTACCGCTCAAAACAGAGCAGAGGTCATATTTTATCAATTTTATGTATTAAATATATGGTTTTAGTTTTTTTTCACACAATTTTAGGTAGATATCGAAACCTTTATTCTGAAAGCAACCCATTATTTGCTTAACTATTGATGCAAACGTGTTTAGTAGTTTCTTTCTAGGAATTTTAAATTTTTTTATTTATGTTCATATATTTGTACTGACTTACATGAAATCGCTTTGATATTTTAATATCGTATATAGGTATATAGACAATAATCTAGAATATAAAAAAAACGTTTTTTTTAACTTTTGTCTGTATGTCTGTTCTTCTTCACCCAATTGGCTCAAAAGCATGATAACGGATTTTGATAAAATTTAATATGGAGGTATCTGTATATCTGGGTCAATGTAAAGGGTACTTTTGATAGTGAGGTAACATCTAATTTCTTACATAAAATAGAAAAAAGAGAGAAGAGAAAAAAGAGAAATAAAAACATTTTTAAGATTTTAATGGTACTAAAAAGAATAAAACGGACAAATAAAAACTTTTTGTTGGGACCAACTTCGTGTTTGGGGTTATATTTTCTCTGATTTTTTTCACTGTTATGGTTGCATTAATAATAAGTAAACTTTTTCTCATATTAAGCCTTAAAGTAAGTATCATAGATCATGCCTAAAATATCCATGTTGTTTTGTTAGTTTTGGTAGTTACTATACATATGCATATACATTTGTTTAAGGGTACAAAGTACATATTAAGGTATATTATATCTTTATATTTATGTATATGTATATGTTGATGTGTGATTATAATCCATTCTAATACTTTTATGTTGACATTCTCAACAGAATAGACATTGAAATACCCAAGTCTCTACATGAATACAATATATTCTTTCATAAAAAATCATAAAGACTGTTCTTTCAGTATAAAATGATGACAATAAGGTTGGCCATCTTTTTGTGAATCCACACCAATTAATATTCAATATTACGAATATAAAATGAAGTAAATACATACAACAACCATTGTTGAATTTCTAAAATATACTATGTTTTAAATTCTTTTATAATATGTCCTTTTACATCACAATACATTGAAAATGATACCATTGCCCCTTTGTGTTTTCCTTCTTTTCTTTTGCTGAAAGGATATTCCTCTATACCATTCATTCTCGTGTTTACGCCCTATACTGATAGATCTAACAAAAGATTGTCATGGATTTAAACATCTACAGGACAGAATAATAAAAAACAAAAAATATAACAGTTATTTATGTATATAATGACTATTATATAAAATACATATATACGAACATTTAAATTTTTGTTGATTTCCAAAATATGCCATGTAGTTCTTAATATGATGATTTGATATATGGATAAATTCAAGCCTACTGAAAAAGGGAAAAGGTAAAGTATCAGCATGTTGTTGCCAAAAGTTATATTTGAAAAATATAACTGCTGCGAGAGTTTCACATTTATGAGTAATACATTTTTGAGGTTTCAACTGGAAGGCAAGTTTATTGACAGCATGTTCTTATAAAAGAGAGTCTAACAGTCGACTTATATCGGAAAAGAAACAAAACCTGGTTGCTGAATTAAACCAACGAGTATTAATATGTTTTACTTATTTGGACCATCAGCCAGGGATGTCGCCAAATCGAAAATTAGGAAGCCAAAAAGTTTTAATATCGACACGCTTGACGAGAAATCGCTACATCTGACAACCCTGCCATCAGCTATTACAATCTGCCCTACAAGAAATGAAAGACTGAAACTAACACATACAAAATGTTTATACTAACACTATTGTAGCAATTTAATATATAATTCATGCGACAGGAAAAAAAATGTGTATGTAAGAGTGAGACAAATAATGTATGTTGATTTTTTGACGTTTAAAATTGCAAAATTATTGTGAAAAAATTTTAATTCAGTATAACAAAAAGTAATTTTTATTAAAAAATTTGCCGTTCTTTCGACGAGGTTTTTTATAAAATACTTAAGAAATAAAAGGTAAGTACGAAAAGTAGCAGCCAAACATAAATATGTATATGCCTTTGCATATTCTCATAATTTTTATTTTTAACAATTCCAGTCATAATACCAATGACGCTGATACCATGGAAAAGGATTAAATTGAGCCCATCCAGGAAGCAGTGACATTACGTATTAATGGTAATAATAAATTATATGTAATGAAATATATAATAATAAATAATATAAAAGATAATAAATTTTGTTTTATTGTACGAGTAAAATATATACCTGGTTAGCTTTGACCGATATATACGTTAAGTGTGACTACTATTTATATTATTTTTGATTTGAAACAGCTGTAGTGTAAGTAGTCCAGATATATGTTTTGCAGTCGACAGAACTAATAAGTAAGAGAAAGACGCAAAATCACATGTACACAAAAGTTTCAGTCATTTTTTTCACATTGCCTTAAGAAACTAATAGAAACTTTAACCGATATATCAGTCACTAATACCAGTCATATAACCGGTCAAATAACCGTCACTGTTCTTGTAGGGTGAAGATACAAAACAATTATTCTTTCTCTTCTCTAGTTTATTTTAAATGTCTAACTTCATATACATCAAGGCATGGTGTAATTACATAAGGTGATAGCGTAAAGGAGAGCAATTTTTGTCTATCTTTTTTATGTATAGAGTTTGACAATTTCCGGAGTTGAAATCATTTTTTAAATATGCCGTTTGACATACTCCAGAACACAAAAAAATAATCAGCTGGGCTGGCACCGTCACCTTGTATAATTACACCATGCATCAAGGCATATTTATTCATCAGTTCGGAGAGAGTTTTTTTGTTTATATTTTTAATCAAGGCAAATTTATTCATCAGGTAATTGCAGTTCTGCAACAATTCAAAAACAACATGTATTTTGTCACAGTCAGCTGTATAAAATAAACCGAAAAAGTGAAAAAGAAATACAAAAATTTTTCTGGATAAATAATTTAAAGCAATAATTATTTATTAAGTTAGTTTTGTTATAATATATAGTTAATAATTTTTTTTAAGTAAGTCTTGGGAAACATGAATTCGCAGTTGTTTGGCTAGTGGTAACATTTCTTTAACTGCGAAATCAAAAATAAATCTTTTTATAAATCTGTTTGTTTTTGCCTTTTAGAATAGAATCCAAATGACAAACCAGGAAGTGCAAAATCATTACAAATTAAGTCAAAAAAACTATTGGCCGGTTAATTGGCTGAAAGAAAATAAGAAGACTGGAACCTCTCCACTACCAGGAATATCGAAAAGGGACCTGTTTGTAAATTTATTACTGCTCTGCATCATTCAAGCTAACTTTAAGAAAATAAAATGTTAAATTAGGGATACAAATATACGGCGGAACTTCTATCTTTTTGCATACCAAAAATCGGTAAAGTAAAACAATGCAATTAAGAATTAGTTTTTAAACTATAAATATCGTGATGTAGTGCAATTATGCATTTGCGAACAGATCTAAGATCTACAAACTGAAGTTTAAATTTTATTTGCAATTAAATTATTCTTTTCTTAACATTTATTATCAAATATTTTTTAATAAAGATATAAAATTTATTTACAAAATAATTGAATTATTTAAATTCCATATCAAATTTAATTGTCAAACAAAAAAAAAAAAAACAAAATTTACTATGAATTTACAGGCACAAACGTAAATAAAGTTGACATCTGAAATTTAAATCAAGTGAAGAAAAAAATAGTCAGCTGTTCAAATAGGAGTACCTGATGAATAAATTTGCCTTAATTTTTTATACAGTATGAAGTTTGACATTTGAAATAAATTAGAATGGAGAGAAAATTGTTTTTTACTAATGGGTCAATTTAAAAAAAAAACGAAATTTTTGTGTCCCCGCACTTAACACTACTATTTTAAGTTAAAAAAAACAACAACAAAAAAATAAAAAATTTGAGAGTGATCAGCGAGGAATATGTAACAAAAAACGTAATTCTCAAATTTGTCTTTTTGTTTTTTTGTTTATTCAGAATGGTGTTTTGTTTCTCCCTCGGACTCTTCCATACAAAAGTGTGTGTCCCCCGTTAGAATTTTTAGTAAACAAAATTAAATAAAATCCAGAAAAATGTAAATATGCAACATTTAATAACAGTTTTCGAATTATTGAGTTTCTTTCTTGTGTTTTCATTTGTTATAGTCGTCAAAACTGAATTAGTGCGAATTTGGTGTTACAAAGAAAATTTGTCCCCCCAATTTGCATTGAGCTTCACTTTTTTTAATTCAAGTAATATTACTAGTTTTCAATTTGCATTTAAATAAAGTAAATAACGTAAGGAAAGTACAAACCTTAATTATTACAAAAGTGAAAAAGCGAAAAAAAAATCTTTGTAAAAAAGTGTGCATTTGCGTAGTTTTTGTGAACACCATGGTAAGGGCGCGATAAAAATTCATGAGCGTCACGCTAATTTTTTTAAAAGTGAATATATTAAATGTAAAAAATTGAAGTTGACAATCATTGTTTACATGGTTTCAACTCATTTTTTTTATAATTTGTGAGTTTGAGAAATAAATTGCCTACGAAAAAAAACCAGAATAGGCAAATATTTCATGAGCATCACTTTTAATATATATTGCTTCATAGCTTAAAATGCTTAATTATGATTTTATTTTTTAATTTTTAAGAGTAAAACAACAAAATTAATGGCGGCTGAAAGAGCACAAAGATATCGAGAGAAAATAAAGCTCGATAAAGCGCGTAATGACGAATATAAAAGAAAGAAAAAAGAAAGATATAATCGTAGTATATTTAAGTTTAATCGTGCTTTTGCAACTTAAACCTCTGGGGGACCGGAAATTTATGCAACTGCCACAAGCTTAATTCGAAAGTGGTAAAAATTAATGAGAATAAAAAAAACAAAGCCGCTTGTCATTTCATGAAGTTTATACAGATTCAGAATAAGAATTCGAATGAAAATTTATAAATTAAATTAAGTTAAGTTATTGTTTTGATTCAAATATTTACATATGTGTCTAAGTTTCTTCAAGAATTACTTCCTTTTTTCTATTTATGTTAAAGACATCAAAGAATATGTATGTATATGTTTAGTTTTGTATGAAAATTTTTGTTTTTTGAAGATTTTTTGTTGTTTTTACTTACTTTTTGTAAAAGAATAACCTTTTTTTTGTTAAACTTTAAATTTGGCGTTATTTCTTGTTTCCGTGCAACAAAATCTCTTGATCGTCACAAAATATCTTAAGCGTCACACTTAGTTTTTTTTCCTTAAAACGCTTATAATTAATTTTTTTTAAATAAATTGTTACAAGCCTATTACTTTGCAAGTAACCTCTAAGTTCAAGTCTTTTTTTTTTACCAAAAATTTACATATTTTCATCTTAAAATTTTAAAATAACTAGTCACTTTTAATAAAAATTAAAAATCAAGATGAATCGTGATTTTGTGCTTATAATCGAAAAGGTGATTTTCGCAAAAGTCAATCTTGAAAAACAAAAGAACATCGTAGTAAGCTTGAATTTCAAATATTTTTGCATTTTTAGCGATTTTTTATACATATCTGGTGTGTGACGCTCAAGATAGAAATTATAGAAAACCTAAAAAAATTCAAAAAATATTGATCTTTTTGAGAACCTAAAAGTACCACCGGAATCTTTTAATATTTCTGCATAAATTGGCCATTATTACCGTCGAATTGGAAAACTTTAAAAATAAGAAAAAAAAACTCGATGTGTACGTTTTTTTTTTTTGAAATTGACCCTTATGCATTTTGATAGCTGAAATTTAAAATAAGTGATGAAAAAAATAATCAGCAGGCGAATTAAGAGTACCTGATAAATAAAAATGCGCTGATATATGTACATACATATAAAAAATTAAAAAAAATCTCTTCGAACTGCAATAATCTGGAGAATAAATGAAACTAAGATTTGACATTGTCGCAAAATATAATTAATTTTAAATAAAAAAAAAATATTAAGTCAATGATATTATTTATCAGTTTTTTATTTTGCTTTAAAATATAAACTTATTTACATTTTAAAACGATAATTGTATTTAGCGCCTGGGGCTAAAGGTTGATAGCCCCTTTTATGCACATCTCATTGATATCCACCGTAATACCCACATTTATGATTACAATTTGTTCTTCCACACACATTCACTTCAAGATAATGTACTGTAATTTATGTAAAATTATGTAAGATTCTCTGTCGGGCTGCCTACAAGTCATAACAGTATATAAAAAAAAAACAATAGAAATCAATGGAAAATGTGAAAACATAATTTATGAAGGCACATCAGCAGTTGTTACAATAAGTAGGTATAATGCAGCAATGGCGTGATTCAAAAATAAAATATTTTTTCATGGACTCATAAGAAGAATACATATTCTTACATTCATAGCTCAACAAACACGCATCTAAATAATGACACTTGTAGGTAACTTGAGGCAAAAGCAGTGATGCCAAAATCACGATTCAATTCTACACAGACAGTTTTTATTTTTGGTAAATTGTGCAAAGAAATATTGTTAAGTTCTAAATAAGCCCACTGAGAGTCCTTTTATTTTGTTTCAAGGCATATACATATATTCATCATGTAATTGCAGTTCGGAGAGAATTATTTTGTTTATATTTTTTTGTATATGAAGTTTGACATTTGCATTTTTACAGCTGAAATTTAAAAAAAGTGATGAAAAAATAATCAGCTGACGAATTAAGAGTAAATATGCCTTGATTTTGTTGATTGGAAAAATATTGCTGATATATCTAAGAGCAAAAAAACAAAAAAATGCAACGCTGGGGCATATGATATGATTACGTTTGTTTTGACACAACAAAACGACATTAAACTTTCAAATCGAAATGTACATAAATAATTTAGTTTAAAAGGTAAAACAAATATAAACAAAGTAAAAGGTATATGTATAAGTATATGTTAATACCGGCAAAATAAGGAAAAAATTATTGTAGAAGTTGTGAAATAGTGCCACAGTTTTCAAATTTATCAAATACAGCATGTAAATAGCATGTCTGAATGACAGAAACAATATCACCTAAAAACTTGTCCACTTTGTACCACATTTCCCGGCAACATTGGGTTAATGTTTAGTTTTTTTCGAGTATTTATAGTCAGCCCTAATGCCATTTTAAAGTAATTTAAGGTGTTGTAAGACTGTCAATCGCAAACAGACACATAGACTTAAATCAATTTACAAGTCACAAGAACAAAGAATATACACATTTTGTGTGGTCGTGATGAATATTTCTTTGTGTTGAACACAAAACACCTTCGTGTTATGGTGGATAGTAAATAGCGAAATATAATTATTATTTAAGGTCACGAAATGACTTTATTTTATTTCAAATCTTTGAGTTAAATATTAGTGATTACACAGTGTTAATAGGGACTTATAAAAACATAAAAATGAGCAGTCATGTTTGGAATTTGATTTTTTTTTAACTGTCAGAAGGACCTTAAGGTGCCAAAGTTATTCGCCTTGTGATTATTAATTATTAAAGATTTTCATTTTCGATTACAATTGAAAGACCAGGGGACAAATTATGGCATTCAATCGTGATCAAAAATTTAAAATTCTAATAATAATTCTAAAATTTTGTTCCAAACTTCGATATTCATATAAATTATACAAAGAATCATAACAAAAACATAAGTTTTGAGAATTAAAACAAAAAAAAAATTAATAAATATTAATTTGTGCAAACAAAATTATTGCTTAGTAATAAAATATATAAGAACGTCACTATAACTTAAACATTTGTCATAATTTGTATTTTTTGCTTATATCTTAGAAGTTTAATGTACCACTCCACCTAACTTTTATTAAAAATAATGTTAAAAGTTACTTTTATTGCTTCCTTTCTTGTTACAAATGTTTGGCCTTTTCTGCTCCTTTTTAAGCAATTGACCTTTTGTTTTTTATCAGTTTTGAATTTTTATTAAGGTTTATACTAAAACAAAAACCAAACTCACATACAATTTCTATAAAAAGCTCTCTATTGTATTCTGAAAACAGCGCACAAAAAACACACATAAAGTTAGAAACAATATCTCTAAAAGAAATAGAACAAATTATTATTATTATTATTTTTATTGTAATTTTACTCATATTATGCACGACCTCATATACAAATAATGAATAATTAAAAATTATATTTATGAGCTGCAACGCCTACTGTCAAAATTACCACCATATTTTAAAGATGACCACAGCAAAAAAAAATTGGTCATATCGTCAATTCTTACCAGATATAGGACTGTCACATTCGTCTGGATTATCAAATATAAGACACTCTTAAGGTTTCAAGAACATGTTTTCATCGGATTGTTTTTTAATAACCAAAAACAAGCACAATTTGGTTTACTTGTTCATATGTATAAAGTTATGGACTTATATTCATATGTAGTTACAAATGTATTATTGCAATTACTTCACGCAAACAAAAACTATAGTCACAATATGATACGACGGTCATTTATTTTTATTCTGTTTTATAATTTTTTTTGTCACGATAATCCACCGTTTGTTTGAATTTTATTATTTAATATTTACTTTTCCTGAAAATTTCGATATTCTTTTCCTTTAAAAATAGTATGTTGTATTCAAAAGCACTTAAGAATAACAATTAAATGTTTGGTGAAAAAAAGTATGATTACGATGCAACTAAGCTATGATTTTTCTAATAACAATTTATTTCTAATGTTGGTATAAATAATATTAATTAAAAAGGAAAATACAGTCAATATAACTTATAACACAAAAACAATAATTTGCTTTAGAAAAGAGTGAAGATTGTCCATTACTTTAATAAAACATGCAATCATAACATGGTTGAACCAAAATCATGTTGTTAGCGTATATAATAATTATTTTCTTCTAATTAGCCACGATGTCGACAAATAAAGGAAATACGTTTTAATTTATTGTTCGTAAAAATTTATTTTAAGAAAAACCATCATTTCAATATTTAACATCCTATATCCTATTATTTAGCCTTGAATGGAAAAACACTTTGTTTCTACTAAAAATATTAAAAAACATTTGGTAAACGTATAAGGTTTCATCTTCCTCTACTGTTACCAAGAAAAACTACATTTATAACAAAATGTCCATTATTACTAGTGACAGTGTCTAGTGCAGAGATTCTTTAAGCTTTTGCTTGAATAATTTTAATATGTTTATGTACGACCTTAACTTTTATATTTATATTTCTTAATTTATAATAAACTGAATAATTGAAAAAAAGGACTTGCAAGAATATTTCATGAGTTGATGACGACAGCCTTGGAAATTTTGTACGGATACACGATTGAGAACTATTGGTCTTGTGTGTGTACGTGGAAATACTTAAATTTATTGAAGGAAGTACAATGAATAGCAACAAGTGTTGTAGCTTTGTAGGTGTGTACGTGCAGGAGCGGATCCAGCTTATACGATTGTGGGAAAAGTTTTTATCAAAATATAATAATTGTTTGTTTAATGGCTGTCTTAAATTTTACTTATCAAACGAAAAAATTTGTTTTGGTAGGGAAATATCCGTTTTTTGTTAGCTAAACCCCCCTCCCTACTTACATAAATTTATGAATGTAGTAAATGTGTATCTCTGTATGCATATATGTATGTACATAAGTATATATGCTAAAATATAGATTTTATCTTTTTTGTAAGTGTATGGGTGTATGAGATTCCATGTTATAAGTTTGTATTTACATTTAATCACCGCTTAATCGTTTTTTTTCTTTTGTCCCGAGTGACTATTTTCCTGCTTTTTCCCTGTCTTAATATCTGTTGCTGTCGTTGCTTTTAAATATCACACAATTTTTGCCGTTCAAATGAATAATCTGTTGCTGTGTTCTTTTGTGCTTTGATGTCCATGAAATTTGAGCTGTTGCCGTTAAATCTTTTTTTTTTCTTCTTAAACACTGCTGTCACATTTGAACTGATAACATTTTCAATTTAAAGCCACCTATGATGCATTAATAAAACATTGTTAATTCTTGGGTCTCGATATAAAGCGTTTATATTAGTTGATATTTCTTTCACTTTTTTTTTTAATTACAAATTGCCATTTTCAGTATTATTTTTTACACAGATACTCACACTTTTAATATATTATACAAGTATGTTTGTTTGTTTGCTTTGCTACATAAAATTCTTTTTCTAGACACAGAAAACGGCTCTAAAACTTTGTACCTTATGATTTATTTTTTCCGGTCTTATCGGTTCAAATGCTCGTTTACGACTATTGTTAAAATTGCAACATTGAAACTATTTCAAGGGATTCATTGCAGTACCAGAATGAACACTGTGCTTGGAGCTTATAAGCTTTGCTAATAAGCTTTTTTACATACCAACAAACGTTGTTAATTCCAAAGAACTTTTTTAATAAAAAAGAGAGTAAAATTAATTTAAGAGTATCATTCCTTTGTAAAATGAAACAGCCTAACTTAAAAAATACATTCGAAATAAATTTACAAAGTATTATTTAAACCATAAAGATTTTTTATAAAATTATTTTTGTTTAATCAAACAATTGTTAAAAATTTGCTTGAAGAGCTTTAAAAATAATGTTTAACCCAGGGTACACTTATACAAGGTGGCGGTGCAATCCCAGCTGACTATTTTTTTGTGTTCTGGAGAATGTCCAAATACATACTTAAAAAAATTATTTCAACTTCGGAAATTGTCAAACTCCATACATAAAAAAAGAGAGACAAAAATTGCTCTTCTTTACGCTATCACCTTACGTAATTACACCATGGTTTAACCCATAATTTACAAAACCAAATGTCAGTAGATTTTAAACAATACAACTTATTTTGAATTTTATTATTTTTCAGAATAAACAAAAAAATCAAAAAAAAAAAATGATTTAAATAATTCGTT
The DNA here is from genome assembly GCA_941918925.1 of Phyto melanocephala. Taxonomy (NCBI): domain Eukaryota; kingdom Metazoa; phylum Arthropoda; class Insecta; order Diptera; family Rhinophoridae; genus Phyto; species Phyto melanocephala. Next base: position 38,192,581 of record OW799237.1, read on the forward strand.
AGAGCAAACGTATCGGAATTTTGTGGCCTTTTAAAAATACATTTATTGCATTTATTGCGAAAAACAAATAGTAGTCAAAAATTAGGAATCTTGTCTAAGGTTGCACACTGAAAGTGTGTGGTGATGACTATTACCTGTCCATCTTTTGTCTGGTAGTCGAAGGCCTCTCAGGCGACGATTAGGCAAAAGGTAGATGAAGTTCAGAGAATTGCTTGACATTTGCGGTTTGAATACATTGATCTTTGCTTGCTCAAATCGGATGGATCCATGCACAATGAGTATCTTTACTGATGGGTCCTTTATGGAATGCAGTGCTGGCGTATACTTACTTGCGTTGAACCAATTCTGCACTTTGAGACTCACGTATCTATCTATTAGGCAGAAATGCTAGGTGTAAATCACGCATTGGATTACCTGTTTGAATATCGTATGGAAGAAAAAAAGTCTCATTTCACTTGATAACCAGTGGGTTATAAAGCGCTTACGGTGGATGGACGTGAACTCTTTCTTGGTGCTTGAGTGTATTCTATAGCTCAATAAGTGTGTACAAATGAGCTGACGCTGAAGTTGGTTAAGAGACTAGAGTGCATTGCTGAGAACGAAGCTACTGACGAACTCGTGAAGAGTGGTTCTGTATCTGCATTCTATGGATCAGAACCCATAATTGCTCTGGATTGGGAGAAGCACGCTGTCATATCATTTTTAATCTCAACCTGAAATAATAGTCACTAATTTTTAAACTCTTGATTAATAATCTTATATAATAGTATAATATACATATATTTGGGTAGCCCATATCTATATACAAATTTTAAAACTTTAAATGTTTAAAAATATTTTAGATTTAAAGTGAATGAATTTGATTTTTTTCGCATAAAAGCAAACATGTTCTTAAAAGAAGAAAACTATTTTCTCAAATATTTTATTTTCTACCTCTTTATGAATATGTTAAAAGCTTTAATAATTTTGCATTCACACCTTAACGAAATCCGGTATATACATACTTAGGAGATTTTGAGCGAAATCTAGTTGATTTCCCATACAAAACAATATCACTTCGTCAATAGATTTAGGCAAAATATAACCATAATCTGGCATTACACAAAGCGGTGCAATTGTGTTTTTTTTATCACGGCCGTGCTAATTGTTGTTTGCAATCAAACTATTTAGTCACCTAAAATTGAAATTGTGCCAATTACAATAAGTTGCTTTGTATACCCTTCATACAGTGAAGAAGGGTATTTATAGGTTTGTCATTCCGTTTGTAATTTTTACAATTTTCATTTCCGACCCAATAAAGTATATATTTTCTGAAAGCTTATGAATAGAGGAGTCGATTAAGCCCTGACCGTCTATCCGTGTGTTGGTTGAAATCAACTTTTAGAAGCAACCATATATTCTTCAGATCTAAGTATGGTACAACCTCGTTTTTTTTACCATTACAACAACAACATACATATATACTGGTTAGAGTAACCGTGGCATCGAATCCTAGCTGAGCCAAAATTTTTTTTTTATTAAATATATTATTTATATTTTTATTATTTTTTTTATATATTTTTTTTTTAATTTTATTAAAATTTTTTTAATTTTTAAAAAAAAATTGTTTAAATTTTTTTTGTAATTTTTTTTACTGTTTTTTTTTTGTTTTTTTTTGTTTGAGTACTTTTTTTTTCTTATTTTTGTTATTGTATGTACGTATTTCATATGAGATGAATGGTGATACAAACAATTGTTATTGCATGACTACACGTTGTGAAAGGTATATAAGATTCGGCACGGAATATAGCACTCTTATTTGTTTAACTTGCAGTACTTGTCGCAAGTGAAAACTCAACATAAAAATAAGGTTTTAAACTAATTAATAATTAATTACTTTTATTTTATTTATTTTTTTATATATTAATATTTTATATGTTTAAAAAAGTAAAAGAATGAAAAACGGCATAGCTTTATAATTATTTTAATATAATAAAGTAATAGTGGTATATTTGGCCGTGTCGAATCTATAAAATTCTTCACCACTATATAAGTAGATATATTAAAATTCTAAAAATTATCTTATTGTAACTTATCCTAACTTTCATATTCAACGGGTTTACTGTCTAAAACCCTTAGAATCGCCTTTTTGTTTCGGAGGTTATAAAATACTGAAGGAAATACATACATATGTACATAAAGGGTGGTTAAATTTTAAGAGCCAATGTTGAATGTAAACCACACCTAAACGTCAAGCTTTCTTCTGCATTTAAATTGACATATCTTAATTTTAGACTAACTCAATCTGAACCATGGAAAGATACACAATCGAGCAACCCGTTAAAGTTATTCAGGCTTATAATGAAAATGGTCGTTCAAATCAAAATAAATTTCGTGCACTTCGTTATTCTCTTGGCCAACATAATCGTTAAAATTCGTCCACAATCGGGAGAATTGTATAAAATATTTAAATTTCAGTAAAAGAGGTCTGCATGAAATATGAATCTATCTTCTATATATGTATATAAAAGAGGATGTAAGTATGTAACGTATGGACTCCAAAACGGAAGGACCGATTTTGATGAAATTTTCAGGGAATCTTCAGAATTTTGAGGCGCGTGACACTGTGGAGTCTGATTTTTTCCGGGTCAGCTAGTTGTTTAATAAATCGTTATTGATTTTCTATTTGAATTCACTTTGTTTTATTCGAATGAATTAAAATATTTGCAGTCAGCTTCTTAAAGTTAACTGTATCGTTTTATTAAGAAAAATAATCTAAAGATTTAGCATTTCCAAATAAATTATTAGAAATATTTTAAGCCCAAATTTGCATTAATATATTAAAAATTGTTACCACTCTGGTCTTTACCATATTAAAACTTAAAACGCCTCAAGATATGCTAATGACGTCGCTATATTTGTGTTATGCAGAGACGGAAAAATGGTATACATTTGAAATCAAAAGCCGAATAACAAAAACAAGTTAGAGCACTATATTCGGCTGTGCCGAATCTTTTATACCCACCACCAATTTTGTGTACATTTAAAGCTCAATATTTATTATTTTGTAAATCGCTATGGAATAACCTCTCTATAATAAAATATGTATCACTTTTTTTGTAGAGGGAGGTTAAATTTTAAGGGCCCATGTTGAAGGTGAACTACACCTAGACTTTAAATTTGTTTTCTGCATTTCATTTAACATTTTTCAATCTCAGGCTAACTCAATTTGAACCGTGGAAAGACACGCAATCGAGCAACGCGTTTAAATTATTCAAGATTTTTATGAAAATGGGGGTTCAAATCAAAATGCATTTTGTGCACTTCGTGATTCTTTTGGTCAACATAATCGTTCAAATTCGTCCACAATCGGGAAAATTGTAAAAAATATTTAAATTTCTGCAAAACAGGTCTAAATAAAATGTGAGAACACCTTTAAATTCTACTTAGTTCGTTGAATGGGAACCATTGTTGTTTTTCGCGATAGTCTGGCAAAAGAGCAGTCAACCTCGACTCAGCATCGTACCCAACAATTGAGCATCAAAATTGTCATTGAAAATTTGGACCATCAGATAGAGGAGTGGCGCAGGGGAGGGGGTGGGGGTGTATTTGGCCGATATTTTGTTCCATACATAATTGAACCATACAAATATTATCATTATAAAAAGGAATGATAATAATTTCTTAAATAATTTGTGTTTTATTTAAAATCAACATCGGCCCTTAAAATTTAACCACCCTTAAAAACTTCGATATTAAAGTAAAATGTTTTCGTAAATTTAGTCTTTTAGTAAAAGTGGGCATTTAAGTAGGCGTGTCAATAAAGTTTCTGCTAATAAATACAATATATATTTCAATATAGTCCTTTATTTTCCCAAAAACTTTGTCAATAGAAAAATTACATGAATTTAAGATAAACCCTTGGGAGGTAGGCGTTAAAGTGGGCGTGTCACCTAAACTTTTTGGCACAACAATTACATTGATTAGAAGGATATATGTAGCAAATTTTATCATCATACCTCTAATATTATCGGTTTTATGAGCTTTTAAATTTCATTAACGGTAGATAACGTGACAAGTGGGCGTTATAGTAGGCGTGTCAAAGTTGTTTTTGCAAATGAGTACAACTTAGGTGTTTCAATATAGTCCTTTATTATTCCAAAATCTTTATTAATAGAAAAATTATATGAATTTTAGGTAAAACGTTATATGAGAGGTGGGCGTAAAAGTGGGCGTGGCACCTTAATTTTCTGGAACAGTAATGACATTGATTAGAAGGATATATGGAGCAAATTTTATCATCATACCTCGAGTTTTGTCGGTTTGATGAGCTTTTAAATTTCATTAACGGTAGTTGATTTTGTGTATGAGTTAGGGTTTGGGATATCCCGGACTTTTTATTTTCCCGGGAAACGGGAATAAAAAAATCGTCTTCCCGGGAATTCCCGGGATTCCCTAAAATAATATTTCTTTTAAAATAAATAATGTTTGTGAACTTTAACATCACGATTTGGTTAATAATTCATTGTTTTAGTAGTAGTTTATTTTCCATTAGAGTCCTTATTGTGTCAGCATTACATCTTCCGAAAATATAAACTTATCCCAAATTATAAAAATAATTATTGCCATGTAAACAGATATCTTTTTTGGGCAATACTACTTCACTCGTCTAATACATGAGAAAACCTCAAATTGTCGCAAATTTGACTCGATATTGTTTTCACCATCGTATTTTTAACGGCGTTGGTAACGTCATATTTTTACTGAAAAAACTTTGACAAATAAAAGAAATAAGAAATAATTGTTCGAATAGATATTCCATCGACTGCTGCCAATTTTGAAACAACTTCTGGTAATTTTTGGATGTCTAAAAAACTTTTAATGGTGGAATTATTTTTTCATTTGGTGCAAGTGTTGAAGAATCGTTTTGAAATTTTATTTTATGGACCAAAAGAAGGTGCCGTATGAGACTACTAGTACTACCGCCCTACTACTACGCTACTTTTTGAAAATAGTTCCAAACTTCAGACATTTTGCTTATAAACAAAGTGAATTTTAAAAAAGTATTATTAGAAAAGTTCAATCATAAATGAAAAAAATTATACTTACAAATTCTGTGACCACTTTTAAAAACAATTTGTACATACGATTATATTTATAAAAATGAACCACGGAAAGTACTGCTGGTTTTACGGTTGTTATAAAAAACATTTTTATACAAGAAAACATTTAATTGTGTATGTATATAATTAATTCACTTGAAATTTATAAGCACTTATTAAATATAATACCAGAAAGTCGTTAACTTTGGCGTGAAATATTTTTGACCGATGGTGTTTGTTTTTCTTTTACAGAGTCGTATTTGAGAAAAGTTGTAAATACTTAACAAACAAAAAACGCTAACAAATTAAAAATCTTACCTTTTATTCAAATATTCTTTAAATTTACCAAAACAGATAAGAAGTTAAAAATAAAATTAAATATATTTTCTAATATACTACATATTTTTTATTTCCCGTTTTCCCGGGAATAAGAGCAAAATTTTTCCGGGAATACTAAGTGGTTCATTCCCGGGCGGGAATTCCCGGTTCCCAAACCCTAGCATGAGTACAACTTAGATATTTCAATATAGTCTTTTCTTATTTTAAAATGTTTATTAATAGAGAAATTATATGAATTATATATTATAAAACGTTTTATGGGTGGTGGGCGTAAAAGTGGGCGTGGCACATTGATTTTTCGTCACAAAGCCTCTCACCAAAAAGCAAAGTGTACAAAATTTCAGAATCGTACATCTAATTTTGTCCGTTTTATTAGGTTTTAAAATTTAAGTATGATGAAAAATACACTGCGCGGTATAAATTATCGTACATTTTGATCTATAACTTCTATCTTTATGCTTAGGTGTAAGCAATTTTTTGGGAGAGATATTATTTTGAGTCAAGAAATATATATTCGAAGTTTCATGACTGTACGTTAATGCGTTTGGACAAAATTGCATTTTATTCGATGGACACGGTTTTTTCGACCTACTCTTGCATTTCGAGCTATAACTATCTTCCTAATATTCCGATTTAGCTTATTTTGAATACCAATTAAACCTTGTCTATAAAAAAGATCCTGGCAAAATTTGAGCCCCCTGGTTTTTTCGGTGCGACCTCTATCGTGCGTTCAACATACGGACAGACGGACGGACATAGCTAGATCGTCATAAAATCAAACCCCGATTCATCGGGTCTAAAATGGATATTTCGATGTGTTACAAACGGAATGACAAAATGAATATACCCCCACCATTTTTTGGTGGCGGGTATAAAAAGGAGTTTTGGTTAGAGTACACTTAATGCTACGAACGAAATTCGTCGTTCGTCGCAATTGTGCGCCTAGCATAATAAGGGACACAATGGTTTCGGTGTTATTGTAAAATTCGTTAATGCAAATATGTATACTACAACGGGTGATTCATCGTAAGGTTTGATTAAAAAATAAAATAAAACACATACATTTGAAAGTAAACTTAATATTTTCCTTATCTGTTAAAAGAACACTTTATGGCATTTAATGTTTCAAAATGATATCATGTAAATGTTGCGGCGGTTCGTTCGATCATAGCGACTGATAGTTTGCGAATAACACGAGTAATATTGACTTTCAAATACTGGCTTATTCCACAAGACCTCAGACTTTACATATCCTCAAAGAAAATAGTCCAGAGGTGTGATATCGCACAATATAGGTAGCCAATTTACCGTAGCAAAATTGATGTGCTCAAAAAAATGGCTTCTCAACAAATCAATTGTTTTATGTACTGTATGGCTCGTAGCGCCATCTTGTTGAAATATGTTAACATAATGCGATAACGGTTACCATTGACGGTAACATTTTGATTTGCCTGAGTTTTTATGAAATATGGATAAATTATTTTTTCCACATCACACCATACCGTTGCTTTAATGGATATAATGGTAACTCTTGATACGGCAATTTTGTTTATTAACGTATCCGTTGAGCCAGATATGTGCTTCATCACTGAACAAAATTTCGAGATAAAACACTGGATTTTCATTTTTGCCCAACAACACCAAACAAAAATGACACAGCAGTTTGATATGAGTCATGCGTAATTTATAGAGCCTATTGAATATCAAACCTCACGATAAATCACGCTATATTTGTAAATTTTTGTTTGTTTTTTATTACTTTTAAAACAAATTCATTTGTGTGCTTAATTTAAGCAAAATATCAGCAGCACTTTATTTTTTTTTTCTAGACCACGTCTTACTGAATAATTTACAAAAAAAAAAAACTTATTTGGAAATAATTTTCTAATATTTTGTTTTGCGAGAGATTTTAACAAAACACGTATGTTAAATAATTATATTTAAACATGAGTTGGAAGTTAGTACATACATACTAAAGGGCTGCGTAAAATTTTTTAAAGGTTATACATTGCAATTCTACTTCACTATTTCACACTTCTTCAGGGTAAACATAAACATTACTTTCACTAAACAAAATAATCTCAACTCGAAAATATTTTCTCTACAGCTTTGTTAGTGTTTTCAAACAACGTAGAATAGCAAAACAAAAATAGAAATTTAAATAAAGAAGCGGTCAATCCTTAGACTACATAGTACCAAATCGTTTATTTATTTTGAACTAATTGTTTTGTGTCGAACTACCTACTTTAATTTTAATCAAATGTTGTAGAAAGAGACAAATACATACAATAAATATTTATATATACAATGAATAAAATTAAAATAAAACAAAAATGTAAGAAAAAAATAAAAAAGCAATACAAGAATTATTAACAACGAGGAGATATCAAACATAGTTCACTTTACGAAAAAAACGATTGATAAACTTTATGACAGTACTTTGTTGTTGTTAGGAAAAGTGTAGAAAGATATAAAAGGGCAACAAATAAAAGATTTTGGGCCTGCTATAACGCCCACTTTTTACGTAATCTACTTTTAATGAATTTTAAAAGCTCATAAACCCGACAGAATTAGAAGTATGGTGATGAAATTTCGCACATATAGCTTTTCAGTCAATGTCATTGTAATGCGAGAAAATTAAGGTGACACGCCCTACCTCCCATATAACGCTTTATCTTAAATTCATATAATTTCTCTAGGGAAAAAGTTTTTGGAAGAATAAATAACTATTATTTAAATTTTTAATAAAATTTAATAAATAACTATATTGAAATATCGATTTCTCGATATCACGTATAAAATTTAACAAGATATTAGGCGTAGCAGCCTAAACAAATTTTCTAAATTTTTTTTGGTAATACCTTTTAATAAATTGTACATTGAGGTCTAAACATTTTATAGTATTGTTAAAAATATCTGTCGTTATCAGAAGTAAAAATTTAATAAAAATTTATTACGAATATTTTTTGAAAATTTTTATATAAATCTTACTCGTTGTTTTTCTTCATTCAAAGTTTTGGGCACATATCTAGTACCAGTAATAAGATGACGATTCGTTAGTATGTGGATGTGTCAAAGGGAAGTATTTAGAAAGAATATTAATTATAGAGTTTTTAATATAAGTTTTTACTCCTACTTATAGATAATTAATAGATAGATAATTAACAAATAGCCTATTTTTATCAAAATAACTATGCAGACGAAGTCACTATATTATATAAACTAGCCAAGACCGGCGCGCGTTGCTAAGCCCCTTAATGAATAAAAATGCATTCTGAATTTTAACTGAATATATTAAAAATAATATTTTTTGGATTTTTATTGCAATGCAAGTGGGTATAAGTTAAATAAATTAACGTTTGTTTTTCGAGTACTTGACTACGACTGAATAGTGTAGTCCATAAACTTTATTTTATAATTAAAAACGGTAAACAATGTAGACGTATCGTCAGCAAAAAAATTACAATAATGATTGGGGCACAATGTGTTGGGAAAGACTTAAAATTAGTTGGAATTTATTAAATGAGAATAAAAAATAAAATACTGTAAAATTAGTTGGAATTTATTAAATGAGAATAAAAAATAAAATATTGTAAAATTAGTTGGAATTTATTAAATGAGAATAAAAAATAAAATACTGTAAAATTAGTTGGAATTTATTAAACGAGAAATAAGAAATAGAATATTGTTGTGAAATACGTTGACAGCATGTGCAGACTGATTTCCTGAATTCTGGGAAATTAGTCTGGCAAAAGGTGCAGTGAAAGATTATGCCTTTTAAATTGGGGCAGTGTGGGAAATCTTTTATTTTAGAAATTAATGACTTTGTATTTTACGATTCCACGAATTGAGTGGTAGAACATTAGGGGTATTAACTCCTCCCCCTTTAAATTCCAACGTCCGCGTTGGACGGGTCATGGTTTTGATGGTCAGCCGAATGAACGTGGACCGTTTCTATTTTCAGGGTTTCTCTTTTAAGAAGCGTTTTCTTTATTAAAAGGCAAATCATACCGATAGCGATAATAAGGGGGCAGGTCAGGCTCGTGAAGAGTGCGGTCCTGCTTTTGAGAGTCAGATCACGGATCTCCTCTAAGTTATTGAAATGTAGGGTTTCTAGCATTCTTAGTGATAGTACTTCTTCGTAGGAAGATGCTTTGTTGGAAGTTTGGACTATCGCTGGTAGTGGCCGAGCCATTGTTACTTCTTTACTAAAGTAAGTTTTGTCCCCGATCGTTATGGAGGTGTTATGGAATTTTACCAGGAATGTCCCGTTAAGGGTAATTTCTTCCTTATCTATTGCGATTACGCCGTTATATCCGTTTAGCAGTACTAGCCCGGGCATAACTTCTTCTATTATTGGCAAATGATGATGATTTGTTGTCGGACAAACGGACGGTATTCCGGTTAGGAGATTAGGTAGGCATTTAGTGTCAGTGATGTTGTCAACGTTTTCCCTTTTACATAAGGATATTTCATTAAAAGTTTTACATTTGTTTTTTATTGTTAATATAGAGTTTTGACATAAAATTACGTTTTCAAATTGCAAATTGATTGTGAGGTTCCCTTTTCTTACAGGTCGTAGGAATAAATTTTTGCAAATAGTATTTTCTGTTTTAGGCAAGTTAATGATAAAGATTAATGTGTTTCTACTTGAGCCTATTTTGACCTCTCCAAATTCGAGAGCTTCAATTAGGTTATTATAGGGCAAACTCTGATTGGTAAAAAGGTCCTTTACTATCGTCAGTTCAGAATTGGAAAATATGAAAGAGTTCACAACGCCGGTCTTGGCCCATTGGATACCATAGTTAATGTTCACGAGTTCTTCGTTCATAATTTTCAGTTTTCGTTCGACGTCCTTGACCATTAGTGTCCTTAGTGTGTCCGAGGTTGTAACGGTATTAAGTAGTGAATTCGTCATGTTCGTCATTATCTGTAGTCGTTCCTCAATAGCCTTATTGATAACTATTTGCCTCTGATTATTTCGTAACAAGTTCCTGGTTTGGTCCGAGATAATTTGGAAATCTTCGTGGTCCGGTGTCCCAGCGATCCATTTCCAAACAGTCCCCAAAGCGTCTATAGATCTAGCTGAACGTCTGGGTCTTAGTTCATTAAGGATCTTCCTCGCCGAGCTTACTTCGTGTATGAGAAAGGAATAGCTGGAGTCTTTTCTGGTAATGTCCCTCTTAATTGTCTCCTCAATATTGGTCAATGTACGGTTATATTGTTCTAGATCGATAACGTGTAGTATCCTGAAGGTTCCGATGGCTAATTTTGACTGTCCTGTCTCTGTAGCTATAACTTGCGAGTTCGAGTAGTCTAAGATCTGGGTCTCTGGTCTGGTCAAAGCGATTGTTGCCCTGTAACAAAATAGCATGGGTTAACTCCTTATTAAATTCTTATGAATTATTCTTCCTGATTCGGTTAGGACAGTTCCCCCCTTGTCCTCTTTGACTATTTCCTGTTTGTATCTCGGAGTTAGTTTATTGCCTATTCTTTTATTGCCCTTTACAAAAATAGCTTCGCCTAGCCTATAAGTCCTTATTTCCGTTCTGTTTTTATTGTGAGTCCTAAGGTCCTTTTCCTGTTTCCCTAATATCCTTCTTGTGATTAGGAGTCTGTCCTTTTCCCGTTGAGAAGGGTCAGTACAAGCTCTTCCGAAAAATGCGTCTATAGGTCTTCTGTTTATAGTTGAGTGTATGGAATGATTATATTTATTAAGGGAATTGTGTAAAAGGTCTTCAAAAGAATTGTAAATTTTTTCGGCATTAAGGCATCTCATTATTTCCGTCAATGTGGAATGAAAGCGCTCTACCTGTCCATTTACTGTGCTAGTATATGGAGGAGTGCGGTAAATTTTTATTCCCAACTGATCTTCCAGCATAAAGGTAATGACAGAGGAATTTAAAGATTTCTCATTATCTATCACTATATTTTCGGGTGTTCCGAAAGAAATTAGTAATTCCTGCAGTGGTCCCTTGATGTCCTCGGTTGCCCTTGATTTAATAATTTTAGCCTGTGCGTACTTTGAGAATTTATCTATTGCGGTCAGAATGATTCTATTATTCGTATGGTATAGGTCGAGATGAATAAATTGTCCTGGGTACTCTGGTAATGGGGTATGTTTCAGGACTGCCTTGCTCGGATGTCTTTCGTATTTGTTCTCCTGACAAATTTTGCACTGTTTAACTATTCTGGATATTTTGGCTTGCATTTGTGGGAAATAGAATTTCTGTAAGAGTTGAGTTTTGTTCTCCTTCGCGTGTCGGTGTGCTCTTCTATGTTCGTTTAATATCTCTGTCTGCTGTTCTGTGTCAGATATCAGGTCCTTTACCATTATTCTGGTATACCTGATTTTATATTGTCTGAAATGTTTGGCGTAGATGTCCTGAATTTTCCCTAAAATATGGTCTTCTGTCCTGATAGCGTTTGTCACTGATGGGTTCAAATATTTCCCTAATAATAATTTCAATTTATCCTTCGTGAAGTCTGTGTCGGTTATAATGTGTCGGTGGTAAGTAGGGAATACTATTTCAAATTTGTATGAGGGGTCGCCAGTCGAAATTATAAGTTGGTTTTTGAAAACATTAATGGGAGTATCCGAGAAAGGTATTAGGTTATGGTATGAACTTTCGTCGCTATGTTGGGTAGGTGTCAGAGAGTTGATTTGTGTTGGTCTAGAGAGTGCATCGGCTACGATATTATTGCTACCAGGTTTGTATCTCAGTTCGTAATTGTATTCCTCCAAGATGGCCTTCCAACGCTTGAGTTTGCTATTCGTATTCTTGTTGCTGAGTGCGTAGGTTAAGGGCTGGTGGTCGGTAAAGATCTTTATTGTAGACGCTCCGTACAGGTAGTTCCTTAGGGATTTTAGGGCCCAAATTATGGCGAGCATTTCCTTTTCATTAGTGGCGTAGTGTTCTTCGCATTTGCTAAGTGTTCTTGAAATAAAGGTGATAGGTTTTCCATCTTGTTCTAGAACAGCGCCGATCGCGTAATTGGAGGCATCAGTTGTCAGATGGAATTCCCGGTCGAAGTTAGGAAAGGAAAGCATAACGTCCTCTGATGCCAGAGTGCGTTTTATCTTATTGAAAGCCTCTAAGGCATCGCTATTTAGACTTATAGGGATCCTTGATGACATTTTTTTGGACATGCGTCCCTCCTCCCCTCTTAAAAGTGAGGTAAGGGGTTTCGCGATTTTCGCATAGTCCTTGATAAAGCGCCTATAGAAGCCTGACATTCCTAGGAATGATCTTAGCTCTTTTATATTAGTTGGGGGTTTTAATGTTTGGATAGCTTTAACTTTGGCGGGGTTAGTTTTCATACCCTCCGTGGATATGATAAAGCCTAGATATTCGACTTCTTTTTTTAAAAACTCGCATTTGTTGAGTTGGACTTTTACGTTGGCTTTTTGTAGGGTGTCAAAGATTGCTTCTAAGTTGTCAAAGTGAGTTTGTTCGTCTTTACCGAAGATTATGATGTCATCTATGTATACGTAACATTTATTTCCTATATGTTCTCTCAGAATGTCGTCCAAAGCTCTTTGAAAGATCGCAGGCGAGTTCCTAAGGCCAAATGGTAGTCGAGTGAATTCGTATTTCGCATTATTAACTGAAAATGCTGTCTTTTCCATATCCTCTTCTTTAAGGCTAATTTGGTGAAAACCGCTCTTTAAGTCAATAACGGAAAACCATTTGTTGCTGCCAAGTTGGGCAAGGACTTCATTAATTTCCGGTATCGGGTATCTATCGGGAATGGTGACTTCATTGAGTTTTCTAAAGTCTATAACCATTCTACTTTCCTTAATTCCTGAAGCATTCATTTTTTTTGGGACAACCCAAACTGGAGCGTTATATGGAGATTTAGAAGGTCGGATTATATTATGGTCGAGGTGTTTCCGAATATGTTCCTCGACAGCGTCTTTCATTGCCATCGGGTAAGGGTAATGTCTTGAATATATCGGTGTATCGATAGTTGTCCTTATTTCTGCCTTTACCGTAGTGATGAAGGTTAGTTTTTCGTCCGGGTCTGAGAAAAGATTTGAATATTTTCGGCAGATTGATTTTAGCCTATGTCCCTGGTTGTCCGTTAAATGGTCCGTTCTGATGTCTATGGCATTTACTGATTGGGATAACTGTTGTTTTATGCGAATCTTTATTGAATTCCTAATTAGCATTAAGTTTTTCGCAGTAAAAATTATAGCGTTAAGTTTTTTTAGGCTGTCGTTGCCAAGTATACCATGGAACGATTTCAGATTAGGTAATATAAAGAATTTTAGATTTTCCGATCGAATACCGAATAAGTTAATGAACGCGTGGTGTGTTATCGCAACCTTTCCGCCAACAGAGTTAGCCAGGAAAGGAATTTCATTCTCAATTGGCTCTCTTATGAGAGAGCCCTGAATGTAATTTTTATTGGATCCCGTGTCTATTAAAAATTTGAGAATTTGTCCGTCAGCTGTCTTGCACTCGAAATATGGTAAAGTAGAGTAAGTTAGTCTAAAAAATGTATGTCAGAATACTCGTTCATTTGTCCGTTATCCTCTTGTCCGAAATACTGTTCTATGTACTCGGTCGGTTCCTCATCTGATTCATTTACCCGTTCCATTTCCAGACTGTCGTTTGTTAATTCGTCGTTTGGACCTGTTTCTGTATTGCTTGCTTCGATATTATTGATCCTTTGTAGCTTTGCCGGACGATGTACCTGTGCCGATGGTGGCAGTGGTCTTACGCCTGAAAACCTCTCGTTATTTGGGGCTGGCCTATTCATGTAATTTACCATTTTTGATCTTAAAGATGAGTCTACCTCCATTGGAACTGGCGGTTTTTGTTGAATAGGTCTAGGTGGAATTTGGTAGTTGTTTCTGAATGGAAACGGTTGATTTTGGGTTATCTGTGAGTTGAAATATCTATTAGTATTCATGGGTGTTGCCTGTGTGTTGAATCTTCGCAAATCGTTTTGATTGGCATAGTTTGTCTGATAACGTGGTATATGGGGCAAATGAGATAATTGGGGGTAAAAAGTTCGGTTCCGATTATGGTTATCGGGTTTGCGTTGTGGAATTGGGGGTGACCTGGTAGTATTGATTGCATACTGAGTCCTAAGCTGTTGGTTTTCTAATTTTAGGCATAGGTGCAGAGCTTCGTGTAAGTCAGAAGGTTCTCTTATTCCTAGAAGTCTTGGCAAGTCGCCTCTAAGTCCTCTTATGAAGGTATCCAGAGCCTTGTTGCGGTACGTTCTTGTTAAAAGGTTAATGGATGCCTCGCTTTCCTCCATACACGCGATTTTATTTAATATCAGAGACAGATGGGCGTAAATTTCCTTGTAAAAGTCCTGTACTGAATTATTACCCTGTGTCATGGAAGACATTTGGTATTCCAGTGTTCCTAAGTCCCTCTTGTCCGCGTAATGTGTAGTAAGGCATCTTATGATGCAGTCCCAATTTAATGGAGTGTTATAGGACTCCAGTGCAATATCCGCGTTGCCCGTAATTTTGTTTCTTACGACGTTCAGTATTCCGAAGTATTTAGGCGTTCCCTTGAGTGAGTCATAAATCCTAAGGACTCTTTCCACACTTTTCTTCCAGGATCCGAATTCTATCGGGTTCCCAGAGAAATCTCTAAGACATTTTACTATGTCTGGAATCTTGTCCAGATCCGTTAGATCGTTGTTGTATCGTATGTCTATTCCCTGATCTACTACTATTTCTTCCCTATTTCTAGCCTGTTGTTCCTCTTCATAAGTTCTTCTAACTAAGTTAATGATTCGTGCTTCTATCTCCGCAGTTATACCCAGGTGGTTAGGTACCTGGTTTCCCGGAGCCTGATTGGGATTTATAACCGGGGGTCTGATGAGGTTATTTGGATTAGCCATTTTGGTCGTTTAGTCTCTGTTGGCGTAAATTATAATAAAAATGTCTTCGTTCTCTACTTAGGGGTACTTTTCGTCTAGTCTCAGTTCGTCTGCTATCGTACTCTACTCCTGAATCCCCCGAGGAGGTTATCCAGTCCAAAGGTTCTGTCGTAGATCCGTCTGTGTCGTAACTAGAGTCGGACATAAGTTTGGGGAACTTTTTCTTACACTCAGAGTTATAAACCTATTCTTTCGGTTTGAAGTTTATGTTTTTTACTCAGAAAATCTGCACTTGCTTTCCTTGTTAAGACTATTCGAAAATGTAATTTTTTGTCTACAAAATTCTTAAGTTTAATTTAGACTTAATTTTGATTTTCACGTTTCTTAAAAAGATAGTTTACATTTATAATCTTAGCTCAAAGTTTTACTTAACTTACATTAAAATGATTATCTTCTGTATCATCTTGATTTGTTTGTTTCTTGTCAGTTGGGTTGATGTAGATGTTTTTGTTGGTTTGTCTATTAATTTGTTTCTTGATCCTGTTGTCGTTTCTGTTAACTTCTCGTTGTTACTTCTATTGTTTGTTGGGTTGATGTAGGTATTTTGCTGTTTTGCTTGTTGATTCTGTTGTTGCTTGGTTTTTTGATGGTTGTATTATAGATATTTTGTCGATTTGTTGGTTGATTTGTTTGCTGTAGATGATTTTTCAGAGAATATTAATTGTTCAAAGCTTTTAAATCTCCTTTTTTTCCTATTTCTTGGCTAAAGATGGGTAAATGTTACCTTAATTTAATTAAACATTCTTATTTGGTGTTTCTTTTTTATTTTTATAATTTTAGCGTTTTCTTTTAGTTAATATAAGGAGGATTTATTTTAACGTTCTTTTATTTATTCACTTTTTCATTAATTCAAAGTTTTAGTTTATAAAAATGTATTTTAACTTCTTTCATTTAGTTCAGAGTTTAGTCTTTTATTTTTATTAAAGTTTTAATTTTTGAAAATGTTGGTGACCGAGAATTAATCCTTTTCATCACTTTTACTAAGGTTCTCTAGTTCACACTTACACACAATATTTTATTTTACGTTGGGCGCCAGTTAAATAAATTAACGTTTGTTTTTCGAGTACTTGACTACGACTGAATAGTGTAGTCCATAAACTTTATTTTATAATTAAAAACGGTAAACAATGTAGACGTATCGTCAGCAAAAAAATTACAATAATGATTGGGGCACAATGTGTTGGGAAAGACTTAAAATTAGTTGGAATTTATTAAATGAGAATAAAAAATAAAATACTGTAAAATTAGTTGGAATTTATTAAATGAGAATAAAAAATAAAATATTGTAAAATTAGTTGGAATTTATTAAATGAGAATAAAAAATAAAATACTGTAAAATTAGTTGGAATTTATTAAACGAGAAATAAGAAATAGAATATTGTTGTGAAATACGTTGACAGCATGTGCAGACTGATTTCCTGAATTCTGGGAAATTAGTCTGGCAAAAGGTGCAGTGAAAGATTATGCCTTTTAAATTGGGGCAGTGTGGGAAATCTTTTATTTTAGAAATTAATGACTTTGTATTTTACGATTCCACGAATTGAGTGGTAGAACATTAGGGGTATTAACTTATACAATATTTTTGGTTTTTCCATTTGCTGTAAAAATGAACAAATTTTTTGGTGTTCCCACTCTGGAGCATGCGACGCACAGAGGAGTATTTGACCTGAAAAGCCGGCCAAAAAGGTAAAACTGAATTTTAAGAAAACTTGAGAACTAGGTACGCAGCTAGACAGACAACAATATTTTACATTATATTGTAAATTTTGAAGACTTTTAGTTGCGATTTGTAGCTCTGAGACCCTGCTAAAGTCAAGAAAGTGAAGAAAATTATATAAGATTTAAATGTTTTTTAATATGTTGAATATTCATGTTAAAACAATTCGTTCAAAAGCTAAAAAAGAAAAAAATTATACACTTTTTTTGCAAAAAAAGAAAAAGAAGAGGTTTTAAAAGTGAGGTTAGCATCTCTACGAATTATGTTATAATCGAATCTCTAATTTTAGAAACAAAAAAAAAAGTTTGCGCAAGTTTGCGCCATTATTTTTGACGATTTTTTTAAATTTTCACATTTTTTCTATTTTTGCTTATCAGGCACTTTTTCTGATACATTTATATCGTCATAAGCTTTTATGTATTTTGAATTGCTGATTTCAACTGTTATTCACATCACTTTTAACACCTCACAATGTTTATACCTGCCTATAATTATAAATTTGAAAAATTCTTTATTATCCATAATAGTTATAAGGGTTAGTTATAAAGGATAGTTGTATATACCTGCTCTACAAAACATTATATGTATTAAAAAAAAAATAAATATACGTACCTAATAAGAATAATTATTAAAAGCATTAATCACAAAAATAAGTTAACAAGAAATAAATACAGGTACATAAAAAATACTGGGCACCCAGGTATCAGGCTACCATCCAATTGTCAGAAGAAGCTGCCGAGGCCAGAAATATGCACTTACGGTTATATCGTACGAATTATTTGAGGAAATTCAGCAGAAGCGATACAGAAGCAGAAGAGATGTTTTAAACCTTTAAAATCAACATTTATTAATTGAGTTTTACTATTTATACCGTCTTTTTTTCTTAGGAATGTGGCTTTTCGAAAAATCATAAAAACATAATTTTTTGGTTCTTAAATTTTTTTATTGCATTTAAAAACGAAAAATTTGACGAATTTTGTAGGAAATTTTTTTTTCCATTAAATTTTTAATAACTCCTTAATAGTAATAGATAGAAAAGAAATGGCGTTTGGTCTTTTGATCTTCCTGCTATTGAAATCGGAGAACCCTTTTTCAATTTATAAAAAAATATATTAGGCAACCCAACGATTCAGGGGGTGAAATATGCCACGCCTTTAAAAGAAAATTCTTACGTACTAGAGAAAAACGGAAAACAGATTTGAGTTAAGGACGTCAAAATCTATATAGTCCACATACTTTTATTTCTAGGGTAGACAAAAAATTTTTTGTTGCGCAGTGTAATTTTTTTTAATTTTTTTAAAAAACTAAAACAACAAAAAAAAAACACGTTTATTATTTTTGGCCAGCTTTTCAGGCCAAATACTCCTCTGTGCGACGTACAGATGCCCATGTGAAAAGCACAGATTTTCCAAATTCAATCCTGCAACACGCAGATATTGTCCGTCGTTTGAAGTTGAAAGTCAAATCGGTTGGAACCATTGGAATACGTGAAAATAGCTGAAAATAATAACTTTTTTGTAATGAGGGTTGCACTGCCCAATTTTCTAATCACGAAACTATATAGTCATGAGAGCTCAATATGCGTACAAAGTTTCAGAAAAATCGGTGAAGTTGAAGTAGCTGAAAATTATAACCTTTTTGTATGGGCTTAACACTGCCAAATTATATAATCATGAAATTGTATAGTTATGACAGCTAAATATGTGTGCAAAGTTTCAGAAAAATCCGTCCAGTGCAAGTACCTGAAAATGATAACTTTATTTATGGGCGTAACCCTGTCCACTTTTATAATCATGAAATTGTATAGTCATGACAGCTCAATATGCGTTTAAGAAAAATCAATCCAGTGCAAGTAGCCAAAATGATAACTTATTTTTTATGGGCGTGGCACTTCCCACTTTTTTAATCACAAAATTGTATAGTCATGAGAGCTCAATATGTGTGCAAAGTTTCAAAAAATTCGGTTTAGTACATGTACCTCAAAATTACTACTAACCACCCATAAACACTCCCCGGAAAGTATACAACAACTTGCCAAAGTTTGAGTCCGATCGAGTTTACGGTTTCGGAGTCTATAACTAACACACTCACAGAGTTTCAATTTTATATATATAGATAGATATGAATATGTGACGAGTGTAAAACATTTAAAAATAGTAAAACAGGTAATATCGGGCAAATTAATAAGTTAAAACATTAAAAAACAAATATTAATAAAAAATGGTTAATTAAACAAAAATCTGGTTTACGGTTGATACGAATCAAGGCCTTTCATAATGACGTAGTTAAGAAAAAAGTACCTCATTATGTTCCGATTGCCATGTTAGGGGTTGAAGTGGACAAAGATATAAATATTGTATATAAAACATATATGTATCTGCTATTTTATATACATACGAAGACTTCTTGAATTTTAACTCTTTTTATACTCTTCAGCATTCTACTGATTAATGATCTCAATATTGACTTGGTTGAAGGGATATAATTTTAAATACTAAAATTGAAAACCATTTTTTTTTTTGTCTAAAAGCTGAAAGTCGATTTTTGTTTATAATTTTTAGGAAAAACACTGAAACAGTTGTATTTGGGTTTTTTATTTCGTATTCTGTTTCAAATCTATTTATAGAATTTTTGGCAAAATAATTTTCGAGAGTTCGGTTTTCAATTTGGTTTTAATAACGCGTTCAAAAATTAAAGAAGAGCTTTAGGAACTTAATATGTTAAAAAAAATATATATTTTTCCTAAACTAATTTTGCATATAGCTTTAACGAATAGTCAAACATTTTTTAACGAAAAGCAAGCTAAATAAAACCATCTAAAATATAAGTATAAAAAACAAAACAATAATTTTTAATGGAAATATAATATGAAACAATATTGTTTCTGTTTAATTTTATTTTTTTATTTTTTTTAATGTTTACAGCTATGGTCTTTAATTTCATATAATAGAAAAACGTTGTTGTTAACTTAATACTTGTAATTATACGAGTAGAAAAAAAAACAGATTAAATAGTCTTAAAACTAATTAGTACTTAATAGCGAATAAATACAATATTTTTGATTATAGAATAATAAAAACATTTTTAGTCCCTAAACATATATTTGTAAAGTAAAAGAATTAATTAAAATAAGGCACATAATGAAAAATTAATTAATGAAAAATAGGTAGTTATTTAGCCATTGTTTGCTCATAACAATTTTGATAAATTCACTATTTTACATGGCAGCAACACGCTGCTTAAGTTTCTGCAATTCATTGTAGATTTCGGCAGGCAAATCGTCACCAATTTGGCTTTCAAAGTATTTACGAATATCTTCGGTTTCTTGAATCCAGAAGTCCTTGGGCAATGAGAAAAGTTCGGTCAAGTTGATACCGGTGAGACCTTTAATGTTTAATTGACCATCGGCTGGGAGTTGACCAATAGGAGATTCAACGAAACATTCTTCGCCATTGCAACGGCGCAAAACCCATTCTAGAACACGAGCGTTGTCACCATATCCGGGCCACATGAATTTACCATCGGCACCTTTGCGGAACCAGTTGACATGGAAGATTTTTGGTACATTACCACGTGATTCCATGCTCAACCAGTGTTTAACATAGTTGCCAAAATTGTAGCCAAAAAAGGGACGCATAGCAAAGGGATCGTGCATAATCACCTTGCCTTTGTACTCAGCCGCGGCAGTAGATTCACTACGCATTGCGGAGCCAATAAAGACACCATGAGTCCAATTACGAGCTTCATAGATGAGTGGTACACCAGCAGGACGACGACCGCCAAAGAGAATGGCACTAATTGGAACGCCAGCAGGATCTTCCCATGCAGCATCGATGATAGGACATTGATCGGCTGGAGTGCAAAAACGGGAATTGGGGTGAGCAGCTGGTTTTCCAGATTCTTTAGTCCAAGGATTTCCCAACCAATCGGTAATTTCTACACCTGGGGCCAAGCTGCTTTCCATCCCTTCCCAGTATACGCCACCATCAGAGGTATAGGCGACGTTGGTGAAAATTGTGTTTTTGAAAACGGTGTTCATGGCAATGGGATTAGTTTCCATCGAGGTACCTGGAGCCACACCAAAGAAGCCATTTTCAGGGTTAATAGCACGCAAAGCGCCATATTTGTCAAATTTCATCCAGGCAATATCGTCACCAACACATTCGACTTTGTAGCCACTGAGTGAGGGATTCAACATGGCAAGATTAGTCTTGCCGCATGCAGAAGGAAATGCGGCAGTTATGTACTTTTTAACACCATTGGGATCAGTGATGCCCAATATTAGCATATGCTCAGCCAACCAGCCTTCACGCTTGGCAATGGTGCTACCAATACGTAAAGCAAAACATTTCTTGCCCAACAAGGAGTTGCCGCCGTATCCGGAGCCATAGGAAACAATTAAATTGCTAGCAGGTTTGTGTAAGATGATGGTGCGTTCAGGATCACAAGGCCAGGAAGGACATTCGATAACACCGTTGGCAGGAGTACCAACTGAGTGTAAAGCACGTACGAATTCTTCCTTCTTTTTTAATTCATCCAAAACTGCAGCTCCCATGCGTGTCATAATGCGCATAGATGCAACTACATACGCTGAATCAGTGATTTCAATACCGATCTTTGAGAGTGGAGAACCAACTGGACCCATGCTGAAGGGAACAACATACATGGTACGCCCCTTCATACATCCAGGAAAGCGTTCCTCGATAGCCTTCTCCATATCATCCATAGAAATCCAGTTACCCAATGTTCCCTTTACATCACCTTGAGGGGTGGGAATAGCCTCTTCCTTGCTTTCAGTGCAAATAAATGTCTTAGATTCTACACGAGCGACATCAGCAGGATTAGTGCGAGCCAACCAACAATTATCGTACTTTGGCAATGGAATAATAGTTTTAGCCTCAGTCATCAATTTCAAAAGCATTTTGTTTTCCATTTCGGAGCCATCACAAATGTGTATTTGATTTGGTTGACAAACAGCTACAGATTCTTCAAGAAAGGCCCTTACGCCAGGAGTTAGTTTGTTGGCGGAGCCATAAGAGACATTTATGCCACGAATGTGATTGTAAAGACCACAATTGTCTTGTTTAGCCTTGTTTTGTAGTTGAAAAACACCATTGGTACTGTAAATAAAAGAAAAAATACTTTTATTAACCGTTCGTTTTTCACTTTAACAGGCAACCAAAAAATATTGTCTTAGGTCGAGCAAAGACTTATTTTTCCGTTTTTTTTTAGTAATTAAAACTCGTGAGTAAGAACTTTAAAGATCACAAATTTTTTTACAACTTTGTTATGCACAGATAAACAAATATTTTTTATTTGGAAAATACTTACATTGGTTTGTTTTGATCGATGAGTTCAGGCATTTTGTTTAGAGTTTTTAAATATTATTAATTTACAAAAAAAACTTATAGGAAAAACACTTAATATAAGTATTTATATTGGTGGTGTAAATTTGTTGTTATTAAATGTAACACACTATACACGATCACAATTGAAAATATCACAAAATTTATTTTTCTATCTTTTTTCACTTTGATATGTTCTTCCAAAGTTTTTTGTCAAATATTAATTTAGCTTTTAGATCACTGACAATTCCACTTGATCTTTCCATTTACTCAGGCCTCGAGTAACTGATGCCACGCTCTGTGTTGTGAGCGCTTTTATACCCAGGCCCATGTGAATGTCGATTGAATGGTTGGAAGGCAGACAGCAGGCGACGCATAGAAAAATACAAAAACAATTATAACAAAACAAAAAACAAAAAAAAATTAATAAAACAATATTTTCCTAATTGTTCATATTATTATGTGTGTGTATGTGTGTGTCGTTTTAGAGGCAGCTAGAACTCGTTTTTGTGTTGTTGTATTTGTTATTATTGCGTTATCTCTTTACTATAGCAACAAAGATCGGGTCGGTCGTGGACAGAAATGCTTGTTATATATGTATGTATGTGTACAAACATACGTTCTATATACATACATACATATGTATGTATGTATGTAGAAAATTGTTTTGTTATTGTTTTGATTTCTACATTTAAAACAGTGTATCTATATTTTTTAGTAGATGCATGTGTGTATGTACATATGTGTGTGTTTAATACATATGTCTGTCGGGAATATCGAAAAGAGGGTCAAACTTTGCATGCCGATTTGTTGTTTTTTGGAGGCTCGTCAGTTTGTTTTGGCTATTAAGTAGTGTTCTCTTAACAGACTGTTTGGTATTAAGAGTGTAAGCGTCTATTTTAGTGTGTGTGTGTGTACGTTGATAGCCTAACACACTTAATACATATTACATATTATTGTTTTTATTTTTTTTTCGTTAGAATTGTTGCTGGTTGTAGATTTCTTTGTTATTGTTTTTATTTATATATTTGTATTGTTTTTGTTTTATTTTTATAACTAAATAATAATGTATGTATGGCAACAAGTTGTACTTCTTATACCTATCAGCTTGATAAAAATATTAACAAAAATATCGAAATGTTACTGAAAGAGCTAAAAATTTCAAAAGAATTCTTTTTTATCAAATTCTTTTTTCTATACCTACTTCAGTTTTAACAAGATAAAAACAAGTAGTATAATGAAAGCCTTATCGAAATCGTTTATAATATGTACATATTTATAAATACTATGGGTATTTTATGTCAACGCTGCTAATTCTAAAAACAATTGTCAGTAATTTTTTTCTTTGTTTTCTTTAGGTTATAGTTAGTCAAGAAAATAATTTTCTATAATAATTTGCCAGCCAAAGCAAAATTATTTCTATAGTCGATAAAAATTTACTGAGTTTAATAAAAAAAATTGCTTTAAACTTTAAACGTTCAATTTTGTGATGCACTTTCTTTTGTTTTTATTTTGGTGAAGAGGACTTTGAACTTTTAGCTTATTTATTTAAAACATAAAATAATAAAAAACAATAATAAATAAACGGCATGGTAAAATACTACGAACACCACTACCGAATAATTTATATTTATGTATGTATATGTTGTTGTTATACAAATTTTATTATCAAAACAATAAAGCCAAAAATAAAAAAAATATTTTTTTGTTTAGTTTAAATATGTGTTTTCAAGAAGTAGGAGTAAATACTGTCAGTAAAAAAGTGCATTTTAAATTATGAATACAAACTTAACATAAAGTTATTATATTATAATTGGTGTAGATTTTTTTTATTTAAGTAGACATCAAATATTAAAACAATTAACTTATTAAGGTCTGCTAAATAGAAATATATTTCAAATAAACTACTTCCAAAATATGTTAGATCAATGAAAGTACCCGTAGCATTAAGATGCTAAAAAGATATATGATGGTTAACAAGCTTACATAATTCACCATTCAATTGAAAAGCGGTTTTTTTTAAATTGTCGGCACTTTTTTTTGAGATGATAGTTCTAAGTTATTTTGAGGATAGTTTAGTTTACAAATTCATTATGAATAGTCTTAAGCCGGACATGGATAAATTCGGCAACTCATCGCTGATATAATGTAGCATACTTTTGGTTAAATGGTTATGTCAATTAACAGAATTGTTTCATTTGGAACGTTATTATTTAATGCAGATTTTGTAAAATTTACAAAACCAAAAGGATGGTAAAAATATGCACATACACACAATTAGTAGAAGATTATACTCTATTTAGTTCCAATTTTAATGGATAATTATTTAACTTTCTAGATAAAATAACATGTATGTATGTTTCATATGTATTATACTTCCTTTAATTTTTGTCCTATTCTACGTGTAAAAAAAACGGAAATATTTTTCTTTGTTACAAAAGTTAAGGAAATATTGATTTATAAAACTTTATTTAATATAGTTAGTGTAACAACTACTCACACCAAATTAAAAAAGATCAAAAATTTCATTTCAATTGTCATGTAGAGTGAGTGATCTTTGTTAAATAAATTACAAAGAATTAAGCATCAAGTTTGTATCTATGTTTTTATGCATGTATGTTTGTATGTATTTATACGCTTAACGATTTTTATAGTTCAATATTCTTAATTACGCATTTGTACGTTTTTTGTAAATCAATTATTCTGGCTTAAGCATAATAATAATGTATTAAGAATATGGTAGTAGTATATAAGCATGAAGAAAATGTTATTTGAAATTTTCAATAAATTGTAGTAACAATTGAGTATACCGGTAAAAGAGTGCTAACTATGAAATCGTAGCGGTATCGAAGACTCATTCCACTTGGATAATATCGATCGGAATAACTTTTGAGTACATATGTTTACAATTTGTTTTAACAATGTTTTTGAATTGATGAAGAATGAAAAAATAGATAGTTTTTTTCAGTTATTTCTTACGATTCCAAATGTTTTTCCATGTGTCTGTTCATCTGTTTCATGTATTCCTGAATTGTTTTTTATGAATTAAAAATTTTAGTAAATATCGTAAATGGTTCACCTTTTAACCCAACAAACAAAAAGTTATAGATTGTGATGCAAAAGTGAGTCATGTTCGTCACTAAATCAAATTTGATAGTGCCTAAATTTCACAGGTATATTTATTTATTGGTCACAAAAAACCTACCGTACAATTTTACAAAACAAAAAGTACAATATAAATAAAAAAGTACGTTTTTGAATCTTAGAAATTTTAGGATAATATAATATAACTAGTAACAGTGCTATATTCGGCCATGCCGAATCTCATATACCCTTCATAACGTGCAATAACACTTGTTTGTATCACCATTCATTTCATATAAAATACGTACATACATGTAAAAAACATACCATTGTAAAATTATAAATTGAGTTTAAAAAAAAACTAAAAAAATGTATAAAAAAAATAAAAATATAAATAATATATAAAATAAAAAAATTTTTTTTTGGCTCAGCTGGGATTTGATGCCACGTTTACTCTATAAATGTATAAATGTATGTTGTTGTAGTAATTGTGAAAAAAAAACGAGGTGGTCGTGGTTTTTTGCTCATATCTCAAAAAGTTATAGGGCGCTTCATTCCCGGATATTTCCAAGAGATTGATACCATACACAGATCTGAGGAACATATAGTTGCTTCTAAAAGTTGATTTCAACCAACACACGGACAGACCGACAGACGGTCAGGGCTTAGTCGACTCTTCTATTCATAAGCTTTCAGAAAATATATACTTTATGGGATTTGAAATGAAAATTGTAGAAATTACAAACGGAATGACAAAGCTACATATCTATATGTATATATCCTTGTGCACCACAGGTGAAGGGTATATTAAGGAATATATTTTCCCTTTCAGGTTCCTTCATGTTCCGCTTAAAGTTCCCAAAAACTGACTTAAATCTTTACTCCTACCCGAGAACAGGATTTTAAAAACGTGCTTAACATATTTATATAATTTCGTGAAATTATTTTTGATTGTATTATGATAACGTTTCAAGTTTATCTGTATCTTTTTAAGTTGAGCAGATATAATGTAGCAATTTCATTAGATTTTACCCCTTTTATGTTTTCATTTCCAAAAATGCATTCCTACTACCTACATGTCTATATCTGAAAAAAAATCCACTGTCAACATTTTTTTTCGTTTGGGCGTCAGATTTGATTTCAGTCAGCCCCGTTACTTTATTACATAGTTAAATAAATAATAACCAAGAATTCTTAGAAATGTCATTCAAAGAATACCAATACTCTTAGAAACATTTGTTAAGCAGATAATATTGTTAAAGAAAACTTATTCGAGATATTTTTTGCATGCGAATGGCCAACTCGAGTTAATATAATTATATAGCAAACAGATAAGATTTTTTAATATAAACCAAATAAAATACCATTGTTTTAACGAATTTCTAGTCCAAAGTTTTAAATTTTTATTATCGTATTATATATTTACCCTAAATGTTAACTTTCACTTGAAAGCATTATTATATATATAAATACATACCGATTTTATCAATTTAATTTGCTGATCATATGATTTTTAAAAAAGTAGGTATGATCGCATATAAATACATATATTTTCTTTATCAATCTAATGAAATAAATTTGTACATGTCCATTATATACGATACTTATAAACATACTGAATTCCAAGAAATTTGGACAATTCCATTTAAATAAACGAAATAAATTGACAAGTTGCCAAAACAGAGGAAAATTCATTTATGTGTTTGTATCTACATATATGAAATATCTTAATCAGAAATATTTCGAAAAAAAAACAAAATAAAATATATGTAAATATTTATGATGGCTTAATATAAAAAGGGCGTATTTCGATTTATAACAAAATCGTATTTTTATCGTTTTCGGGTAGACCTTATACAAACATATCACCCCTAAAAAATTATTGGGCTGTAGTTGAAAAAATACATATTTTTAGACACATCTCTTAATCATTTAATTCTCTATTTTTTCAGTTTTTTGCTTTTCCTGTAAAAAAGTAAAAAATTGATATAAACCGTTTTTATATTAAGTCATTACTATGTAGTACATCAAAACCGTAACAACTTACAAGAAAACAAGTAAAAGCGCTATATTCGGCCGTGCCGAATCTTATATACCCTTCACAACGTGTAGTCATGCAATAACAGTAAATTCACGTATGTATGTTAAAAAAAACAAAAAAAAAAATAAAAAATAAAAAAAAAAATTAAAAAAAAAAAACTTAAAAAAAAAAAATTTAAAAAAAAAATTATTATATACATATATAATATATATAAAACAAAAAAAAAATAAAAAAAAATTTAAAAAAAAAAAAATAAAAAAAAATAATAATAAAAATATATATAATATATTAAATAAAAAATAAAAAAAAAATAAAAAAAAAATTAAAAAAAAAATTTTAACAAAATTTTAAAAAAAATTTTTTTGCCTCAGCTGGGATTCGATGCCACGTCTTCTCTAACCAGTATACACGTTTGTATGTATGTATGTTGTTGTTGTAATGTTGTTTTTATGAAAAGAAAATCGAGGTGGTCGTGGGTTTTTGCTCATATCTCAGTTGTTTATGTACCGATGTTTCTGATTTTCAATACCGATCTACTCCCGAATATTTCTGATATTTTTATACCTTACCCGGGTCCAACCTATGTCGGGGGGCTTCAAAAAGTTGATTTCAACATACACACGGACAGACGGTCAGACGGACAGACGGTCAGACGGACAGACGGACAGACGGTCAGGGCTTAATCGACTCCTCTATTCATAAGCTTTCAGAAAATATATACTTTATGGGGTCGGAAATGAAAATTGTAGAAATTTCACACGGAATGACAAACCTATATATACCCTTTTTCACTGTGTGAAGGGTATAAAAATATGCACCATATAACTTCGAAAATACAGTAAATTGAAAATACAGTATTCACCCATTAGATCTCAGTTCTTAATCCCTCTAACATTACAAAATTAAAGCTTGCAAAAAATTACTAAACTCCTTGGTTGGCAAGAATTGCAGTAACCATTTAAAAAATTTTGTATTTTATACCCTTCACCTGTGGTGCATAAGGGTATATATAGCTTTGTCATTCCGCTTGTAATTTCTACAATTTTCATTTCCGACCCCATAAAGTATATATTTTCTGAAAGCTTATGAATAGGGAAGTCGATTAAGCTCTGTCAGTCTGTCCGTCTGACTGTCTGTCCGTGTGTATGTTGAAATAAACTTTTTGAAGCCCCCCGACATCGCTTGGACCCAGGTGAGGTTTAAAATATCAGAAATATTCGGGAGTAGATCGATATTGAAAATCAGAAACATCGGTACATAAACAACTGAGATATGAGCAAAATCCCACGACCACCTCGATTTTTTTTCACAAAAACAACATTACAACAACAACATACATACATACAAACGTGTATACTGGTTAGAGAAAACGTGGCATCGAATCCGAGCTGAGCCAAAAAAATTTTTTTTATTTTTTTTTTTAATTTTTTTTTAATTTTTTTTTTTATTTTATTTTATTTAATATATTATATATATTTTAATTATTATTTTTTTAATTTTTTTTTTTTTAATTTTTTTTTGTTTTATATATATTATATATATAATAATTTTTTTTTTTAATTTTTTTTTAAATATTTTTTTTTTAAATTTTTTTTTTTTATTTTTATTTTTTTTTGTTTTTTCAACATACATACGTGAATTTATAATTTTACAATGGGATGTTTTTATATATGTATGTTTTTTATATTTATGTACGTATTTTATATGGGATGAATGGTGATACAAACTACTGTTATTGCATGACTACACGTTGTGAAGGGTATATAAGATTCGGCACGCCCGCATATAGCATTGTTACTTGTTTTAGATGAGTTACTAAATTATACGAAACTATGATTTAAAAATTTGTTGTGAAAAATTCGATATATATTAAAAAAACTAATCTAATAAACATGGGATCTAAATTTAAACTAAAATGGCTAAGCCATGAAGAGTTAAAGTTCTGGGAAGTGCAAGATGAAAAAAATTGGAATTTTATCTAAATGAAAATATTGTTGACAAAATTAAAACACAAAAAGTAAGTGCGCTATATTCGGCCGTGCCGAATCTTATATACCCTTCACAACGTGTAGTCATGCAATAACAGTAGTTTGTATCACCATTCATCCGATATGAAATACTTACATACATATAAAAAACATACACACATATATAAAAACATCCCATTGTAAAATTATAAATTTACGTATGTATGTTAAAAAAAAATAAAAAAAAAATATTTAAAAAAAAAAATTTTAAAAAAAATAAATAAAAAATATACAATAAATATAAAACAAAAAATATAAAAAAAAAATATATAAAAAAAAAATTAAAAAAAATAATAATAACAAGTCAGAGCGCTATATTCGGCCGTGCCGAATATTATATACCCTTCACAACGTGTAGTCATGCAATAACAGTAGTTTGTATCACCATTCATCCCATATGAAATACGTACATACATATAAAAACATACATATATAAAAACATCCCATTGTAAAATTATAAATTCACGTATGTATGTTAAAAAAAAATAAAAAAAAAATATTTAAAAAAAAAATTTAAAAAAAAATAAATAAAAAATTTACAATAAATATAAAACAAAAAATATAAAAAAAAAATTAAAAAAAAATAATAATAACAAGTCAGAGCGCTATATTCGGCCGTGCCGAATATTATATACCCTTCTCAACGTGTAGTCATGCAATAACAGTAGTGTGTGTCACCATTCATCCCATATGAAATACGTACATACATATAAAAACATACATATATAAAAACATCCCATTGTAAAATTATAAATTCACGTATGTATGTTGAAAAAACAAAAAAAAAAAATAAAAAAAAAAAATTTAAAAAAAAAAAAATTTAAAAAAAAATTAAAAAAAAAATTATTATATATATAATATATATAAAACAAAAAAAAAATTAAAAAAATAATAATTAAAATATATATAATATATTAAATAAAATAAAATAAAAAAAAAAAATTAAAAAAAAATTAAAAAAAAAATAAAAAAAATTTTTTTGGCTCAGCTCGGATTCGATGCCACGTTTTCTCTAACCAGTATACACGTTTGTATGTATGTATGTTGTTGTTGTAATGTTGTTTTTGTGAAAAAAAATCGAGGTGGTCGTGGGATTTTGCTCATATCTCAGTTGTTTATGTACCGATGTTTCTGATTTTCAATATAGATCTACTCCCGAATATTTCTGATATTTTAATACCCTATGTTGAAATCAACTTTTTGAAGCCCCCCGACATCGCTTGGACCCGGGTGAGGTATTAAAATATCAGAAATATTCGGGAGTAGATCGCTATTGAAAATCAGAAACATCGGTACATAAACAACTGAGATATGAGCAAAAACCCACGACCACCTCGATTTTTTTTTCACAAAAACAACATTACAACAACAACATACATACATACAAACGTGTATACTGGTTAGAGAAAACGTGGCATTGAATCCCAGCTGAGCCAAAAAAAAAATTTTTTTTATATAAAAAATTTTTTTTAAAATTTTTTTTTTTAATTTTTTTTTTATTTTTTATTTAATATATTATATATATTTTTATTATTTTTTTTTTTTTAATTTCCTTTTTGTTTTATATTAATTATATATATTTTAATTATTTTTTAAAATTTTTTTTTTTAATTTTTTTGTATTAATTTTTTTTTTAAATTTTTTTTTAAATTTTTTTTTTTTTAACATACATACGTAAATTTATAATTTTACAATGGGATGTTTTTTATATATGTATATTTTTTATATGTATGTACGTATTTCATATGAGATGAATGGTGATACAAACTACTGTTATTACATGACTACACGTTGTGAAGGGTATATAAGATTCGGCACGGCCGAATATAGCGCTCTTACTTGTTCACTGTGTGAAGGATATAAAAATATAAATAATATATTAAATAAAAAATACGTAAATCAATTCGATTGATCACTTTAGTAATTTATATAAAAAACATTTTGATGGAGCGGATTAAATCCGTAATCATAGATAGAACCAAATGTTTTGCAATAATTAAATATGTTTTAGCGACCAATTTTGTAATGGAATATAGAAACGATATATCAGGACATAAGTATAATATATTAAGAGATAAATTGGTTGGTGCCATCAACTCTAAAATATATGTACATATGTAGATAAATTTTCCTTCAGTACGGAAAAAAACCATATAAACATTTCTAGAGCTTGGCTGAAGTGTCCGACTTGACAATCAGCATCAGGAAGACTAGTTACCAATTTCACATATGAAAGCAAAGAGAACTGGCTTTAGATTTTTTAAATATTTCCAAAATGTTTTCAATGTTGACTGTACTTTTTTTTCTGTCAATATTAAAAAAAAATTTGAGATAAATCGCTAAATTTCCCCCGTAATTAAAAAAATTTAAAAAAATTTGGGAATTTTTTTAATTTTTGTAATATAAAAAATATACCTTAAGAGATATATTTTGGAAAATAGTTGGCAATAGTGTTTCTAGTTGTTATCGAATCCACTGAGGTGAAAGTGTGTCTCGTTGCTGAAGATGGTTTTCTTTGTAAAGTCACAAAATGCATTTTGTTTTAAACGCCCATTTTCGTTAAAGGCTTCAACATTCTTACGCGCTTCTCAATTGTATATCTCACCATGGTTGAATTTGTCAAATACTGAAACAAAGAAATGTCAAATTAAGCTAGGTATATATAAAAGATTTTTGATCAGACTACAGAGAGGTGCTATAATGGGTGCTTAATTCTATCGAAGCAAAGTTACATGGTAAATAATTTTGTTTATTTTTTGTACAGTTTTTAAATTTTGTATAAGTTACTTTGTCACTGACTTTTGAAGGCGGTGTAAAAATCGAATGCAAGTATGCTTAAGCCTAAAATCTGTTGAGATATAACCTTTAAAACCTTATTTTTTTAGGATATTGGCAGGATCTCTGATGAAAATAAAAGTTTCTACACAATGTATCATACGATGAAAAACTTTTTATTTTACCGTTTTACAGAACAAGAACTAGTAGGTCTTCTAATGGAACCGTCAACTTATGTTAATTTATGTTTGTCAATAAACTGCATATTGTGTTTTATAGTTACTTTAGTAATATATTTTTCAATATTTTATTTAGCGGGTCACTGATATTTAATCGTAGGTGACTGAATTCCAACGATTCATCTTTATAATTTCTGTTTGAAGGCCCATACCCATTGATCCAGTAATAAAACCAATATTTTAAATGCTAACAACCTAAAGTCAAGAATTCATGGCTTAGTTTATTAATTTATAAATAAGTAATAATAATCATAATATAAAAGCGAAGCTTGTTTTACAACTTTGCAAATTTTGAATCATGTTATTAACGTCAATTCGAAATTATTTTGTTTGCATTTCTTAAAAATTAAAATATTTATTAATGTTAATACAAAAATTCATCTGTATGTATGTAGGTATACTCCAAAATAGTTTAAAATTAAAATTTATACTTTCCTTAAAATATTCAAATTATACATATTTCTAATAAGATTTAAATTACATTAGAAAATTAGGGCAAATTAAATCAGTACATTTAACAGATAATAATTATTGTTTTCGGGATTTTAAAAAATTCACGTTTAATGGAGTAATTAAAAATTTCCATTTTATTTTGTTAAAAAAAATATGAGCACTTGTTATTATTATTGTTTTTTATTATTGATGTTTCCAAATGTCAATATTAAACGAGAGCAATCTCTTTGGGGGGCAAAATATATTGTTATTTATACAAATATATGTATGTTGATACTCAAAACAATATATATTTTTTTTTCACTAAAAATAAAAACGACAACAAAAAGCGCCTAACAACAAAATTAATAACAGTTTATTAATAAATGTGTTGAAATGATAATGATAAGAATTTTGTTCACTTTGTTTTCATTAACTTTTAAATTTGCCTCTTTTAAATTTTGTATTCTGTTTATAATTTTTTTGAAAGAGGTGTGTTTATTTCATTTGAATGTTAATGTGAACTTTTTAAAAATATTAAAAACTTTTGATAATCTATTACAACTTTATCGCACATACTTATATTTATTATTTGTTGTTATGGATGTGTTTTTGTGAATAAACTTTTGATGTATAAAACGTGTTAATTTAATACAATAGGCCAACAACAAAGGTCTAATTTATAACATTAGAATAAAGTTCTAGGTTTATTTCCTTTTAATTTGTTTACATAATTAATTACGAAAATAAACTAAGTCATAAACGTGGCTTTGCAATATTCACATGGTTGTTCTTTAACAAAAAAAAAAAAAAAAATTAAAATGATTCAAAATTTTCCAAAACAAAAGTCTTAAGGAAAATCCTTACATTTTTTACTATTTTCGCACATGCAAGTACATTCATTCATACATATATATTTAACATTTGTGTTTTTTTTTCCACAAATGAAAAATAATAATAATAACACTAGCAAATAGTATATATTTATTTTATATATGTATGTATATGTATTATATTCATATATTTAATTTTTTATTTATTAATATATAATAATGAACTAAATCCAGAAGTGATTAATTATTCACTCAATTAAAAAAAACGTAAACAAAAATATTGATCAAAAATACTTATTTTACAAATATGTATAAACAAAATAATAAATAATTATATTCGTCTTAGTCTTTGCTGACATTTCATAATAAAACATTAATATATCATAATATAGTAAATATCGAAGGTAATAATTTTGGTGTTCTATGATTTTATTACTTCTGATCTGTATAGTTGTGTATAATCAAATGTTTAAAATATGCTGATTATTTAAGAAGTTATGGTTTTTGTAACAAAAGCTGCAAAATGTACCACTGTGCGTCGATATACGTTTATTGAACTCAAAACATAATCTTTAACTTTATAGCCAGATAATAATTTCATTTTTATACCCTTCACCTGTGGTGCACAAAGGTATATATAGCTTTGTCATTCCGTTTGCAATTTCTACAATTTTCATTTCCGACCCCATAAAGTATATATTTTCTGAAAGTTTATGAAGAGAGGAGTCGAGTGACCGTCTGTCCGTGTGTTGGTTGAAATCAACTTTTAGAGCAACCATATGTTCCTCAGATCTGTGTATGGTATCAATCTTTTGGATATATCCGGGAATGAATCGCTAATGAAATTCAGTATAACTGCCCCATAACTTTCTGAGATATGAGCAAAAGAACACGACTGCCTCTGTTTTTTCCCATATTTTTACCACCAAAATTAAAAATTTTCAACCATGGAATAATTTATAGTTACCTTTGTACCTTTATGTCTGTAGATATAATATGCCTTTAGAGATATTCGTGACAAATTTTGGATAAATCGGGCCCTAATCGCTAACGTTATAGGCAAAAAAATTTTGATTTATATATATATTCCAAAAATTTACAAACGAAAATCAATTATAATATTGTTATAATATGCCTTTAGAGATATTCGTGACAAATTTTGGATAAATCGGGCCCTAATCGCTAAAGTTATAGGCAAAAAAATTTTTATTTAAACATATATTCCAAAAATTTACAAACGAAAATCAATTTTTTTCAGCTTCTGGACAACCGATATTGGTATTGGTATCATCTGAAAGAACTTTACTAGCGTAATATAAGGACTATAAAAATTTACATTCATGTTGGCCGCCACTACAAAATGCCAGACAATAAATTTATATATGGGTCAAATCTGGTATTTTAAAATGTAACTTCTCGAACACCCTCAATATTGGTATCAAATGAAGGGCTTGACCAGTAGAATACAGTAAATTATTCTAAAATGTAAAATCCAAAATGGCGTCTTAAACAAAATGGCGGAAATTTGTTATATATAATTTATTTTAAATTTTCTTTTTTTGATTATTTACTTTTAATTTAAAATTTTTATATTAACAATAGTTGGCTAGTGATCGAAACTCAAACATTAAAAATCGAGATCGATCAATGTATCAACTTTGTCATTTATTGCTTCGAACTACTTAACTCTTTTTATGTACATTTGCAGGAGTATATTCAGTTTGTCATTCTGTTTGTAACACACCAAAATATTTATTAAAGCCCCATAAAATTTATATTTTCTGAGTTCTGGTTAAATTGAATACTCTAGTTATATGCGTCCGCCTGTCCTTCTATCCGCCTGTTGCAAGCACGTTAGAGGTCGAACGGAAAAAGTTAAGGATGTCGGAAAGAGAAAGAAAGAGAAAGAGATTTATAGGTTGTAACGCAAGAGTAGGTCATAAAAATGTGTTTCGATCAAAATCAGGGTTTAAATGTTTATGCAGCACCAACTTTCCAAGCACACACACATACTTCTTTTAACTAATATTTCACGCAAGTATTATCCCATTGTCATTCTAAAAATATTTCTAGTTGCATTTTCAATTGTTTTGTTTTTCTGCTGGCAGTATTATTGATATCCCTTTTTTTGCAATTTATGTGCTGCTATTTGGGAATGGAAAAGAGTACAATATTAAATGTACATACATATATGCAGTTCTTTTCATTCGCTCAGAGAATTGCTATATGAAGGCATGTAAAAAACAAAAGTTTCAAAAGCCAGGTTATACTGTGTGAACACAAATTCAATTAAAAAAGTTTTTCAATAAATATCCAATACTATAATAACCATGGTGTAATTATGTAACGTGATAACAATTCGGAGAGGATTTTTTGATAAGATTTTTATTATATGAAGTATGACAGTTGTAAATTATAGGAGAGGAGAGGGAATGTATGAAATTTTGACATATAAAAAGAAGCAAAATTTAAAAAGTAATAAAACTGACAAAAATAGATGTATGATTCTGAAATTTTGCAAACATTGCTTTTTGGTCAAAAGCTTTGTACTAACGGAAAATAAATGTGACACTCCCACTTTTACTCCCGCCTTCCAAATAACGCTTTATCTCAAAATCATATTATATCTCTATCAATAAAGTTTTTGGAAGAATAAAGGACATGCACCTTTCACGTAATCTATTGTTAATGAAATTTAAATGCTTATGAAACCGACAGAATTAGAGGTATGCCAATGAAATTTCGCATATACAGCTTTCTATTTAGTGTCACTGTTATGCCAGAAAATTCATATAACTTTTCTATGGACAAAGTTCTGGAAGAATAAAGGACTGTATTGAAATATCGAAGTTTTATTTATTAGCAGAAAATATATTGACACGCCTATTTAACTCCCACTTTCATTGAAAGACTAAATTTATGAAAATATTTTAATAGCATATCAAAGTTATCCAAAGATACTGATACACATTTTAGTATAAAGAGATTATTTCATCGCGATTACTGTTAATAAAAAAATATTTT
Source organism: Phyto melanocephala (assembly GCA_941918925.1). Lineage (NCBI taxonomy): Eukaryota > Metazoa > Arthropoda > Insecta > Diptera > Rhinophoridae > Phyto > Phyto melanocephala. The sequence continues at coordinate 38,229,427 of OW799237.1, forward strand.
GTCATATATAAAAGTACACAAAATTGGTGGTGGGTATCAAAAATTCCGCACAGCCGAATATGGTGCTCTTGTTGTTTAACAAATTAACATAAAGAGGCAGCATTAAAAAAATAATTAAAATGAAGCTTTGAATTGCACCAAACAGGAAAACACGTGTTAACTGCTGCTAGAAATTTCACAGCACAACGAAAACAATTGAAACTAAGCTAGAAACATTTACAGCACAACAAAGAAAAGAAGAAGTGTTTGTGTGCGATCTTAGTTCAATGAAACTTTTGTGCTACTATAGCACGAAACAAGTAAGAGCGCTATATTCGGCCGCGCCGAATCTTATATGTATATCCTTACAACGTATAGTCATGCAATAACAGTAGTTTGTATCACCATTCAACCCAAATGAAAAACGTACATACATATAAAAAACATACATATATAAAAACATCCCATTGTAAAATTATAAATTTACGTATGTATGTTAAAAAAAAAATAAAAAAAAATAAAAAAATAAAAAATTAAAAAAAAAATAAAAAAATTAAAAAAAACAAGTAAGAGCACTATATTCGGCTGCGCCGAATCTTTTATACCCACCACCAATTTTGTGTACATTTAAAGCACAATATTTATTATTTTGTTAATCGCTATGGAATAATCTCTTTATAATAAAATATGTATCACTTTCTTTGTAGTGGGTGGTTAAATTTTAAGGGCTTATGTTGAAGGTGAACTACACCTAGTCTTTAAACTTGTTTTTTGCACTTCACTTGACATTTCTCAATCTCAAACTTACTCAATTCGATCCGTATAAAGATACGCAAATAAGCAACGCTTTAAAGTTATTCAGGTTTTTTATAAAAATGGGCGTTCAAATTAAAATGCATTTTTTGCACTTCGTAATTCTTTTGATCAACATAATCGCTCAAATTCGTCCACAATCGGGAGAATTGTAAAAAATATTTAAATTTCTGCAAAACAGGTCTGTATAAAATGTTAGAAAATCTGTGAATGCCTTCTTAGTTCGTTGAATGGGAACCATTGCTGTACTTTTGCGGTAGTGGGGCAAAAGAGCAGTCAACCTCGACTCATCATCATGCCCAACAATTGAGCATCAACATTGTCATTGAAAATTTGGACCATCAGATAGAGGAGTGGCGCCAAGGATGGGGGGGGGGGCTATTTGGTCGATATTTTGTTAAATACATAATTGAACCGTACAAATATTATCATTATAAAAAGAAATGATAATAATTTCTTAAATAATTTGTGTTTTATTTAAAATCAACATTGGCCTTTAAAATTTAACCACCCTTAATAACTTCGACATGATAGTAAAATGTTTTCGTAAATTTAGTCTTTTAGTGAAAGTGGGCGTTAAAGTAGGCATGTCAATAAAGTTTCTGCTAATAAATACAACTTAGATATTTCAATATAGTCCTTTATTTTCCCAAAAACTTTGTCAATAGAGAAATTACATGAATTTAAGATAAACCGTTATATGGGAGGTAGGCGTTAAAGTGGGCGTGTCACCTAAACTTTTTGGCACAACAATGACATTGATTAGAAGGATATATTTCATCATCGTACCTCTAATTTTGGCGGTTCTATGAGCTTTATGAGCGTGTCAAAGTTGTTTTTGCGAATGAGTACAACTTAGGTGTTTCAATATAGCCCTTTATTATTCCAAAATCTTTATTAATAGAGAAATTATATGAATTTAGGTAAAACTTTATATGGGAGGTGGGCGTAAAAGTGGGCGTGGCATCTTTATTTTCTGGCACAGTAATTACATTGCCTAGGGGATATACGTAGTAAATTTTATCATCATACCTCAAATTTTTGCGGTTTTATGAGCTATTAAATTTCATTAACGGTAGATAACGTGAAAAGTGGGCGTTATAGTAGGCGTGTCAAAGTTATTTTTGCGAATGAGTACGACTTAGGTGTTTCAATATAGCCCTTTATTATTACAAAATCTTTATTATTAGATAAATTTTATGAATTTTGGGTAAAACGTTATATGGGAGGTGGGCGTAAAAGTGGGCGTGGCACATTGATTTTCTGTTACAAAAAAGCCCTTCACCAAAAAGCAAAGTGTGCAAAATTTCAGAGCCGTACATCGAATTTTGTTGCTTTTATGACGTTTTTGTTTTTAAATATACCGAAAAATACACTGTGCGGTAAAAATTTTCGTACATTTTGATCGATAACTCCTCTCCTAATGCATATTGTTTTTACTCAGGAAATATATATTCGAAGTTTCATGAGTCTACGTTAATGCGTTTGGACACAATTCCATTTTATTCGATGTTCGATGGACACGGTTTTTTAGACCTACTCTTGCTTTTCGAGCTAAAACTCTCTTCCTTATATTCCGATTTAGCCCATTTTCAATACCAAACAAACCTTGTCTATAGGAAAGATTCAGGCAAAATTTGAGCCCCCTATCTTTTTCGGTGCGACCTCTATCGTGCTTTCAACAGACGGACAGACGGACGGACATAGCTAGATCGTCATCAAATCAAACCCTGATTCAGAATATATATACTTTATGGGGTCTAAAATGGATATTTCGATGTGTTACAAACGGAATGACAAAATGAATATACCCCCACCATTTTTTTGGTGGCGGGTATAAAAATATTTACAATATATATAATAAATAAAAAAAAAAAAAAAAATAAAAAAAAAATTTAAAGAAATATTAAAAAAAATAATAAAAATATAAATAATATATTAAATAAAAAATAAAAAAATATTAAAAAATTTTTTTTTTTTGGCTCAGCTGGGATTTGATGCCACGTTTTCTCTAACCAGTATACACGTTTGTATGTATGTATGTTGTTGTTGTAATGTTGTTTTTGTGAAAAAAAAATCGAGGTGGTCTGGGTTTTTGCTCATATCGCAGTTGTTTATGTACCGATGTTTCTGATTTTCAATAGCGATCTACTCCCCAATATTTCTGATATTTTAATGCCTCACCCGGGTTCAAAAAGTTGATTTCAACATACACACGGACAGACGGACAGACTGACAGAGCTTAATCGACTCCCCTATTCATAAGCTTTTAGAAATGAAAATTGTAGAAATTTCACACGGAATGACAAACCTATATATACCCTTTTTCACTGTGTGAAGGGTATAAAAATATGCCGGTCATCAAAAAATTAAGTATTGTTGAATAATTTTTATATGTGCTTGGAGGAAATTGCAGAATAATGCTAGGCGCACAATTGGGACGAACGACGAATTTTTCGTCGCGAATATTCGTCATCAAAAATAAAACACACGTCAGTCGAAGTTCGCTATACGCGGCGAGCTCTGAATTAGATTTATTTCTATTCCTTACGCCGGCGAACGACGAACAAATTAATACAAGGCGACCATTTTTTATTAAATTTTGGTTTACTTCTCAACTTTTAAAGAAAATTAAGTTAGTTTTTACTTTAATAATTGTTTTATTTTTTATTTTAAAATATTTAAAGTAAGTATAAAAAAGTTAAGTACAAAAATTTGTGTTTTTGCAAATGTTAAAGTTTATTAAGTGATCTTTTTTTCTTATGGTCACACTATTAGCTGTTATACACAAACAAAATTTTTATTATTGTTTAATGCACGTACCCACAACATTTTTGCAATTTTGCAATTTTCCCAATTGTGCGCCGAGCATAATGTTGCAGTTTTTTAAACAAACATGTAAAAAAGCAAAGCATTTCTTAAGTACTTATGACACTTGCTTCTTTCTGTCTCTTCTTAATCTAAGATTGAACAAGTGAAAAAGGTAATGCTAGATAGAGAGAACTGTGCATGGTTTCTGTTTTTTTTTTTCAATGTTGCCTCTTTTACAATGGCCTTATTCTTTATGGCCCTATGCTCCATATATCGTCTACAAATCGGACAGGACATGGTAACTTAAAATGTCATCTGAAGAGGATGCAGATCGTGGATGATGATATTTGTAGAATGTGCCTGGAGGATGCCGAGACGGCAGCGCACGTAGTATGCGAGTGTCCGGCGTTGGCGAGCGGAAGATTAAGGATCACAGGCAAGCACACTTTAAGTGTGAGTGCGATGGGGGACCTTAGTCTGAGGGAGATGGATGCTGGCGATTACAAAGGACTGTGCGACGAGGATTGTCGACAATCACCAGTCGGCAGAGTGAAATCGTTTTCCTAGTCCAGAGCAAACGCCGGTTGTGTCGCGGGACTCAATGATTGAAGGTATACTGATCGGTAGACACGAAATCACTGAGAAGCGAAGGGGGTCGAAAAGGGACCCGTGATAGTAGTGGTCTGCTTCGATATTCCCCCTACATGTGTATAATCGGACAAAAAGGATATAAAGTAAAAAACTAAGCAGTTTAACTAAAAATAGCTGGATTAAAGTGTAAAACGAAAAAAATTAAAGTTAAATTTTTTTTTGACATATTACCCTTTTTTATTGTTCACATACATAAACGTTTTGAGATTTTTATTTATATGACTGAACTCTTTGCTCTTATTAGGACAGAAAAAAGCATGTGTCATAAGGTCTTTAGCAGCTGTATTATTTTGAGATGAAACAGCTGCTATAATATCAGCATGACGAGAAAAAATGTTGATGTGTGCTAGAAATCACAATTAGTATATTAACAATTGTAAACCCTGAATAAAATGGAATTGTGCAATGATGGAGAATACTAAAAATTAATAAGTATATTTACCGAGTAGATGAAATATGTTTTCCTGAAAATTGCACAAATCCAAATTTTACAAAATGACTTTTAGATCGAGATGTAGAAAAATTTACTTCGCACAGTAACATTTCTAGTCTATTGAAAATTTCAAACGTCATAAAACTGACTAAATTAAATGTACGATGCTGAAATTATAGAAATATAGATGACACACTCTCACACATCCACAATACGATATCGATAATTACCGTGATAAATCTTTTAACCCAAGAAATACATTTGAATCATTCCTGTGTTTGCTGAGATTATCTGTAAATACTTATACATAAGTGGCATTGGTTCGTTTAAATTTAAAACATTTGTCCGTCTACCCGTCTGTCCATGTGTTTTTGAAATTAACTTTTAGAAGCCCCCACATATTATTTAGATCTGTATGTTGTATCAATCTTTTGAAAATATTGGGAAATGAATTGCTTTTGTAATTTAGCACGATCATCCCATAACTGAGATATGAGCAAACAAACACGATTGCCTCTGTTTTTTTCACATTTTTAAAAGAAAAGTCAAAATTTTTGTCCCAGGTTAAATTATAGAAACTTTTGTTACTATTTATGGATTTGATATGTCTCTAGGGATATTCTTACATATTTTGGTTAAATCGGTTAATAACCGGCAGAGTTATAGGCAAAAATAATCTTAAACAAGTAAGAGCACTATATTCGGCTGTGCCGAATCTTTTATACCCACCACCAATTTTGTGTACATTTAAGCACAATAATTATTATTTTGTTAATCGCTTGGAATAATCTCTTTATAATAAAATATACATCACTTTCTTTGTAGAGGGTGGTTAAATTTTAAATTTAAAACAGAGGCCGAATTACGGCACTCGAACGTGATCGAAATTTGAAAACTCTTATTAGAATCTCTATACCTAAAGCACGGCGTACTCGATCGTTCGAGTAAAATTTCGATCGATATCGAATGCCGTAATTCGGCTCCAGGTCTGTATAAAATGTTAGAACATCTATGAATGCCTTCTAAATTCGTTAAATGAGAAGCATTGCTGTTTATCGCGATAGTGTGGTAAAATAACAGTCAACTTCGACTCATCATCGTGCCAAACAATTGAGCATCAGCAATGTTATTGAAAATTTGGACTATCGGATCGAGGTGTGCCGTTGAGGTCTCGGGGGCCATTTGGCCGATATTTTGTTCCACACATAATTGAACCATTCAAACATTATCATTAAAAAAGAAGTGATAATAATTTCCTAAATAATTTGTGTTTTATTCAAAATCAACATCGGCCCTTAAAATTAACCCACCCTTTATAACTTCGATATGCTGGTAAAATGTTTTCGTAAATTAAGTGTTTCAGTGAAAATGGGCGTTAAAGTAAGCGTGTTTATAAAATTTCTGCTAATAAATACAACTTAGATATTTCAATATAGTCCGTAATTCTTCCAAAATATTTATTCATTGAGAAATTATATGAATTTGAGATAAGGTATTATATAGGATGTGGGCGTAAGAGTGGGCGTGTCACCTAAATTTTCTGGCATAACAATAACATTGACTAGAAGGATTTCCGTAGCAAATTTTATCATCATACCTCTAATTTTGTCGGTTTTATAAATTTAAATTTCATTAACATTAGATAACGTGAAAAGTGGGCGTTATAGTAGGTGTGTCGAAGTTATTTATGCTAATAAATACAACTTATAAATTTCAATAAAGTCCTTTATTATTCGATTTATAGAGAAATTATAAGAATTTGAGAGCAAACGTTGTATGGGAGGTTGGCGTGTCACATTTATTTTCCGTCAGAAGAAAGCTTTTGGCAATTTTTGGGTAGATATATTGTTTTTGCTCAGGTAGTTTATATTTGGAGTTTCATGACTCATACGTAGATGCTGGTGGACACAATTCCATTTTATTCGATGTTGGAAGGACACGGTTCTTTCGACCTACTCTTGCATTACGAGCTATAACTTTCTTCCTTATATTCCGATTTAGCCAATTTTCTATTCCAAACAAACCTTGTGTATAAGACATATTCTGGCAAAATTTGAGCCCACTAGCTTTTTCGATGGGACCCCTATCGTGCTTTTAACAGACGGACAGACGGACGGACATAGCTAGATCGTCATCAAATAAAACCCAGATTAAGAATATATATATACCATTTTTTTGGTTGCGGGTATAAAAACTAAAATACTTAAAAAACACTTTACAAAAAAATTTGTTTAGCCCTTTTACTAAAATTTTGCAAAAAATATTTGACCTTGTGTCACAAAAATAGGTCTGGTGATCACGGTCGGATCGTCCCAGGTATACAATGGGGTATAGGGGTAAAGAGGAGAGTTTTATCTACTAAATGGTGCTAATTTCTTTTTGTTATCTTATGTTTTCTAGAAGTTATGGTGTATTAAAAAAAGGAATTTAGGAAAATTTAGACCTAAAGATAAAAAAAAAATTATTTCTAAACATTATAAACAATTTATTTTCATGTACTAATGGCTAACAAATTTTAAAATTATACAAAACTTATTTCGTTTGAAAATCTTTTAAAAGTAAAATGTTATAGAACTTTAAAAATCAAAATCTTACTAATAAGTTTCCCGTTTTAGCAAAATGCTGAGCATGTCTATTTTGAATCACCCTGTGGCCCTTAAAATTTAACCACCCTTTACAAAAGAATAGATAGATAAAAAAAAATTTAGTTAAAATATGTATTTTAAATATTCAAATACTTATTTTAAATCTACTGATGCACATTTTTTTTTAATATTTTTAAATCTTAAACCTCATAAGACTGTGTGTACAACTATATGTAAAGTTGGGCACAAATCATTACTCTAGTTAATTTTTGTCAACAAACTTCGGTCATTTTCGTTTTCACAAACCCCTATAAAATTCCTTTGTAGTTTGTGCAAAAAATGTTACTAGAGTCATCTAGTGTTCTACGTGATGTTTAGCAAAGACATCATCCTCAGTGTTTGCAAAATGTAGTGGCGCCTTCAACAGATGTTGCCATCTGCAATGAACAAATACTAATGAATATGACTAATATATTTTTAAAAAAATTTAAAAAAAAGTGGGCGTGGCACATTTATTTTCCGTTATAACGAAGACTTTGACCAAAAATCCATGTTTGCAAAATTTCAGAACCGTACATATAGTTTTGTCTGTTTTATTACGTTTTAAATTTCAAATATACACTGAGCGGTATAAATTTTCGTACATTTTGACCTATAACTCCTTTTCTAATGCATAGATTTAAGCAATTTTTGGGGAGAAATATTCTTTTGACTCGAGAAATATATATCCGAAGTTTCATGACTCTACGTTTATCCGTTTGGACACAATTCCATTTTATTCGATGTTAGAAGGCCACGGTTTTTTCGACCTACTCTTGCTTTTCGAGCTATAACTCTCTTCCTAATATTCCGATTTAGCCCATTTTCAATACCAAACAAACCTTGTCTATAAGAAAGATTCTGGCAAAATTTGAGCCGTCTAGCTTTTTCGGTGCGACCTCTATCGTGCTTTCAACAGACGGACAGACGGACAGACGGACGGACATAGCTAGATCGTCATCAAATCAAACCCCGATTCAGAATATATATACTTTATGGGGTCTAAAATGGATATTTCGATGTGTTACAAACGGAATGACAAAATGAATATACCCCCACCATTTTTTTGGTGGTGGGTATAAAAATATAATTATTTTTAAATATACCAAATTATTGATGCTCCTAGGTAGGTAGGTAGGTAGGTAAGACTGGTGCAAAGTTACCCTCACACCTTCACTCGGAGACCATTACGGTCCATTGTGACGCCTTAATAGAGAGAAGAATAGAATAAGAATATAAATATTTAGAATAGAAGAGAAAGAGAAGCAGACAATTCCAGAGTCTCCGGCAGGAATCGAACCCGCAACCCCCAAAAAACTGACTTGTCCTTTTACTGACTAGTCCACAGGGGCACTCCAAGATGCTCCTAACTTAATTTTAAATATGCTAAAGACACCAGATTATAAATCGTAGCCTCGAAAATTATTGCCAAGAAAAACTGGCAAATCGGTTTAAAGTGAACTGAGATATAAGCATAAAAATACAAATGCATCTATATTTTTTCTAAAATTTACAAACGAAAAACGATTTTTTTTAACTTTTGGGCAACAGAGAGGAACGAGATGGGTGTCAAGAAATGGGTCAGTATTATCATCAATTGAAAGGACTTTGCCAGTGGAATACAGTTATCTCTGAAAAAGCTTAAATCCATGATGGCATCTAAAACAAAATTATGGATTTTTTTAACTCGATCAATAGAGGTATCAAATGTAAGGACCTGACTTACTAGTAAACTATGTAAAAATGGTGCTTGAAATAATAAAGAAATTGACATATAACATGAAATCTGAAATCTAAGCTAAACTACGATGTGTACATGATGCTGAAGGATATTACCTGATTCGGCATTCTTACTTTTTTTCTCTACTATTTTGCCAAAAAAAAGCTGCATCCCTCTTTGTGACATAAGAGTAGCTTGTTTACAGTCAACTAATGAGAAAAATTTTGAGTTGTTTCCAAATGTAAATTCAATTCATATCAGATTTGCTTAAAAAAAGGAAATATATTAATTGTGCTTGTGTTTGTGTCATATATAACAGTTTAGTTAAATGGTGTTCAATGCAATTTTGTGGTGCTCTTATATTTAGTTTTGGATTTATATTAATGAAATTATTGTGCAATAGTAATCGTTATATTAACACAATATCAAAAGCTACTCAAAAAGCTTTTTATATTTTGATAAACCTACTATATCTTATTTGAATAAATATGAATGATTGTGTGTTTACAGTTTCGATATTTTAAACGGCTTAATATGAAATTTGTCGCACAGATATAAACCAACCTAAATTCTCATAAAAAGAGGCTACCTTTGTACATAATTGCTTTTAATTTTATTGTAAATATTTCAAAGTTTATCCTGTTGAAAATATTTAAAATTTTAGTTGACTTCAGAACCAGTGCGATGTATGTATATATCGATGGTTTTATTTAAAAACCGTTTATCTCAAAAAACAATATCTAACTTTTATATTATACCATCGATATTAATGTATTTTAACGAAATTTTAAGTTTTAACATTTATAGCGATAAACTAAAGCAAACTTTGTTTTCCAATTACACTTTCCATAAATATAATTAAACCGATTATATGCAAAATTTTCGTGATTTTATTTAACTTTGTTTTATGTACATTATAAAATTACAATTAAAAATTATTGTTATTTACATTTTCTCTATTCATATTTGAAAGTTATCAGTCTAGAAAGTTTAAAAAGTTTTTATTTCTGCTCCCACAAAAATCACAAGAATTTATAAACTTTTAACACGTTCTTTTAGATTTTGTAATTCGTTATAAATGTCTTGCGGTAGATATGAACCGACTTGTGCTTTTAGATATTTCTCAATGTCAGCTACTTCTTGCTGCCAAAAGTCTTTGGGTAAATCGAAGAGTTGCTGTACATCTACTTTTTCAGCTAGGCCATTTGTGTTTATGGAGTCGTCTGCTGGCAGTAAACCAATTGGTGAATCTTTATAGCTCTGTTCACCCTCAACACGACGGAAAATCCAATCAAGTACTCTAGAATTGTCACCAAAGCCGGGCCAAAGGAACTTGCCATCATTACCTTTTCGGAACCAGTTGACATGAAAGATTTTGGGTACATTACCACGTGACTCCATATTGAGCCAATGTTGAAGATAGTCCCCGAAATTGTAACCGAAGAAGGGTCGCATTGCAAAGGGATCATGCATTATTTGTTTACCCTTATGCTCTGCAGCAGCTGTAGATTCACTGCGCATTGAAGCACCTATGAAGACACCATGTTTCCAATTTCGTGCTTCATAAACTAGAGGTACACCAGCTGGTCGGCGACCACCAAATAGTATGGCACTTATTGGGACTCCGGCGGGATCTTCCCAGGCAGAATCAATGATGGGGCATTGATGAGCAGGAGTACAGAAACGGGAATTGGGATGAGCAGCTACTTTACCGGACTCTGGGGACCACAGCTTTCCTAGCCAATCGGTTACGGTAACACCCTTAATATTAGAAGTTTCCATACCTTCCCAGTAAACACCACCATCTGATGTGGAAGCTACATTTGTAAACATTGAGTTCTTAAAAATGGTATTCATGGCAATGGGATTAGTAGACACAGAAGTACCAGGTGCCACACCAAAGAAACCATTTTCAGGATTAATAGCTCTTAAAACACCATTGCTATCGAATTTCATCCAGGCTATATCATCACCCACACATTCAACTTTATAGCCAGGCAAAGTTGGTGTCATCATGGCTAAATTTGTTTTACCACAAGCCGAAGGGAAAGCAGCTGCAACGTAGATTTTCCGGCCTTGAGAATTGGTGATGCCCAATATTAACATGTGTTCCGCCAACCAGCCTTCGCGTTTAGCAATGGTACTGCCTATACGCAATGCAAAACATTTTTTACCCAATAAAGAATTACCACCATATCCCGAGCCATAAGAAACAATTTCATTGTTCTCAGGTCTGTGCAAAATTATTGTTCTCTCCGGATCACAAGGCCATGAAGGCATTTGAATTTTATCGTCCTTGGGTCTGCCCACAGAATGTAAACATTTGACAAATTCACCATTATCCCTGTGAAGTTGGTCCAACACCTTTTGTCCGGCACGAGTCATTATTTTCATAGATTCCACCACGTATGGTGAATCTGTGATTTCGATACCAATTTTTGATAGAGGTGAACCCACCGGCCCCATAGAAAAGGGTATAACGTACATAGTACGACCTTTCATGCTGTTGGGGAAACGTTCACTTATAGAGTTTTGCATGTCTTCGGGAGAAATCCAATTCCCTAAGGCTCCAGGCGTGGCATCATTGGTAACCGGCACAGTTTGTTCTTTCACTGGTGTACATATAAATGTTCGTGATTCAACACGAGCAACATCGGCTGGATTTGTACGTGCCAACCAACAGTTTTTATATTTAGGCAAAGAAACAATAGTGCCCTGTTGAACCATGAGCTGTTTAAGTAATGAGCTTTCATCATTAGAACCATCGCAAATATGAACGTGTTCGGGGCGACAAAGATCTATGCATTCTTCGACATAAGATTTAACGGCAGCAGTAAGTTGGTTGGGATTGCCATATTGAAAGGAGGCAAAAGCACGATATGCCAAGCGGAAATTATACCTCAGCCTGGTGGAGGATAGTTTTGAACTGAAAAGAGAAAAATAATAATATTAGCTTAGTTTTAGGTCAGCATCTTTTAAACCTACGTTTATTTATTTTATAAATATAGTATGTATATGTGTGTATGTATGGATGAACATACTTATTTAGCTTAATTCAAAAATGTTTTAATGTAAATTATAGGTTAATAGAAAATTATAGGTACATTAATAAAACTTTAAATTGTATGCAATAAAAAATTTTCTGTGTAAACGTAAAAGCATATTTAAAGAAGAAAAAGAAAACATTTCTGCAAGAAAACCCTTACAATGTTAACACAGACTAACATTTCTAATACATTAGATACATACATATGTATGTATGTATATATTTTGATTTGATTTCAAATGCCTTCGAAAAAACAGGGATTTCCTGTCAGTAAAAAATAAAAGAAAAAATAAAATTAAAACGTCGTCTTTGACAGGGTACACTTAGAAAGGTAGTTAATCACAGAAACATTTGTACTTTGGTGCTTACAGTTGGTTTCAAACCCATTTAATACTTTTTCTTAGAAATGATTTCTGCAATTATGGTTTTTAGTTTGGTATCTTAAGCGTGTTAAAAAATTATTTAGGAGTTTAGAAAATTTTGATATATTTAAAAATATATACATATTTTCAAATAATTTTTGCCTATAACTCTTCGATTAGTGACAAATTTGTCCAAAATTTGTCATGAGTATCTCCACAGGCACACCAAATTTATAAATAGTAACATCCGTGTCTATAAATTATCTTAGGTCCGGAAAATTTTAATTTTTGTGGTAAAATAAGCTCAGATCTCAGAAAGCAATGGAAAGATTATGCTTATTTTAAATACCGATCTGCTCTGAAATATTTTTAATATTTTGATACCTTACACGGGTCTTTGCAATATCGGGAGGATTTAAAAAGTTAATTTCAACATACACACGGACAAACAGACAGGCAGACATATTATTATGAATTCCCTATTCATAAGCTTTCAGAAATACTTTATGGGTTTGGAAATGAATATTGTAGAAATTTCACATGGAATGAGAAACCTATATATACACTTTTACACTGTCCTGTGAAGGGCATAAAAATACTAGTTCTACTTGTAACCATCAATACAGAATAAAATAAAGGGTCGTTAAATTTTAAAGGACGATGTTGATTTTGAATAAAACATAAATTATTTAGGGAGTTGTTGTCATTTCTTTTTTATTATAATAATATTTGTATGTTTCAATTATGTATGGAACAAGATATCGGCCAAATGGCGGCCGCGACCTCGGTGGCACACCTCCTTCCGATGGGCACGATGATGAGTCCAATCAGCAATGGTTTCCTTTCAACGAACTAAGAAGGCATTTACAGATATTTTCACATTTCATACAGAACTGTTTTGCTAAAATTTAAATACTTTTCACATTTCTCCCGATTGTGGACGAATTTGAACGATTATGCTTACCAAAAGAATCACGAATTGCACGAAATGCATAACAAGCCTGAATAACTTTAACGCGTTTTTCGATTGTGTATCTTTTCATGGTTCAAATTGAGAAATATCAAATGAAATGCAGAAAAAAAACTTGACGTTCACATTCAACGTCGGCTCTTAAAATTTAGCCACCCTTTATAGGGTTGAAAATTAAACAAGTGTCTTTTTTGTGGTAAGCAATTAATTTAGCATTACAGTCTATTCATTTGACCGCCTAGATCGTGTAATATCACACCTCAGCTTTTTTTAAATTAGAAAATAAAGTTAAATAAGTTATAAAATCTTTATAGTGAATGCAAAAATAATAATATGGTTATTTACTAAAATTAACGGATTTTAAAAATAATCCCTTAGTACTTTTAGTATGGTTGCTATTTGTTGTACTTTAAAGAAAAGGAATACTATACCTCATGAGATTGTGATGCTTGTAGGAACTTATCTATAAAAAGATTTATTATAATATCTTAATCTTATGCATTTATAGAGACAAATTTAACAAATGTTTCTCAATTATGACATACAAACTATGAAGACACCTAAAGAAATCTTAAATCGTGTAGGGTATTTCACTTCATACCATATACATACAAACAAGAATTGGCAAACAAAACAAAATTGTTTAGGTGAAGGTGATCGACAAACAAGCACAAATTTTGTAAGTACATAAGCATTCAAGCATATGTATATTCAATCAATTACAACAAATACAAATCCAAAAATACTTACATAAGTAAGTATGTATTTGTATGCGGTTTTTGGAAGACAAGCGATCGTTTTGAGTGAGATTTTTGTTTATGTTTTGTTGTTTTAACAAAAACGCCAAATTTTTACTCTAGATAGCTACATACGTTTAAAATGATTCTTAAAAAAGTTGAACGTAAACACATACACACATGTACATATTTATATAGCGATAACGATAGAGCAAATTATTCGAGAATATAAAATAAAAACAAGCTTTTTTGTATATCTCAGTCTTTGTATTCGTTAAATGCAATATAATGTACATTTGTATACGAATGCCACTTATTTATTTGTATGATGAAATATTTCATCATCATTATTTGAGGTGGCTACTGCAGACTAAACGTTTCTAGAAATCATGTAGTCATTTTGAATAAGAAATTTTCGCTTTCGCTGTAAGATTAAAAACATATACAGCTACTAACACGCATACTTGTGTATATCTAGTATTTCTGGTTTATAGAATTTATAGTTGTTTCTCATTGAAAGTAAAAGAATCAAAACATAAACATGCCCGTCAGTAGTACATTGATCCCAATTGCAGATTAGCGGTTAACGCATAAACATATGGTTGCGATAATTATTGTCGCATGTTTTTATTTTTTGCTTATATAGAAGAGTGTAGTATTTTCTAAAAAAATCGATGGTCATCAACACAAGATTGTAAAAATCACAAAGAAATTAAAAATTTACATGTTGTCAACCTATAATCATCGATATGAAATTTGTATTTTTGTGCAAACTTGTTAAATTGTTTCAATGGCATTCTATAGATTTTGTTTATTTGATTAGAAAGGTACTAGCGTGTGCCCGCGACTTCAAAAATCCAAACATCTAAACATGCAAACATTCACATTTCTTAAATAAGTAGGAAATAGGATGTATAGATATTTATATATTGTGCTAAAGAACGGCTTGGTAATAATAATAGTAACAATTGAACATTTCTATTGTGTAGGCGTGAAGTTTAGTTTTCCATCAGAAATATGTTAAAATAAATAACTTCAAGTTTGAAAAATTTTTAAAAATCTTTCTGTTTCCACAGCTGGAGTTTTTTACATTTAGCGGTAACTCTTTTCGTTAACTAAAACAAACATTTAAGTCGTCAAGGAATTTTTGAACGTTGTGTTTCTTGTAATTTGCTTTAATACAAACAAAATTTTCTACATGATTTTTTTCCGTGTATGGATAAATTAAAAATTAAATTGGCCTTGACAGTGAAAAAAATTTACATATAGAGATTTACTATTTAGGAAATGAATTGCGAAAAGGACTTTTTTTCATACAAAATGTATTAAGATTAACTAAAGAACCATTGTTCCTAGGTAAACTTTTATGAAGCTATATTGTATATATGTACATATGTACCTTAAAGACTTGAAACGAAATTGTCAAATATTAATTTTCCTTTTAAATGACCTTTTTTAACGAAACCACAATGTAAATGAAAAATATAAAAATTTGTTATATATTATAATCTGTCTGGTTGCCTGAATGCGAACGAAATTTTTATTTACATATATTGAAAAAAAAACATTTCAAATTTGTTAGTGTTAAGAAAATAAAATAAAATTCTGTTCTCCGTGAAAAAAAAATTCGATAAAAGCCGTGGAACTTTGCTTCGTATGCCAAAAGATATCAACAAAAGAAAAATGTTGAGTGAAATTTGTGTGAAAAACTTCTCAGCTTCTGCCCTTATATGCGAGGACCACTTTTTGCCGACAAGTGTCATACGTTCAGGAAACAAAATTTTGGCATTTTTCTACTAAAGTTTTTTTCTCTAAAATTTCTTTTTTTTTTTAATATTTAAAATTATTTAAAAAAAAAAAATTTTAAGACTGTTTATATTAAGTAAATATTGTATGTTTCTGTATATGTACATTATCATTATCATTAAAAATTATTAGGTTATTCAAAGAACTTAAGAGGTCAATATGAGCCAATTAGTTTCTTGTCGGACAACCCATCTACACATTAAATACTACATTTCCGTCGCTCCGACATTAAGTATTTATGTGTATAATTAAAATCACGCGTGTTTTAGATTTTCTTTTTACGATTTCAAAAACATTTTAATCTTTTTTTATAAATCGCCACAAAAACAAAAACTAAAAAACAATAATGAAATAAATTCTACGAGTAGCATTGACGTCATCGTGGCATATAAATATTAGAAACCCGCAATTTTTAAAAAACCGGTTGTTTAATTATGTGATACAAATGCTGAAACTATCGGCTCTTGTATTTTTTTTTAACATTTTTCCTTTTAAACTGTCTATTTTCCTTTTATACCGTTCACTTGTGGTGCCAATTAATCCCAAATACAGAGTATATCCTTTCCAAATATTTATGAATAGGAGAGTGGATTAAAAATTTCCGGTCTGTTGAATGAAATCAACTTTTAGATGTCCGCACTTGTTGCACAAACTAATATGTGGAATTAATCTTTTGAAAATATTTGGGAATAAATCGCTATTAAAATCCATCATATCCCTCTAGGGATATTTTGGGCCAGTCGGCAAAAAAAAGAAAAAAAAATATATATATATATATATAAATAAAATAAATGTGACACGCCCACTTTTACGCTCACCTCCGCTTTATCTCAAATTCATATAACTTCTCTAATAATAAAGATTTTGGAAGAATAAAGGACTATATTGAAACATCTGAGTTGAGTTTATTGGCAGAAACTATTTCGATATGCCTACTATAACGCCCACTTTTAACGTTATCTACTGCTAATGATTAATATTCAAAAGCTCATAAACCCGATAAAATTAGATGTATAATGATGAAATCTCGTGCATACGGCATTTTTTCTTAAATTCAGATAATTTCTCTATGGACAAAGTTTTCGGAAGAATGAAGGACTGTATTGAAATATCGAAGTTTTATTTATAAGCAGAAAATATATTGAATCGCCTATTTTAGCGCCCACTTTCATTGAAAGACTAAATTTATGAAAATATTTTAATAGCATATCAAAGTTATCCAAAGAAACTGATACATATTTTAGTATAAAGAGATTATTCCATAGCGATAACTGTTAACAACAAAATATAAAATTTTGTGGTATAAACGTACATCAAATTGGTGCTGGATATCAAAAATTCCGCACAGCCAAATATAGTGCTCTTACTTGTTCATGTTCTAAACATCAGAGCGGTTTGATATGGACATGTAACTAAAGTAGAAAAAAATACACTGTAGAAATATGCAAAGCCCATATTATCGAAAAGCATTCCCGTTCTTAACCATCGGGAGAAATGAGAGTGATTTTAAGAGACAATTAGTAAATTGTTAAACAATCAGCAGAACAAAAAAAATTTTAATAAGCAAAATTTTAAAGTAAATTTCATGGTGTTAATTATATTAGCGGGATTTATTCTTGGTAGCATTTTTGCAATTAGTGCAAATATGCTCTAATTTTTTGCTACTAAGCGTGAGTGAATTTTTCATGTGTGTTGCAAACTAATGACAACAGCTGATTTTTAAGGTGTTTAAGAAACAATAAATCTTTTTTTTTAAATTAAAAAGTAAGATTCTGTGTTTTAATATTTTCCGAAAAGAAAGCAAATAAATTTTAAAAAAATTACAAAGCCTAAAATAACGGAAAAAGATAATATCATAATTTTTTTGGTCAAAAATGCCATGGATGAAATTGAATTTGTCGAGATTTTTAATCCTGAAAGTAACAAATTTGTGGGAAATTGCTTTGCACTGGCTTTTCGCTGTGCACATTTACTCAAGTGAGGCATAATAATTTGTTTTTGTAGTCGTGCAAAAGTTAAAATGTTTGCTAGGCTTGCACAGTCTGCCGACTTGCAGGGGTAGTTTGCATCAAAGAGTGAGTTCCGCTAATGTGATTGCATTTTGGAGAGAATTTTTTTAAAAAAATTTATTTTTTTATTGACAGCTGGAAATTATAAGCAAAAAGAGAAAATGTTTGAAATTTCGACATTTTTAGAGGAACAGCTGATGATCAGCTGAATTAGGTGAACCCTGGTAATTGTTTTATTAAGCAAACAACTTAAATTCAATAATTGTATCTCTTATTTCTAATTTTAGTTTATTGGTTGTTGGGTTAAAGCTGGTACATATGCATATCATTGGTGTTTATACCAGATCATCAGTAGACCTTAAAACCACGAAATGTATGAAAAAGTTCTTTTTTATACCCTTCACACAGTGAAAAAGGGTATATATAGGTTTGTCATTCCGTGTGAAATTTCTACAATTTTCATTTCCGACCCCATAAAGTTTATATTTTCTGAAAGCTTATGAATAGGGGAGTCGATTAAGCTCTGTGAGTCTGTCCGTCTGTCCGTGTGTATGTTGAAATCAACTTTTTGAAGCCCCCCGACATAGGTTGGACCCGGGTAAGGTATTAAAATTTCAGAAATATTCGGGAGTAGATCGGTATTGAAAACCAGAAACGTCGGTACATAAAGAACTGAGATATGAGCAAAAACCCACGACCACCTCGATTTTTTCACAAAAACAACATTACAACAACAGCATACATACATACAAACATGTATACTGTGCCCATGTTCTGTAACTCTCGCTACGAGAAACTTTTCACTTGAAACATGTAAAGTGGTACAGAAATACAACAAATCGAAACAAACAGCTGTTTTTTCTCACTGTACTGTTTCTGTAACTATTTATGCGAGAAATACCTGTCACGTAAGAAAAATACTCGTAAGCCATACAAAAAGTGTTTCTGTAAAGTTTTCAGGCGAGAACTTCTCACTTTGAACTGTCAAAATAAGTCACAAACAAAAAGACCGCGAGATTGCAAAAACTTTGAGCCAAAAAATATAAAAAGTCAAAAATCAGTGACAAAAACATGGAAAATGTAAAGTTTAAATGTTTTTTTTTATTATTAATGCATACATATGTATGTATTAATATTATAAATTTGTTATCGTTAAGAAAATTATGCGGGTTTCAAAGCAACAAAAAGGAAAATTAGATATCGAGTTTAAACTATCGAACCTTCTATAAAATATTTTGTAATTGAAATAATGTTTTTTTTGTGCTTTAAACTTTTATGTGTGTAAAAGAAAGAAATTAGGAAATGAAAAATTAATTACTTTAAATTTGAGGTTATAAATTTTCTTACTACGGGAAATAATTTATGGTAACTATCTTTGTTTAATTTACAAAAGTTTTTATATTTCTAAAAAAGATAGATTTTATTTTATATTGATTATATTTTTACAATCATCAAAGTCATTTAAAGTTTAAAAAACTAACTAACTAAATAAAATTGCTAAATTCTTTTCATTTATTTTTTTTTATTTCAATTTCGAAATAATTTTTATAATTTTTTTATTCCTTTTTTATTTAGACCTTAAATATTTACAAAAAGTGTTTATTGTTTAACCAAATTGTTTAATTTGTATGTCGTGTGTCCTAAACAAAAATCCTAAATACACCACCATCATCATTATGTTTATCATCAAAAGGAAACAATGTTACCAATGTCTTGGAAAGTGAAGGCAAATTTGTATTCCTTACACCTTTTCTCATAAAAGGTGCCTTCAAGCAGAACCATTGCTGATGATCTGCTTAAGCGATATAGTTTCTTAAATCAATTCTCCGGCATTTACAAAGAGTCTGTTGAATCGCACAACCTTTTGCGATGAATCCGCAACATATTCCTTTCATCATCCCCAACCGCTCTAACTAAAGCTGCATTGTACATTTTATTTCTTTCTTCTGCACTTATTTTTTAAACACTTTTATTTTCTAAATTTTATATGTATAGGGTGTTTTTTTAAGCCCGATAGAACTTTAAATTGTAAAAAATAACACAAAAAATTAAATTGTAATCAAAATTTTTTTTTTATTCGAAAGATCAATACGTGACATTAACATTTGAAAATGATTTCGGGCATATGGGCACCGCGGCTGTTCTTGACGAAGCGCATTCTGGACGTCCAATTTTGGGCCACTTTTTCGAGCACTGCTGGCCGTATGTCACGAATAACACGAACAATGCTGGCATCCAAGGCGTCAATTGTTGCTGGTTTATCAGCATAAACCAGTGACTTCACGTAGCCCCACAGGAAATAATCGAGAGGTGTCAAATCGCACGGCCTTGGAGGCCAATTGACAGGTCCATTTCTCGAAATCAACTTATCGCCAAATTTTGATTTCAATAAGTCGATGGTTGCGTTCGCCGTATGGCACGTAGCGCCATCCTGTTGAAACCACATCTCCTCCGGATCAATGTCATCCATATTTTCAAACAAAAAATCATTGATCATGGTGCGGTAACGATCTCCATTGACCGTAACGCGAGCTCCGGCCTCATTTTTGAAGAAATAAGGTCCGATGATGCCACCAGCGTGAAAACCGCACCAAACGGTGCATTTTTCTGGATGTAATGTAGTCTGTAGGGTCTCTTGTGGATTGGTCTCGCTCCATATGATGCAATTTTGCTTATTAACAAACCCGTTAAGCCAAAAATGCGCCTCATCGCTGAACACAATTTTGCGATTGTAATATTTATTAAAATCTGTATAAAATCTGTTATAATTTATTTTTTTTTTTTTTTATAAAAAAAACTTTTTTAATATGTAAATATGTAAATATTTAAATTATTATAAGTACACGTAAATTTGCCAACTTGCCTCAACAATGCTTTCATGGCGCTGAGGCCAAAAATAATTTTGAATTATATTGTACATGAATTGTTAATAAAAAAAAAAAAAAAAAAAAAAAAAAAAAAAAAAACTCGGACGTCCAGAATGCGCTTCGTCAAGAATTGCCGCGGTGCCCATATACCCGAAATCATTTTCAAATGTTAATGTCACGTATTAATCTTTCGAATAAAAAAAAAATTTTGATTACAATTTAATTTTTTGTGTTATTTTTTACAATTTCAAGTTCTATCGGGCTTAAAAAAACACCCTTTATTATTATTTCCGCACTTCTAAAGTTTAGTTTTTTTTTTCTTCTTCTTCTTCTTCTTCTTATAATTAAGTATAATTTTTGATAGCTCTAACGTAACAACGTAATCATAAATGGTATTTTTCGCCATGAGTTACAGATACACTTTTTTCTCACACATCGAGAAACGGTGGGATATTTTGTTTCATGACTTTTCGATGCGAGAAGTTCTCACTAAAGTTACAGAACATGGGTACTGGTTAGAGAAAACGTGGCATCGAAACCCAGCTGAGCCAAAAAAAATTTTTTTAAATTTTTTTTAAATTTTTTTTTTTTTAATTCTTTTTTTATTTTTTATTTAATATATTATTTATATTTTTATTATTATTTTTTTTTTAATTTTTTTTTTTTAAATATTTTTTTTATTTGTTTTTGTTTTATATATATTATATATATAATAATTTTTTTTTAAATTTTTTTTTAAATTTTTTTTAAAATTTTTTTTTTTATTTTTTTATTTTTGTTTTTTTAACATACATACGTGAATTTATAATTTTACAATGGGATGTTTTTATATATGTATGTTTTTATATGTATGTACGTATTTTAAATGGGATGAATGGTGACACAAACTACTGTTATTGCATGACTACACGTTGTAAAGGGTATTTAAGATTCGGCACGGCCGAATATAGCGCTCTTACTTGTTTATATATTCAAATAGATATGTTTAAATTTTTTACCCTTATTTTGAAGAAACAGACCTAATAATAACAAATATAAATACATTTTATTGAAAGAAAACTATAAAAGTTTTAGTTGGGCCCATTAATATAGTACGGGAATTAATATTGATTTGTTTTCCTTTTTTTTTACTTTTTGTTATTAAATTGAAATAATTTAATGTGAAACACACTTCTGGTTTTGTTGTGTAAGCTTTTTGTAACGTCACACACAACCCACAATAAAATTTCTGAAATGACCATGATCAATGGACTTTGAACCCCATTTTTAATCAGTGTAAAACTTTTCTACTATAATTGTACAGATGTACATATATATGTATCTATCTATGTATAAATATATAATTTGTCGTTGGTCTATTAACAAGCAGAAAACATTTTATTAAATGTTTGTCAGTCTGTCTGTCTGTCTGTTTAAGTTTGTGTGTTTTTTAAAAGAACTTAATTAAAAGAAATTAATAAAAATAAACATTTATTGTAAATATGCAATATTTTAAAGACTTTTCATCAGCTTTGGTACTTTTCAAATTACTCACGCGTAATTTGCATTTGAATATACTAATTGGCAGTTCGTTAATTGAAAGTTGCTCTTTTATAAATTCACAAAAATAAAATTTATGTGTAAGTACATCTGTGGTATGTAATACATAAATATGTACATTGTACATGTAGATGTACATGTAAATTAAAACTTTAAATTTATGTATATAATTTACAAATAAAGTAAGAATCGGTTCTTTGATATTTAGCAAATATCTATTTTTGGACTGGACTTACATTTACTACTATTTATTAGTTACTCTGTAAGAAGTTCAATAAAAATTTAATAAGTGAAATTAAATATTAACTGACTGATACTAACAAAGAATTTTGTAAAACCTGTATTTCAGATACACTGCTAAAATACCTAAAAAGAGTTTTGTGTTCATCGAACTGACATGAAATAAATATTTAATAATCATTAATTGGTAACATTAATTACAATATATTTTGCCAAACATCTCTTATACATACAAGATTTAATAGAATCAAACAATTTTAAGGTGTGATTACTAATGTTCTTTCATTTAAGTAAAGAGTATTCTACAATATACTTGGCCATCATGAAGTGTATTTACAGTTGAATTTATACAAAGTTTTATTTTTTTATAATCAGTTATCTTAACATTTTTAAAAACTGAGGTCTCAAAATTTTTTTCAATTAATTCAGATGAGTATCCTATATAATTTTTATAATTTTTTAAAATGTAAAAGGGGACGTATCACCAACATTACGAGTAATTTAAAAGAAAAAAATTTAAACGTTAGTTTTTTGTTTCAGGCAAATAAGAAGGTATGCAACCCTACATGCAACGTTGCTTTAAACTTCAGACTAGTTACCTATCCGTCCTTTTTTCGTCGATGTATCCAACTTTTGGCATTTGTGGTCCTATGACAGCCCAGGCAGTTCATTTGCATAGAGCTACATATATACTAGTTTTAATACTTGTTATTGGAAAACTAGTGT
Source organism: Phyto melanocephala (assembly GCA_941918925.1). Taxonomy (NCBI): domain Eukaryota; kingdom Metazoa; phylum Arthropoda; class Insecta; order Diptera; family Rhinophoridae; genus Phyto; species Phyto melanocephala. The sequence goes on from OW799237.1 coordinate 38,252,760, forward strand.
GACTACTAGATTTATATACTAGTATTTTTTACGGATATACAAAAGTAACGGGGTTTCACCTTATTTTTTTATTCATGACATGTAATTAAGGGAGAGCGTCACTTATAAAGTTTTAAAGTCGACATTTCATCATCTTAATTATTTTTAGAGAGTTAGATTTAGCAGTTGATTACAGTAAACGCGCTTCCAAGTCCAGCTTACTTTACTGAACTAGGTCGCTTTTCTGTTTTTTTATTTTTTAAAACAAATGTTATATTATCGAAAGTAAGCGATGAACAGTGCTGATGACCGCAAATTATAATTATACTAAAAAATAGTTTAAAAAAACTATATTAGAACCAAGGCGAATTCATACAGGTGAAATTATCAGCCCAGCTGATGGGGAGACTTTATGTCAAAATTGGTTGAATTTGCCTTATTAATGCAGGGAAGGGAAATGTGATTTAAAATTCTGTAATAAACAATTAACTTACATGTACTTTTTTGATAATAAATGTGCTAAATTTATGTATATTTGTTGCTTTTGCGTCATTAATAATGTGTTTCAAACAATTATATCCTTTTTTTAATCAAATTTTATTACATTTAATATGTAAAAACAACTTTTCCATCCCTGATATACGAATTGGCCTTGACATAAAACATCTCATGAAAAGTTGCTTTGTTGTATCAATTCGCCGTTGCATATTCCTTATGGATATGCCTTGATTAGAACTTGCGGTATATCATTCCAGAATTTGAATTTGCTTGTATACAAAAAAAATTGATAAATTATGCAACAGAGAATTGTGCGTAAATTTCAGAAGACCAGGTCTGTAGAAAATGTGAAAACACCTGTCCATGATCGCCCAGTTTGTTCTGCGTAAAACATTTATGTTGTTCGCGATAGTGTGGCAGATGAGCTGTCAACGTCGACTCGTCGTCTTGCCCAATAATTGAACATCAACAAAGTCATAGAAAATATGGACTATCAGATAGAAGTATGCCACCGAAGCCGCGGCGAGCATTTGGTCAATATTTTATTGCACACATAATTGCTAACAATAATTGATCCTTCTAATTTGAAAAATAATTTTAAGAAAATTCTCTCAAAACTTTTTATTTTATTTACAATTTACATCATGCATTTTAGTTGGACCACCCAATCGTATTTGACAGAAAGAAAGCTGATTCGAAAAATCAAGACTAAAAAAGAAACATGAAAGATGTGCAAATGAAGTGATCATTACTGAATGTGAAGGAAAAAAAAATATAACAAAACAAAAAATAGTACTATATTCGGCCATGCCGAATCTAATAATAGCCTTCACAATTTTGTACATTGGTATAGTTACCACAGCGTATAGTTATTTCAATACCATATCTGATTTTGAGTTTTAAATTTTTTTTCCTTATATGTCAATTGTTTACGAACCCATCATAAAATTATGAAATAAGGTCATGTAATAATTAATGGAATTTTGGTCCACTTGGGATTCAAACTAGCCTCTCTTGGTTTTATAGTTCAGTGGCATAACAACTAGACTACGAAACCTACGTCATAGTTTAAATTTGTTTTCAGATTTATTTAAAAATAATTTAGGGAATGCATATTTACATATGTATGTATACATATATAAATTATATATAAATATATATAACTTAACATGCAACTTTGAACATGTTGTTTGTAGTGCATAGAGTAATCTCATTCATATAAATTACGTACATACATACTTACATAGATACATACATAAATGTTTCATTATCTTTATAAAAATTTTATCCGCTTAAAAACATCCCATTGTCAAATTATAAATTGTGTTTATGTATGTATGTATGTATAAAAACAAATAAAAAAATTTTTTTTGTCTCAAGTGAATTTCGAACCTACGTTTGTCAAGTTTTTATTAATGTGCTATGATAAGACGAAATGATCTAGGTTTTTTATGAACTATTTTTTCTGATTTCCCGAATATTTCTGATACCTTAATACCCTACACGGGTCATGACGATGTTAGGGGGCTTCAAAAAGTTAATTCAGCATATACACGGACAGACGGATAATGCTTAATCGACTTCCCGATTCATTAGCTTTTAGAAAATATATACTTAATGGGGTCGGAAATGAATATAGTAGAAATTTCACACGGAATGCTAGAAATACCCTTGTGAAGGTGAAGGGTAGAAAAAAAATTTTGATGATAACCGCTAATTGAACTGAAACTCTCATTTTGGTCAGTTGTATGAATCATTGAGTTGAACAAGGTCTTCTTTGAGCTACACAACTCTAATTTTAAATTTGTTTTGACTTCCATGAATCTGTCACTTTTGCTACAATTATATGTATGATCAACATAACTACTTACTTAAAAACTTAACTGCAGGGTGCATATGTGTGTCTGTATGTACTAATTAAAATTGTTTTAAATCTTTTCTTTATTTTTATACCCATCACACAGTGAAGAAGGGTATATATAGGTTTGTCATTCCGTGTGAAATTTCTACAATTTTCATTTCCGACCCCATAAAGTATATATTTTTTGAAAGCTTATGAATAGGGGAGTCGATTAAGCTCTGTCAGTCTGTCCGTCTGACCGTCTGTCCGTGTGCATGTTGAAATCAACTTTTTGAAGCCCCCCGACATTGCCTGGACCCGGGTGAAAATCAGAAACATCGGTACATAAACAACTGAGATATGACCAAAAACCCACGACCACCTCGATTTTTTTTTTCGCAAAAACAACATAACAACAACAACATACATACATTCAAACGTGTATACTGGTTAGAGAAAACGTGGCATCGAATCCCAGCTGAGCCAAAAAAATTTTTTTTTTTTTTTTAATTTTTTTTTTAATTTTTTTTTATTTTTTATTTAATATATTATTTATATTTTTGTAATTTTTTTTAAATTTTTTTTTTATTTTTTTTTTGTTTTATATTTATTATATATATTTTAATTTTTTTTTTTTTAATATTTTTTTAAATTTTTTTTTAAAATTTTTTTTTTTTAAATTTTTTTTCTTATTTTTTTTTTTTTTTTTTGTTAAAGATAAACTATTCTTCCTCTTTTTTAGCTCGTGTGAACCAAAGATTACAATTTATTTCGTTCTTGTCGTATGTATTAATATTCATCATTATCACTACTACTAACAACTTAACTAATCACTAGTTGTAAAAAGTATATGTATGTTTGTATATACGTCTATTTAAATAAATATAAGTTAAAAGAGATTATAATTTTTTAAGTGTTGACATTTGTGTAAGTATTCAGAAGCTTTGTGCCATTTATGGCTTTATTTTTGTAGATATTTTCGTGTGCCTTTAGAATACAAGTGCTTAATGTTTTTTTGTAGACCAATAAATTTACTGGAGTTTACCGTTGATAATTTTTTCTTTAAAAAGCAACTGTATGCTGTATGTAAGCAAAATAAAACTTGATGAAGACTAGATTTAAAGGCAGGAAGCAAATTATAGAAAACTTAAAAATGACCGGTACTGCACACTATATAATGGTATTGATATTATGAAACACATATGTGATTACATACAATTTTAACTTAAGGATGCTTCTTTAAATTTTATTGATTTAATTTTCTAAAATGGTTCTCCTACAAATACTACTAGTTTTTCATTGGAATTGATAACATTTTACATGATAATGAGGTAATGAGATGACTGCAAATAAACTTTTAAAAATTTAATTGGAAATTAAAAATAAAAAAATCTGTTGTCCGGTTTTTCAAGCTTGTGATCAGTTTTTGAATAAAAATTATTTAATTTTTTCCAATATTTCTCTACCACATTGGTGAGCTTATACAGAGAAAGTTTTTTTTAATTAAAAAATTAACAATATAAATGGTAATAAAAAAAATATTTATTCTGCTTTTTTGAAAAATTTGCTTTGAATATTATTTATCGAAGATATTTACATAATATTTGATATACCCTTTATCATTATCTTTACAAAAATGTTAGTTAAAATTGCAAAAATTACTTAATCGTAGCGTAGCCTAGATTTAAGGTATTTCATGTCTAAAACCTAAGAGTTAGTTTCAGACTGCATGTTGGATTTGAAATTTTTTTATGATGTACTTTTTTGTACAAATTAACCCCATTATTGTTTCCTGTATTAAGGGAGTAAAAAATATGTTATTCGCTACTTTGCTTCGGAAGGCATTGTGACAGGGAATCTGATACGAAATATCCAAAAGGTACGCACCAAAAAAATGGAAGTTGTGCAAAGCGAATTACATTTTAAAGACTTCTAAATTATTTGTGTTAAAGCAAAATTTATAAATGACTCCCTAAATGCGAAACAATTTGTCATAAATGATGTGCTTAAGAATGAATGCAACATCATGCAGAATTTCTTATACAATTCATGTAAACAAACAAAATTAACTCATGTAACAGCGGATGATTTTCACCATTAATGCATTAGTTCTGTTCACTTGTTAAAGTAGAGTGCAGTTCATTAAAATATTCATGCAAACACATGATTTCCTATGACACGCTAATGTTAAAATCATCTGTGTTTTCACCTAAATTCAATCACTTCGTCACCAGTTGAACCCCTGCAAATTCGCTTTTTTGTCATAGATTTTTTTGCTGGGTAATTAAGGTTTTTATGATATATTTTTTTTTGCAAAATATTTTTACCTATTACTTTACCAATTGCAGACTAATTGGTCTAAAAGTTTCTAGAAATAGCCTTAAGGGCAAATTGTAAAAGTAATAACAAACGAGTTTGTAAACAATTTCAGAATTAAAAATGAAAACTTTTATGTGAAAATTTTGAAAAACAACAGAGGCAGTCGTTTTCTTTCTTAAATCTCAGAGAGCTATAGACCAATTGTCTAGATTTTCAATTGCGATTTATTCTCAATTGATATCACACACAGGTCTCTGCAACAAGTTTATGCTTTTAAAAGTTTAATTTAACTAGACAGAAATTGCTCACGACTTAAGCTTTCATAAATTACTCAGAAAATACATATGTACATATGTACATAATGTGGTCGGTAATAAATATTGTAGAAAAAATAAACTGAATGATAAGGCTGATGTGTCTGTTATCTATTAACGCAAGCCAGTAATAAATAAATGAAAATTATATAAAATATAATTTTCAACATAATTTAAACTTATGGGATCAATTTGTATACACCTTTCACAGAGAGTATAGGAGTATACATGGATTTCTCATTCCGTATGAAATTGTTATTCATTTTCGACCCAATTAAGTATATGTTTTCTAAAAGCATATGAAAATGGGAATCGATTAAGAAATATCCGACAGTCCACCTATCCGTACATATGTAGAAATCAATTTTTTGAAGCCGCGACATCTACAGGACCCCCGTGAGCAAAATGAGGGAAATATTTCGAAGCAGATCAGTATTGAAAATCAACACAATCGCCCTACAACTTTCTGAGATATAAGCAAATAAACACGACTGCTTCTTATTTTCTACTTTTTTTTACCACAAAAATTTAAATCTTTCAGCTTTAGGATATTTTATAGACACGTTTGTGAATATTTATAGATATGGTATGCCTTTTGGGCAAATCGGAACTAATCGTCAAAGTTATAGGCAAAAATTATTTTGAAAAATATAAATTTTTTAAATATATCAAATTTTTCAAGCACCTAAATATTTTTTTAACACCAAACTATAAGCCATAGTCTCCACAATTATTTCTGATAAAACTAACAAATTGGTTTAAAACTAACTGAGATACACATACTCTGGTATTTTTATTAAAAGTTACTTTTATAAATGTACAAAATCCAAGATGGCGTCTCAAAAAAAGAATAGAGGATTTTTTTTTTTAACTCATCAATATGAGTATCAAATGAAAGGGCTTGACTAGTAGAATACAAACAACGAAGTTAAAATTAAAAATTTAATATGGCGTAGAAAATAATACAGAAAATAACATGTAATATAATATCTGAAACCTAAGCTAAGCTACGATTGGTCTCTACAACAACCAAGTAATTCTGGACATATTTACTATCAACTTCTTTATAAAACGTTGATAAAACAATTTTTAATGAATATTGGTTTATTTATGTACGTTGATTAGTGTCGCGAAATTCTCTTTTATATTTCAAGTTCTTGAAAACAACAACATTTCAGCTACCTTGATCGACATTATTTGAAAACTTGATTACTTGGGGTTTTATATATATGTACATATGTATGTATATACTCACATACTGATAAAGTTAACTATTTATTTAACGTCAGTAGGTTTTTTAGTTAAGGGAAATGTGGCGTGTGCCTCAAATACTTTTCCTTATTCTTCATTAATACACATACAGAAATTTATGTACATTGTATAAGTTTACTCATACATATGAAATTTTTTTAAACACTAAAAATATTAATGTTTTTAAGTTTGCAACAAAATGCTTGGGAATATTTATTTTTTAACTTTTGCAAATACTAAATACTAATACTGCTATGTACATAGAAAAATAGTATCTTTCCGATCACTAAAAAGTTACCATTTGATCATATCCTTTATTCAACAGTTTTCACTTCTTTTTGAGAATTATGTTGTTGTATATTTTTTATAAAATCTGTAAGCTAATTGAATTAAAATTTGTGTTGTTTTTGATTTAAAGAAATCGCTAGTACTCCAGGAATCCGTTCCTACCCTTTTTACCAGTATTTCCCTTATAAGATCCTACCATTCATTGAGTCTGATTAAATTACCCCGAATTGTAAATTCGACTTTATCAATTGATGACATTAGTTAAAACTCCAAACTTTCTAAATTTATTTTAATATTTTTTAATACACATTTAAACAGTTCGGTTCTGTTTATATGATATAGAAACGTTAAAACGTGCATGTCATGTTGAATATAAAACCTCAATGGGATGAAATTTTTCTAAAATATTTTTTAATAAGATAAAATTATTATATAATTATATATATATATTAGATTAGAAATGAGCAAATTGTGTTTACCTGTCAGCACAACATTTTGGGCGGAATTAAATTTTATAATAATTTTTTCGATACTTCCCAATTCACAACCTATTGTAAAAACTGTACGTCGAAGTAGTTGTACACATTCTGTCAGTTTTCATACAACAGTAACAAAAATTTTACCTTTATTTACAGAATGTCATATCAATACATCATAGAAGTGAATTTCTTACAACCTACGACACCTACAACAGGTTGTTAATTGAATAGGTGTAGAAAAAGGGAAACAAAGTTAACAATTTTATTGCTATCGGGGTTTCGTAAATTACTGGGTAACTTCTTTAAAAAGGCAAGGAAAAAATAAATATGTAAGTTTCTGTTGCAACTGTACATTTTTAATAAATTATTTGCCTTTAAAATTTTAAACAATAAAATAATTAGAAAATATCAGACAAAAATTTAATTTAACTTTTTTTGTTTGAATTTAAAGTTAAAAATAAAAATAAATATACAAAGTGATAATAAAACAGAAAAAATGAAAGTAAAATAAAAACCAAACAAAAGCAATAGTATCCCAGCAAAAACTAAGTGATGACTTGCTATATTGTCTGCCTGTCTGTCTGTATAATAAGTGTTTTGGTAATAAATTGTTTTAAAATCGAATATATGGGGTGGGCTACTTAAAATTTAAACTACCGATCACTATGACTTTGAAAAGTAAAATAACAGTCATTTTTTGTTTTTATCATTCAGTGCGTTCAATCGAAAAAATGACTGCTGTGACTGAGAATGTGCAAGAACATGCATCAACATCAACTCGTCATCTTTCTCAGGAACTAAAATTTTTTTTCACTTCTTTAGAGAAAAAATTGGGTTTATTGGATGGGGTAATGCCAAGCCAGTCATGGTAGTCTTATGAATGATATTGGGCTTCGTTCTTAAATGACAAAGTTTAACCTTCCAATAAAACCAGGCATTTTAAAAAAATAATCAGAACTTTTTTATACTTATTTATAAATACTTATTTATTTCAATTTATACACTATACAATTTCTTATTGCAAAAAAAAAAATTTCTAAAATGTATTTTAAGAAAATTTTGAATGAAAATTTTTAAAGAAAATAATTTTCAAACTCAGTATAAATTTTAAAAACATAAGGGTTAACGTATTAGTAATTATGTTTTTGACAATAACAGCAAAGCAATAACAGTTAATTAGAAAACGCAAGTCTATATACATAATTATCACTGGTTTTCTTAATTTAAAATTTACATATGGCAGAATGAGTAACGAAATTTTTTTCAATAAGTCTTGCAAAATTCGGCTTCAAAATTTCCAGCGAAAAGCCAGATTAAAAATTTTTATCGATAAATCGCTTACTTTTCTCAGATATTAAATAATTTGTTTAAAAATTTATAGGCAACCTACTAAAAGGTTATATAGTCGGCTCTCACACTTGAGAAATGTATTCCAGTTCAGTTGAATTTAAAATACGGAATTTTTGGCTTGGGTTTTATATTTTTACATTTTCTTTACATCAAGAAATTAAATTTTGATAATAAAAGAAAAATCTGAAAAAGTATACTTTTTCCGACACTAGCTCCGTGAGATGAATTTTGGATATAAGCTACAGTTTCATTGTCAGTACTATTTGACTGAGAACTAAGTGCAGGTATCGAACCTTTCTTGCTTATACATTTTAGAGAAAACCCGTTAAAAGTATTAAAAATTTATATAGTCACACCCTAGAAATGGAAAGGCAATCGGGCGAATTTCGACGACAAGGAAACAAAAAAAAAAGTAGAGTGTTCCTGTAGACTACAGCCTGTAGACCACTTTATTATTTGTTTTCCTACTATTTAAAATTTTTTCTTAGGCTTCACATATATTTTCTTAGATTATTTAATTGAAAATGTTAATAAAAAAAAATTGTTATTTATTATAGTTTTTCTTTTTTATAGTACACAATAACAAGAAATAAAAATCTTTTTCATTCATGATCGACTCATTGGCACTGAATTTAAATGTTTTTTGTAACTTACACGATAAGAAACATTTTCAAAGCCCTTAGTCCGTCGTTCATCGCTTCTACCGGGATATGTATGTATGAGCTTATGCTCATTAGAATATGGTTCGTTTATTGCCTTTGACTCGAAGAATTATTTTAAGACATTTGTTTGTAAAAATTGCATAACGCATTCCATTACATGTAACTTGGCCATAGATTGTAAATGGAACATTCGAATTGAATCAATTTTTGACACAGCCAGAGATAGTTGGAGTTAAAGAGCTTAATAATTTCTTCAGCTTACCATAGGATTACACTGCCTTAATGATTTGTTTGGCTTACCATTGAATTACTCCGCCTTAATGATTTGTTTGGCAATATCAGGATCCGTGAAGCCAGCTGTCGTTTAGAATCTAACAATATAAATCAATGTTCTTATCTATTTGCAACGAACCTTTTATGATACCTTGGTGCCATCGCTAAACAAATATACATTTTGACTTGATACTGCTAACCAATTTCATTCTAAAAATACGTAGAATTTTTGAAACACCAATTTGCTTAGCTGTTAATACAAATTATTTGCTACTTGTACAATTTTTATCTTATACTCGGACTACAGTTTTGAAATTGGTGTCTTGTTAAACTTTAAGAAAATATTTTAAATTTTATTCTGATTTTATATGCAAGGACTTCTAATAGCACTAACAAAAAGTAAAGCTTTAGTGGTACAGAGGATTTTTTCCCGATAAAATGATTATTAAATCGCTAGATTTTACTGAAAACAACTTAATTCCTATCACTGCGCAAAACAAAAAGAACTAATTTTTGTCCCTAAAAGAACTAAAGTCGTAATATGAGTTAAAATCAAAACTATTTATTGTTGTAAAAGTAAGTACTTATTTGAGTTCCTATTTGTAAGCAACCTTGGTAAGTTCTAGCTTCTAATGATATCGCCGTGTTAAAATGACGGATTTATATGCCAAATTGTATGTCCTGAAAAATTGCATTTTAGTAAATGCAAATCTTTATTTAGCAATGAGAGTTTTTGCTGGGATGTATTCGAAAAACTCGAAAAACAACAGTTAACAACATGCATGTGTTTTTTAATTGTTTGGCATAAGAAAACAGCTTTAAATATATGTATGTATGTATGTATGTATTTATGGACGTAATTCTACAACTATATAAATAATTAATGTATATACATACATATGTGTTTACGTCAAAATGTACGCATACATATGTATGCTAAATATATACTTATTGATATTTATGAATGTCAACAAATACACATGTATGTTTATATGTATTTATTTTTTTATTAACAGATGAAATAAAAAAGGGGCTCGTCTATCTCACTTCAGATACTTTTTTGAGCTTATCAATATAAAATATTTTGTCTTAAATAATGTCTACACCAAGGCACACAGAATAAGCAAATTTTATTGTATGTATGCAGTACATATTTATGGCCATATTTTTATACATATGTATATTTCATACACTTCCATTATCTCTCTAAATATGTATAAGATAAAACTTGTATTTCTTCTTTTCTTTAGAGCAAACCCCCAAAAATTTAACAAAACAAAATTGCTTAAAAAGCACTCTGTATGTTGTTACAATTTATGTCGCGCCCATGAAAAAAGAATCTAAACACATGTTTATAAATTTTACAAACAATTTTATTTTCAGTCGTACATTATCTCTGTTTTACGCATAGTGTTATTGCGCTGCGAAATGCCACCTCATATGTGTAAATATTTAATTAACAAAAACATTTTATATAAAATAGATGATGTAAATATAATAGACATATAACTAATGCTAACGAAAAATTTGTCAAATCACCACGTGGTGGCAAATATTTTACAATTAATGAAAATCACTTCTTTAAGTGATTTCAAAGCGATTTCACTTTGCGAGTTTTCGAACACCCCATCAACAACATGAAATGCTTAACAATAACACTTATGTATATGATGTTAGTGTTAAGTGTAGACTGCTGCTGTTAAAATATTTGTTTTATAATATGAAATAACGTTTAAGCTTGAAATCAGTCATTTTGATGATTTTTATATCCGCCACCAAAAAAATATCCATTTTAGACTCCATAAAGTATATATATTCTGAATCGGGGTTTGCTTTTATGACGATCTAGCTATGTCCGTCAGTCTGTCCGTCTGTTGAGAGCACGATTGCCAGAATCTTTCTTATAGACAAGGTTTGCTTGGTATTGAAAATGGGCTAAATCGGAATATTAGGAAGAGAGTTATAGCTCGTAAAGCAAGAGTAGGTCGAAAAAACCGTGTGCTTCGAACATCGAATAAAACGGATTTGTTTCCAAACGCATTACCGTAGAGTCATGAAACCTCAAATATATATTTCCTGAGTAAAAACAATATCTTTCCTCGAAAATTGTCTAAATCCATACATTAGGAAAGGAGTTATAGACCAAAATATACGAAAATTTATACCGCACAGTGTATTTTTCGGTATATTTAAAAACAAAAACGTCATAAAACCAACAAAATTAGATGCGCGACGCTGAAATTTTGAAAACAAGGTTTTTTGTTCTGACGAAAAATAAATGTGAAACGCCTACTTTTACTCCCACCTCCCAATAACGTCTTACCTAAAATTCATATAATTTCTCTACGAATAAAGACTTTAGAATAATAAAGGATTATCTTGAAACATCTAAGTTGCATTCATTATTAAAAATAATTTCGACACGCCTACTATTACGCCCACTTTTCACGTTATTAACTGTTAATGAAATTTAAAAGCTCATAAAACCGACAAAATTGGAGGTATAATTATAATATTTGCTAATTATATCCTTCAATTTAATATTATTGTTACGCCAGACAATTTTGGTGACACGCCCACTTTACCGCCTACCTCCCATATAACTGTTTATCTCAAATTCATATAATTTCTCTATGAATAAAGATTTTGGAATAATAAAGGACTATATTGAAACATCAAAGTTGCGTTCATTAGTAGAAACAACTTCGACATGCCTACTTTAATGCCCACTGTCATTGAAAGGCTACAACAACTTCGACACGCCTACTATTACGCCCACTTTTCACGTTATTAACTGTTAATGAAATCATAAAACCAAACAAAAACAAAATTATAGGTATGATGATGAAATTTGCAACAGATATCCCTCTAGTTAATGTCATTGTTATGCCGGTTAATTTAAGTGATACGCCCACTTTAATGCCTACCTCCCATATAACGGTTTATCTCAAATTCATATAATTTCTCTATGAATAAAGATTTTGAAATAACAAAGGACTATAATGAAACATCTAAGTTGCATTCATTAGTAGAAACAGCTTCAACACGCCTACTTTAACTCCCACTTTTATTGAAAGACTAAATTTACGAAAACATTTTACTAGCTTATCGAACTTATACAAAGTGATAAAAGTGATTAGTATAAAGAGATTATTGCATAGCGATTACTGTTAATAACAAACAAATACATTTTGTGCTATAAATTGGGTTATTTCCCGGGAATTTGAGTTATTTAATCTTCCCGATTTCCCGGGATTATTTTTCGGGATCCCGGGAAATAAAAAAGGTGGCTACGATTCGAAAGCAGGTGTTTATATTTTTTAAATTGAAATTAAATTCTAATGATTTTATTTTTGATCTCATAGCTGAAGTACCTGTATTTTTGTTTTTTTTTGCGCTCATATTTGATCTCGTATCTAGAGAATAATATTTTTTTCAATAAAAAATATTTTTACTCAATTTATATTTTAAATTCAAGTTTCTTTATTGATTTTTATAGTTTTGAAGTTTTTTTTACATTATAAACTATTTTATGCTTTTTAATAAAAAGTTTTTTTTTAATTAAAAACAAGTTTACTTTTTCTTTGTGTTGCTGCGGGATCCCGAGATACTAAAAAAAAAATCTCGCATTTCCGGGAAACAAAAATTTTCGGGAAAAAAACCCTAGCTACAAAAGAACGGAAAACTGTTGGTGGGTATAAAAGATTCGGCACAGCCGAATATAGTGCTTTTACTTGTTTTCTTTGACATCACATTTTTTCTTTCAAAAAGTTAAAAGCTTGTGAAAAATGTTAAAAGTTGGAGTAAACTATAAATAAATATAAAATGGATATAGATGTGGATAGATTCATCTGTATATGTTTCGCCGACAATTGAAAAATAATGAAAAATCTTAACATTAACATACTTAAGTACGTGTACTCCACCATTATAGCATAAAATATAACATATAAAATATAACAATTCATGTTTGTTGTAGGAGTGTAATAGATGGGTCCTTAATAACGACATTATTTTAAAATCCAAAATAACTACCTGTTGATAATTACCATAGTAAATACCTTTTATATCACTACTTTAAAAAATAAAATAGTTTCATGCTTGAAATTAACTTTTTAATATGAATTATAACAAGTTTTTTTTTATATTGCAACAAAATTTAATGTTTCTTTTTGTGTTGAGTGGAACCTTATTGCAATTTTTTTTACTAATTTGAGGTCGATTTGAGATCTTATTTCCCACTTTTTTTAAAAAATTAAAAATTTAAGAAATCATAACTTTACTCCTCATTAAGCGATTTTAGAAATTGTTTTTTTTTTTTTTTGAAGACGTGATTGTTACCTTTGAAAAACAATCAAACTTTTGAAAATCACAAAAAAATTACTGAGTAATGCTTGTTAAAGTAAAAAAAATAAAATCATATAAACTCCACAATGGGAAAAAGTGCACAGTTTTATTGCTTTTACTAAAAGCCACATAACGTATGAGCAACATGAGTCAACGATCATAAAAATCGATGAACGCGTTTCGCTTTTATTTACAACTAGCTGACCCGGTCCGTGTTGCTGGCCCTAATCAAAAGTTTTAAATTTTTATATTGGATCATTATTAACACAGGTTTTTTGTAAATATCTTCGGAACTACATAGCCGATTTAAAAGTTTGATATCTCGTTTTGAAAAACATGACAACGGCTTTCAAAATAAATAAAAAAAGCAAACAAAATAAATTTATTGTTATGTCATTGGTGGTGCAATATGAAAATTTGGATTTTGCCACATCCCTCCGGCCGCAGAACGAAAATCAAAAATCAGACAGTGTCACCCGCCTAAATATTCTGAAGATTCCCTGAAAATTTCGTCAAAATCAGTCCAGCCATTTTGAAGTCCATACGTTACATACATAAATACATATTGTTTTATATATACAGACTGGAAAAGCCCGGCGCGCGTTGCTACGCCTCTTAATGAATAAAAATGCATTCTGAATTTTAATTGAAACTAATCACGAAACTGTATAGTCATGACAGATCAATATGTGTGCAAAGTTTCAGAAAAATGGGTGAAGTTCAAATAGCTGAAAATGATAATTTTTTTTATGATCGTGACACTGCCCACTTTTCTAATCACAAAATTGTAAAGTCATGAAAGCTCAATATGTGTGCAAAGTTTCAGATAAATCAGTCCAGTGCAAGTACCTCAAATTATAACTTTTTTGTGGGCGTGGTTCTGCCCACTTTTTGAATCACGTAATTATAAAGTCATGACAGCTCAATATGTGTGCAAAGTTTCAGAATAATCATTCCAGAGAAATTACCTGAAAATTATAACTGTTTTTATGGGCGTGGCCCTGCAAGTAGCTGAAAATGATAACTTATTTCTTATGGGCGTGGCCCCGCCTACTTTTTGCAACCTTTCATTTTCACCTTTTGCCAAAATTCATTTCATACTATATCATGGTTATTTCGGTATGTAATAAATTACTTTAACTTTACAGAAATAATCATTTTAAGTAATTACAAATATAATAAGCATAAAAGAAATTATTAATTTTAATGATAACAGTCATGTGCTTACATACATATATCTGTAATATAAGTACTAGTATTAGCATTATTTGTTGCGATCTGTCTAACGTCTTTGTTTTGATTGCTTCAATTTCCCCACTGTACACATGAATATTTTTGTATTTGTAATTGTAAAAATCCATATGTAAAAACACAACAGCTTAAAAATTCTATCGAATTGGCCAATTGTAAATACAAAAATATTCAATGTCTAAGAGTCACAAGGGTACGAAAATTTCCAGATAAATAAATAAAAAAAAAATAACCCATGATAAGACAGACAGACAATTTACGCACTTAAGAACTACAAATAAATAAACAAATAAATAAAACTATATATTATAAATATATATGTATATACATATGTATGTAAGTATACAAGAATAATAAAAATTAAGATTACGACATCCTGCGCATTAAATTCAAATTGCGTCACGATCTGTGATAATATAATGGAAGAATGATATAAATAATATAAAATTACGATTAGTAGTTTGGGACAATCTACGTCATATTTAAAAACAAATAAATATGTTTAATCCTTCACATTAGGATAAAAGATTTTGCAATTTCAGTTTATTTCAAACAAAATATGCATTTTTCTAAGCTATGGCTTAAATAGCAAACAAACAAAATTTAACATTTTTAGTTCTGTACATAAATAAAATCACAAAAAGCACATAAATAATGCAATTTCCTACATTCATAATAATGTAAAAAAAATCTACTAAGAACAAACATTTGGAACACTGTGCAAGTAAAGATATTAAATAAGTTTGCCATCAAGCAAATATAAATTATTTGGAAACGTTGATTTTAAAAAACTAACCGTTTTTCAAGTAAGCGCTGATAATATTGAAATATGGAAGAACTTAAAGCTTTGATGCTCCGGGAGGCAGTGTGGATGAAACATTTAAGATTTTTATCATTGATGTTGACCTTAATATACTTGTAAATTTATTTATACAAAACTTACTACACACTCTGTAGTGAAATTGCAACTGCTACAAGGCACCAGCTTAAAAAATTGATATAAGCTGCGCAAAGACTATGATTTTATAGTTAAAAAAATAAATCGCTTTGGAAAATGGACAAGTAGAGGTCATTGGTGGCTCGGGAGCGTAAAAAAACTCAGACACAAACAAAACTTGTTTGACCAGGTCTGATTTTCATGTAAGGTCCTTTTTATTAGATTCCTGATTTAATTTATTCCATGTTTGGTGACACATAAAGATATATCGATAAGAGCCTAGCATGAGAGTTATACAGGGTGCCCAACCAAAATGCACGATGTTAATTATAAGTAAAACAAAAAGTTTTCAAGGAATTACCTTAATATGAATTATCTTTATATGATCTATGAAAATTACATATGTATGTATGTGTAAAACAAAACATCGGAAAAATATTCGCCACGGCTTCGATGACATACTTCTATCCGATGGTCCATATTTTCAATGCCACTGAGACATAATTGAGATTTAATGTCGTTAGTGTGCCGAGTTATGTCATCCTTTAGCTTTTGAAATCTTCTTGACTTGCTGACGTATACCACTTTTTGTTTAAATATCCCCAAAGAAAAAAGTCAAACGGTCTCAAATCACGTGATTGTGACGGTCGATTAACATCGCCACGATGTGAAATTATATGGCTATTGAATTTCTCGCATAACACTGCAATATAGAAATGTCAAATTTAGTTGGATAGAAAAATAAACGTTAAGGTGTGACTCAGAATTAACATCATGGATCATGGCTGGACCACTCTTTGTTATCAAAGTAATTATTAGACTTTGCCAACGAAAAAATTGCAGTTTATATCTCGACTGGACTGATTTCTGTCATCTTTTGTTTGTTGTACAGATTTTGTGTCTATGATGCCATAAGCCTTCAAAGATAAACAAAAAAATCAGACCACTGACTGGAAAAACTAATCCCATGTTGAAAATGGCACAAAACAAAATTTATATTCAAAATACACTTATTGTTTTCACTCGCACACTAACTTAAACGTTACAAAACAACAAATCAAGGTTGCTTATTAAGGTGGTGTTACATTGTTAAAACAAAAATAAATAAATACAACAGGCCTTTAAAACTAGTTTAGCACAGCTGACGAAAATGATTAAACAAACAGAAATAGAGGAATATTTTTTTACATAAAATTTAATTGTGTTACAAAATATTTTATTGGTAAAATTTGTTGCTTTTATTACAAACATAAGTAGGTATATAAAAATTGCGGGTGTAGACTGTTATCAATACTTATTGCAAAATAATTTTAAAAATAACTAGAATAACTAGAGTTAAAATTTAAAATCGAATTTAGTTCTTAGTTCAATCGCTGTTTTTCATTTTGAACTACCTGTTTGTTTTGTTTTGAACTACGAACTTTACTTTGAAGCACAAGTAGTATGAAGAGGCAAATATAATAAATACTTGTACTTATATGCAAGAAAAAACTTAAATTAAAATAAAAAATTACAGAAAAAATTAGAAACCCAAATAGAAATTGGTAACAATACTACAGAGATTCCAAATATAATTAATTTTTAATCAAAAACTGCTTAACAAATTTTATAGCATCACTTTGTTGTTGTCAGAAAAAAAGAAACAGAAACACTCATACCTCTAGTTCATTTCGTATATAGTAGTTGTTGTAGTAGTAGTAGATCGAACTAGGTCGCTTAGTTCTATCAACTGAATCGTTCAGTTGAACTAGATCGTTCATGAACTTCACAACTCACCCTTTATATTTTAACTTGCACGTACCAATGATGCCAAAAACATTTATTTTTTATTATTATACAATATGCACAATTACAAATTATTTATCTTGTAGGTACATTATTTTATTTATTTATGTATTTTTATTACAATATGCACAATAAGTTTAACAAAGTGTAAGCTTGACGAAAAATTTATAAAAAATTTAAGTCCCTTACACAATTGACTAGAACATTATATTGTAATTTTAAAACAAAAATTTGTAATTATATAGTTCAGAAAAAATATTTATTTATAAATACCTACATACATGCATACATACATACATACATTTTTTAAAATATTTTTTATAAAAAAATAACAAAAATATTGAAAATGCGTGTTTATAAAAAAGCAAAAACAAAAAAAAAAAAAATTTTATATGGTAATTGGTATGTATTTTAAAATTTCCTTTAAAAAAATCCCTTTCTTTCCTAAAACTAAAATCTACAAGTAGGTATTTTTAAAAATAATTATGTACCTATATCTTCCCAAAAATGAAAAATTGCCTACATATGACATCACTGGCCACACCATATGATAAGCGAAATATTTGTTTTTATTCGATTTCTACGAATGGTTTCTTATTCTGATATGTACAAATATAGACTTTATACCTACCTACATATTGGTAGTAGGTACCTATACGAATTTTAAAAATCTGACAATTTCTTACTCACTGTTGCTAAGTGGTTGCTGTCTGTTATTGTTTTGGGTTGTGTTTTTTTTTTCTTTTTTTGTTTTGGCTTTTTGTACCTACTCGTACAGCTTGTTTTTTATATTTCTGATTGTTAAAAATTCTTTCATGTTGTTGCTCTACTTGTGCTTATTTGGTGAATTTAGGACCAATATACAGATATTTTGAAATACATGCATACCAGTGAATCAAGCCGATCGGCTCAAAATCGGCGGCTAGCCGCCGCCGGCTGATTTCTTTTTAGCCGCGCCGCCGCCGAAATGTTTTGGCTTAAAAGCTTAACAATAGTCGCCGATTACTTCAGCTGCGCCGAAAATTTATGTGGCAATGTTTTTTTTACAAGTGCCGTTATTTTCTCATAAAATTTTTTAAAACGTGATTAAAGGTAAAAAAAGAAAAATATGCAGAAAACTGTAAAAAGTTATTTTAAAAAAAATCAAAGTGAGGTACTCAAAGATTTATCCGATTCGGAAGATCCTGTTGTTGAGAAAAAAAGTGTGAAGCACTATCAACAACTACTTTTAAAAAACAAAAAAGTTAAAGAAGTGACAACAATTAAAACCTCTTCTCCAGCCTTCTGACGAACCTCAAGCCAAAAAGGAGGTAATTTTTAATGTAATATTTATCTTTAACAGACATGAATTTTTTAATTTAACAAAACAATTTTAACAATCAAATTATTTTTAAGAAAACACTCGGAAAAGAATGCTAAATTTTCTTTCCGAGTCCGGTGAATGTGCCGTAAGAGACCCAATTTCTTTAGAAGTTCAAAAATACTTTGACATTCCGGTGTACGAAGCAGAAAGCCTTGACTGGTGGAAGGCAAATCAACAGGTACTATAAAAATATTAAATTCTAGCAAAATCCAGATCGCTTTACTAGCCCTCACAATATTTTTTATTTTATTCATTCTATCTCAGCTAAGGCAAATTATATAGTAGTAAAGAACACAAAGTTTTATAATTATATATGTAATAGTTCTCTATTTCATAAAATGCCACGCCTACTGTTATTTTTTAGCTCATTTTAAACTTATTCCTTTTGATTTTAGGCTTTTCCCAGAATTGCAATATTGGCTAATACCCTTTTTGGTATTCCTGCAACATCAGCTTCTTCTGAAGTAGCATTCTCAATGGCTGGTTCCTGTATCACACAAAAAAGATGTCGACTAAATGTCTCCATAGTGAAAAAACAGTTATTTATACACGACAATTTTCACATAATTCACCAACTATAAATACAAAATATGTAGACATTTTTGCTGCCTTAAAAATTATTCCTTATAAAAAATTCGTAAATAAAATCGGAATATAGTATATTCTAAACAAATCAAAACTAATTTTTATTGAACTTTTTATGTTATTATATATATTTGTATATTATATATTATATATATTATATATATTCATATATCTTTATTGAACATATATATTACATATTTGTGCGATATGACGTGCACTTATATAAAATATAATACATTTAGTTTGCGTTAACAATGAACAAGTTTTCTTTCAGAAAATTTTTATATTTCTAATTGTATGCGAAAGATTAATAGAGAAATAAAAATCAATTTTACTTGCATGTACAAGAAGTGAAATTTGCTTTATTTTGTCATTCATAATTTTAAATTTAAAGTAACTTCATGTATAAAAAATTAAAAATGGTGTAATAAAAATTTTTGTGTGTAAAAGCAAGTTTAAAGAAGAAAAAAAGAACAATTTCTGCAAGAAAACTTTTTTAGTCTAAACGCAGACTTAGTAGCAAAAAACAATAAATTTGTAAAATTGTTTCAAGCCGATATATAAGCCGCCGCCGAATCCTTATTGTAAACGCCGCCGCCGCCGAACAATATTTCCCACGCCGCCGCCGCCGACCAAATAGCATCGGCTTGGTTCACTGATGCATACAGGTTATACAAGTAATTTTAGTTTAATATAATTTGTGTCATTTTGTTTGTTTTTTTTTTTGCATGTTAGTTTGTTGTTAGCGCGGGTGTTAAAGCCATACAAGCGTGCTTGTGTCTCACAACACAAGAAGGGAGAACAATAAATGTGTTCATCAAAATAAAAACGGTAAAATTGTGAAAAAATAAATAAATAAAAAACAATAAAATTAAACAAAGTCTTTGCATATTTTAAGGCGAACAGTAATAAATTACTTAAATAAAAATCATAGTTGGGTTAATATTGCACTAAGTACCTACATAAAGAAAATTTTCTATTGTGTTGTTTACTGTCGTCTGGTTATTACCCAGATATTATTATTACAGATATTTTGTACAGATTTCTGTTAGACATTTCTGATAGAATTCTGTCTATATGTTGTTAAAGCAAATAATTTATTATTAATTATTGTTGTTCTTGCTTTAGTTAATTTTGCTACTATTAAACTTCCTAAACATTTATAAAATTAAATTGTAATTATTTAAGAATATTGAAAACCTATTCCGATATTAACCGAGTAGAATTCATTTTTGAACCCAGCTACGATTTCATTTTAGAACATTTAATAATAGAAAAATGAACTTAATCCAAAATATAAATGATTTATAATAAACTTAAGAAAAAAAAATCAAATAAATATTAACTTTTTAACAAAATTAGATAATCGAAAATTTTAAAAAGTGTATTCATACAGACTATGAAATGAGTGTTTGAAAAGAATTCTGCAAATTTTATTTGCCCACTTATCACCACTATCAAAGTTAAAATTTGTGGAAAAACATATTTTGTGGGAAATAAAATAAAATATTTTTAATTTAATTAATTTTTCGTTTTTTATGTTCCTTTTTAAAGGCTTCAATGATAAAAGTATTTCAGTAATATTAAAAAAAAATTTAAGTTTATTTCTCAATTTTTTGTAAAACATTGTCCCCAATCCGTAAAAAAAGTTATATCTAAAATACATATAACACTGGTATGCAGCAAAAATCGCCTTTGAATAAAATTATGTGGCCTATAGAGATTGTGACGCGATAAATTCAAATCAGTTTTTAATTTTTTTTTTCCAAAAAGTTTTTAAAAAATTATGAGTTAAAAAATTTTAAATTCTTTGAGTTAAAAAGAAAGTTAGAAATTGTGCGAATAAAATAATTTATAAATCATACATATTTTTTGTAGAACTAGAACTAATAGAAAAAGGATAGTTGACCCAGATATTTTGCATTTTTTATATGTTCAACTAAGTTTCTCGTAGAATCGACCAACAAAAATCTGCAAGCATTTCTTCTAACCATTTTTCATTGTACATACTGCTTTTTATATCTCGGTAAAATCTTCCACCATGTTCAATTAATACTCATCGGCATAATCTGGATGATGCAATGCTCCCCTCTGCATTTGAATAAATAAAGTTTTTACATTTAAAATACATACGATTGGATTGTCTATATCAGTGATTCTACTTACAAAAAATCTTCTCGAAGTATTTCCATCGTTAAAAGTTTCCTTATCCGTACTTGGGGCAGTCTTCTTTTACTACAACTTGTTTGAAAAATCCATCCTGAGTTTATATCTTTCTGATCTTTTCCTGAACTTTGATGATGTGTTTTCGTATTAGTGTTTCCCCTATTGTGGAAGCTATACGCTAATTTTAAAAATAACTCCATATACCTTATTCTTGCATGCAATTTTAAAATCCCATATTAGGCAGTTTCCTTTTTCTTTAAAATTTTAAGCACTCCTCCATGTTTTTTCTTGGCCTTCCTCTTGCACGTCCGGTTGACGTGCTGGTTTCATCCAGCCAGTCCTGGTATTTGGAGTTGAATATCCCAGTAGTGCGGTTTACTTTCATCCGTTTTGTGTTTAGGCTGGCATACATTAAGAAAAGTTTATTTTTTTGTTTAAAATTCTCTGCATATTGCCGTTTAAATTATTAAGTTTCTCGAAGGCAGCTTATACGAAATTTGTTGCTGTGGTTGACTTCTTAAACATCTTATACAATTCAAACTTGTTCAACGTCATATTTGAAGCATCTTAAAATTACATGTCTATCCAACTTTATTTGTAGACTGATCCTGGGATTATGATTTTTTTTCGAATATTTAATCTAATCTACCTTTTACTTGTATACATATGGGCTTATATAAACTTATATAATTTTAATATCATGCACGTGTCCGAATAAGACTTGTGCCTACCTGTATTGGATGCTTGACTTGACGCCAACGCAATTTCCATATTAGGTGCTTACCTTTATTTGTACAATCTGTATCTGCACCTGAATTTAGTGAACAGAACTTGACAGAGTTTCTCACGTAAGCATTTAAGGATCATGTATCTTATATTATATATCTTAACAATAAGGAACGAAACAATAAGAATGTGTTTCACGGTTATATGTCATAAATTGCCCGAAATTTGCTGCAAACATTTTCGGAACCATATGTTTTTTTAATGGCAGTTTGATGGTTTTTGAAAACTTGAACTAAGTCAGCTTTGTAGGGCTTTATCTTTTGAACCAAAAATCTGATTATTAAAATAGTAACATATTTGAAATGTTTTAACAATTTTCTGTAAAAGGTTTATCCAATACTTTCTAGGGGCACACCATATTGTGCGTCGCATTTAATTTGTAAGATTAAATAAGTTTTTCTGCTATTTGGGACGGAAACTCATACAAGAAAGCAGAGATCATAAAAATTGGTCCACCTGCCATTAAGTTATAAATGGTGTAACTAACAAGACTTTGTTTTATGTATGTATCCAGATTAGCGTGATCGATTATTCGACTTTTTCTAAAAACCGGGGTTTAAAAAGCTTAAAAAATTTACCCTTAAAAAATCTGTAGTTTTTTTTAAACCGAAAAACAACATGTTAACTGTTTATTTTGCAAAATGACTTATACGAAAAAAATTGTTTTGGTTTATTATTTTTTATTTAAAAATTTAAAACTAAACTAGATTTGTCAATTCCAAGAAAAGACAATTTTATTTAATTTAGATGTATCGAATTCCTATATTTTAACAGAAGTTTTAAATCCAGCTATATCAATTTCATTCCCAGATGAAGCAACGGTTCTAATCAGTTCCAAAACGCCTAAATTTTCATATAAATACGGGGCTGATGGAATTACAAGTTGTATTCTTTTCAAATGTGCTGACGTTCTGGGGCAGGTTACTTAATTTTTAATATCTCAATAAATTCTGGTTGTTTTCGTTATACATTTATTATACCATTATTTTAATTTGGCTACAGAAATAACAATGCTAATTATGAAGGTATTGCTAAACTTATTACCATACCAAAACTTTTTGAGAAAATCATAGCTAACAATCTTTGCCATCAATTATAATTTGTAATATCTCTTTTAGAATATGTTTTCCGAAAGGATTGTTCGACAAAATCAAGATGATGTAATTAACACAGACTTTAATAAAGCTTTTGATGAGTTCAATCACAAACTTTTAATAAAAAAAACTTAGAACTACTTTTCCCTGTCAGGGGCAACTGATTGACTCAGCCACTGAAGAGATTGAACTACCAAGTGGAAAAGATATCACAAGAAAAGTTGTATACTACATGTGCCAGGAATGCGTTGCGAAAAAGGAGCATGTTGTTAGTATGTAAACTCTGGATACCAGTTTCAATATGGACTTGCCTGCATTTATGGAGCTATGCATGGTTCATTATTTTTTCCAATACTCGAGTCTATTTTTATGGGACGGACAATAAAGCCTTGCAAAAGGTGGAGAGGTTAGTCTCTGAGGATTCTCTTGGAGACGGGAATTACAATGACTGGGTACTTAAAAGGGTACGGACAATGAAGCCTCGCAAGAGGTTAATCTTTAGATACACCACAATGGAAAGAGAGTTGTTTGTGGGCAAAATAGATGCATTTGTCCCAATTGGAGTGGGTGTCTGTTAAGATCACAGCAACCTTGATAGTAAATCGAATTAGTTTGCATAAATTGTTAGGTTGAGGATATGTATTCTGATGCGTCACATTGTGCTGATGACGCATGTTCGGGATTTCTTCTGGTAGCATCGGGCTTCCTACCCTGACATACCGGGCTCCTATCTTCGGAAGGAGTTAAGGAATCTGGTTTATTTCTGTAGGCTGAGAAGTATGGCTATTGTCATGGGCTGTAATGGTAACTCAATCAGCAGTGCATAGGGCAATAAAGATGACAACCACAGAGAACAGCAATAGCTGGAGTGTGTGGAGTGTTATACTCTTCTGGTCCTGAACATTGATGTTAAGTCCACCCTTATGGATGCAAGTGTGGAGGCTATCGAAATCATCTTATGCTCTTTCTGGATGCAAGAAAGAGTTAGAAACTGAAGAGTGGTAGACAGATTAACCAGGTCTGATCACAGGACTATCCAGTTCGAAATTCTATTTGGTGGGGGATAGAGGAATGTACATTCGGGACTTTTGGAAGTGTTCTACATCGCGCACTACGGAAAAGTGAAATTATTATGCTTGCTTTCGAAAATGCGTGTCCTCCGAAGGTTTTGAATGAAAAGAATCCTACACTATGGTGAAACGGAGAATTTAAATCCATGAAGAGGAACACGAAGAGGACTTTTGATTTTTTTACAGGAGAGACGGAGAGCTCTAATAACTGGGACGACTATAAAGTGAACGAAGTATTCACGCCAATCAAGTACATATATATCTTTTCTGTTAAAAGTGATGGAAAGGATGTTGGTGGATTTTCTGAAGGAGAATACGCTGAGTGATAAGTCACTAAGTAGATGTCGGCACCCTTACAGAGCATGAAAGATCTACTTAAATTCATGTTCACGAATAAGTGAGGATTCCTGAAAGCGAAAATTTTAATGGCAATCTCACTTTGTCCGTATTTATAGACATAGAGGCTATTTCAATAGGATCTTCTTTAACTAAAAAAGTGAGGGTTCAATTTCACTATAGTAAAATGGATCGTCCTCATGCTGAAACGTAGGGCAGTAAATGTATGAATGGGTTCACCAGGATTCGGGGAAGGTTGGGTTGGCTTAAAGGACAGGTTTATCACCCCTGTTGTTAAACATGACAACTTCCTGAGAAGGATCGGGGCAATGGGCATATTAGCCATATAGTATACAGATGATGTGGCAATTTAGATTGGTGGTAAGTTCATAGAGACAATTTTAGGTTGTTTGAGACGGGCGTTCAGAGTAACCGAGGAATAGACTTAACACAAACGCTGGCCAGTCGGATGCTATGCTATTCACGCGGAGAAGAAACAATGTAGGGGAAAGTAAGTGTTCATAGAGACAATTTTAGGTTGTTTAAGACGGGCATTCAGAGTAACGTCTAGAGCCTATATATATACTCAATTGATTTGAACCTATCTTGCGCCTAGAGCCTCGGAAAGTACATAAGGTATTTCAATAGGTAAACTATATAAACTTGGGAAGGTTGATGTAGGAAAGTACCTTTTTGACAAGCTGGTTGGATCATTAACCTCCTTGCAGTAAAAGAACTCGGTTTTCATCGAAATACGATGAACTGGATAACTGCGTTGATTAAAGTTCATGGAAACTTCAAATGTCATCTATGGAGGTTGAGGATCAAAGATAATAATATTTGTAGAATGAGACAGGAGGATACTGAGACAGCAGAGCATGTAGTATGCAAATGTCCAGCACTGGCAAGTGGAAGATTGTAGATCACAAGCAAGCACACATTAAGAGTGGATGCTATGGCGGACCTCAGTCTGAAGAAAATGCTGGCAATTACAAAGACTATGCGATGATTATTGTCGACAATCACCAGTCGGTGATAGTATAGTACTAACTGCTATAATTAATTTTGAACTATTGAGCCGATGTAGAATATACATACTTACCTATCCGTCTTATAACACTTACCTGTGAACTCCAATAGTAAACCAAACCTTACACCATATGCATATATACAAAAATTCCTTCGAATGTAAACTTAAATACCTATTTGTCTTTTCTTAATTACGATACCCTACACAAAATTACCCACTTGGTCACTTTTTTGCACGGATGTTTTTTTTCTCGATTTGTAGAATTATGCGATTTGACTTGTAGTTTTAAATCATTTTCTATTTACATACGTATGTATGTATAAAAGTGCACAGTTTTTAGTATATAATTGTAATTGTTTAAACAATCTAGAGAAAGACTTTTGACAACGTAAACAAAAACATTATAAGTATGTATGTTACAATATACTTATGCATACATACATACATACATACATACATACATACATACATACAAAACATACATTCATACATTCAACATACATACATACAAAACATACATACATACATACATACAAAACATACATACATACACGCATACATACATACCTATTTTTGATTTAGTTTAGAAAAATACGTTTGATAAGAAGTACAAAAAATAAAAAATAACATTATTATTGCCTTTTATTAAATAGAAAAAAATGTCAAAATATTCCACACTTTAAAATCTATGATTTAAGATTCCTAATCTAAAAAAATGTTAAGAGTTTTACAATATGTAATACAAAATTTAATTGTAATAATACTAAATTGTACACATACCCATTGTTTACTAGCGATATTGTTTTTATCCACATTTTATTTAGTTGTCGAATTTGTTAATGATGATATTCTTGTTATCGATAAACGTTTTTTAAACTTTATGGATCTATCTTTATATTAAATATGTACATACAGTACAATTAGTATATATTAGATACGTTACACGTATGTATGTATACAACTTATAAACATATCACAAGCCGCGGATCAACATATAAATTCAACTATTTAATTGAATGTTTTTTGTATTTGCCAGATGTTTTTCGAAATAGGGGTACGACAACTAACACACAAATACTTTCGTTATTATTTAAAATTTATTTTATTATTGAGATTTAAATTAAGTTTTTGTTGTTAAAAATGCAACTTTTGAAATAGTTTTCAGTTGTTTTTTTTTTAACCGACACCCGTATTTATTATTTACAGTCGAAATGCTGTGTTCGTAGATAATTTTAACGATGTGTACGGCAACAAGCAACAGTTGCTACTGAATATCTTTAGTCTGCAACAACATTTTTATACCCACCATCAAAAAAATAGTGTGGGGGTATATTAGTTTTGACATTTCGTTTGTAACACATCGAAGTATCCATTTTAGACCCCATAAAGTATATATTTTGTGCATAGGGGTTAAATTTTTTGACGATTTAGCTATGTCCGTCCGTCTGCCGAGGTTTGTCTGGTGCTAAAAATGGGCTAAGTTTCTATATTAGGAAGAGAGTTATAGCTTGTAATTCAAGAGTAGATCAATCAAATTTCGAAATTATATTTCCTGTCTCAAAAAAATTTCTCTCACGGAAAAATGGTCAAGTCTATACATTACGAAAGATGTTATAGATTAAAATGTTAAAAAATTTATACTTCATAGTGTCCTTTTCGGTCTACTTAAAATTTAAAACGTAAAAAAACACACAAAATTAGAAGTAAGATCCTGAACTTTTGCAGACATAGCTTTTTGTACAATAAATTTGTAAGAACGGAAAATCAAGGTGACACACCTGCGTCCCATACAACGCTTTATTTTAAATTTATATAATTGCTCTGTGGACAAAGATTTTAGAGGAATAAAGAACACTATTGGAATATCTAAATTAAATTCATTATCAGAAACTACTTTATAACGCCTACTTTAACGCCGAATTCTAACATATGCTACGATCGCTGGAATTGAAAAGAATTAGAGGTATGATGAAATTTCACATCCATTGCTTCCTATTTAATGTCATTATAATGCCAGAAAATGAAAGTTACACGCCCACCTTCCAAATAACGTGTTGCCGTTAGTTCATGTGATATCTGTAATGAAGGACTTTTTATAGAAAAATGTGTTAGTTAAGCTCATTAGCAAAAATTTTTTCGACACGCTCGCTGCTCACATTATAGAACTAGATAATGAAATTACTAATATATTTTATAAAAATTTGTTTTATTATTTCAAATTAATATTATTTATATGTGGACAAAAATTATGGTTACAAAAGAAATCTAGAATGGATTATCTGTGTGAAATTAAAACATTAATTTTATATATGATTTTAAAAGTGTCTTGCCCACACAAAGCTAATTTTTAACTACCTCCGTCTACCAAATTTTGACCTTAAGTTTTTTTAAAAATATAACATTGTATCACTATTATTGTGTAAATACTTAAGGATTAATTGCAAGACTAAATTTAAGAAAATAAATTAATAGCAAATCGAATTTACACAATAAAGGTGATACATATTTTAGTACAGAATTTATTCCATAGAGATTACTGTTAATAATAAAACAATATATATTGGTGGTGGGTATGAAAAATTCGGCACAGCCGAATATAGTGCTCTTACTTGTTTTTTTTTCGTTTTATTTCAATAAAATCACAATGTCTACATAATATGTTATTTGTTTGCTTTTCACAATCTGTCAATATTGTTGTTTTTATTTTTTTGTTTTGTTTTTCGTTCAAAGCTGATAAGACAGGCCCCCGTTATTAACATAAAAAAACAACACAATTGGGTAACTAAATTACTGTAAGAATGCATAATTGTGAGCAGCTTACTGTATTCACACTGTTAAAGCACTTACAATACATTTGTAAATCTAATATAAAACACTAGTTACAGACGGTTTCAGTTGCGGCAACGGTTGCCAGAGCTAGTTATTTTTTAATACTGAAAAATGTCGATCAAGGTGTCTCCAATATCTCCCAGTCTACACGTGGACGTATTAATGATTGCAATTATTATTATTTTTAGTTAAAAAAAATTAAACTCCATAGTATTATTTGTTTTCATTACAAATACAAATTATGTTCCAATTTGATTAACCGAGCTGATTAACAAAGACCATTTGCTCGTTGCAGTGAAACAGACCAGATTCTCTGGGGAGAATCGTATCCTAAACCCCCATACTGTTAGAGTACACTTCTTACTAGTCAGACGGAGTTTAACAAAAATATTAATTTTGCCACAATCTTTATAAATATATTCTGAGCCTAATGTTAGACTTGGCTGAAAATCTATATTTGTGGGCTACCTTGTATATATCAAGAGTGCTATATTCGCCCGTGCCGAATCTGGTAATACCCTTCACCATCATGTAAATTCCCACATCGTAGCTTAACCTAGATTTCATGTTTTACGGCATTTTTCTTTATTATTTCCGACGCCATCCTTGATTTTGAATTTTTATATAGCAAACTGTATTCTACTGGTCAAGCTTTTTCATTGGATACCAATATTGAGGGAGTTGAAGTGTCGAGATGAATGCAACCGGACTAGTCACTTCCTGCGGATTGTAAATAGCCTTTGGATACAAAGATCAGATGAAAATTAGTGAATTCTTATTAATAAGTAGTCCCAGAAAATTAGCAGATTTTGGCTACTCCTACAAAGTGAGCGAGTACCACCTTTAAACTTGAACCTAATCTTATTTTAATCAAAAATTACTGCGTTTGTTCACCAGGATGGTGCAGCTTCAAGTGGACACCAATGATTTACTTATCAGATACAAATTGATTATAAAAATTTGCGTAAGCATTTACACTTTTCTTGTTGTTTAAAAGATTTTTTTTTATTTTTTATAAATTTTAGTATATTTCCGTTTCGTTAGATGTAAATATATCGGAAATTTATTTTTACTCTCTTAAGTATCGCCTTCCGATCTCCAGCCTTAAAAAGACTTATTGGGTGAATTAGACGTGTCGTTTAAAACAGCAGTAAGAACCAAACTTATGGGCAACAACAGAGATGCCAATTTAAGGCTTTTCACGCTAGATTAAATGCGTTTTAACAACCCAAAAGATGACTTTTTTCAGCGCCTTTTTTTTAAACGCTCTAGATATTGCGATGTACTTTAAAAATACAATTATCGAAATCATGTCATATTTCTACCAATATTTAATAATTATGAAATAAATAAGTAAAATTGTGCTTTTTTGTTCAATTCTAACCTAGAAATTTATAGCTTATTTAGTGAAAATTTAATTATCAAATAAGCATAATGCACGGAATAAATTTAAAGATCCACAATTAGCCAATAATATATGTTGTATGAAAGATGTAAAAAAATACATTCTATCAATTCTTATTTGCTTAAAATTTAAGGCAACTACTAACAAATTATGAAGCTACAAAATTTATCTCCATATATTCTTGGATTTCAATACAATATTAAACATTATAAAGGATATCCAAGTTTTAGTACCAATAGTCAATTGAAATCACTACAGGTAGATAATCCGAAGTTTTTTTTATGATTAAGATGTATAGAATATGTGGTTTAAACAAGATGGGGACGCTTGCCACACATTATGAGAAACAATGTATCTTTTGAAATAAAATGTCGAAAGTGGCAATATTTCTCGTAGAATACAAGTGCCACTAACATCGTGCAATTTAACATATTTAGAATAGTTTTGTAGGTTTTTAAAATCGAAAGTGTACAGTAATAATCCCACAAAAGTTTAAAAGCTTAAAAACAACGTTGTCGAGCAAATTTGAACCACTGACAACAGTTTATTTTGAAAATGAGATTGAAGATTTTGGTTAAAGATTTTTGTATTTATTTATTTGAGTCAACGGATTCAGTACATATTAGTTACATAATTTAACTTATTCAAGAACAAAATTATTTTTGATTTAATTATTTTTGATTTTACAATATTAACGTTTAAAGAAAAATCCCTGCATTGATAAACTTTATTAAACGCAGTACAAATTCATAAAATATAATCAGAGTTATTTGTAATTTGTTCTGAAAACTTTTACAGATAATGGATAAAAATAACGTGTAAAACAAACAATATGGTAAAATGAAAAATAATTCTCAAACAAGAAATCAGATCATGCATTTCTTATTTTTAATTGATAACAAGAGTGACATTTACTTAAAATATTTCTTCGACGTTTTAACGTTGACAGATTTATAAGAACAAGTCTTCTAGTACAAGGTGACAGATATAACGAAGTTCACTGTGAGTCTCGAACACAAAATAACGGGAACTGTTTTGGCATACATTTAATTTTATTTCCGTAAGTATTGTACGTTGGATCCCTAATTATTTAACCGTTCTCTAGAATACGACTGACCAGAGAAGTATACAGTTGTGTTGTTATGTAAGGGTCAGTTAACTCCTTTTATAAGTCCAAATACAAAACGAGCTTTGTTGACAGTTTAGGATCTTATAAAATTCAAAGGTCGGAGACAGTTCAGTCCATCTAGACATGGCCGTTTAAGACATAATTCTTGCACCAATTGCACCTTACGTCAGAATAACATTTTAACATTAACATTTACTCCACACGAACTAGTGTGAATAAAACGTTGTTTACCGGTTCGGTTTGTTTAGTTGTGATTTTCTTCTTTATTTATTTATTTATTCTCCAAGTAAATTCTGAAGTAAATATATAAAAGAAAAACAGTAATTAAATTTAATAACCAAATGTTGACTTTTAGCCCACCATGCACATACATATATAATGTTATATTAACATTTTAGGGGTACTCAGGATGATATTTTTGTCACTCTCTGGTATGAATGCAAGTTTACAAGTTGTATTTGCATATTGATAGGAGATTGCGAGTATGTATTCCATAATCGGATTTAGTTGAGACCCCATTAGTTGTTTTTGTGTTTTATTACAGCTGTTTTTTATGACATTATTTACATTTAGTTATAATGGTCAGCACCAATAGTTTCTTGCTTAGTTAATGACAATAAAAATAATACTGAACTACTTAGTATCGTGGCTGATATATATATATTTTATTACTCTGTCCCGAAATGTTTTTATACCCCTCGCCTGTGGTGCAAAAGGGTATATATGTATAGCTTTGTCATTCCGTTTGCAATTTCTACAATTTTCATTTCCGACCCCATAAAGTATAATTTTCTTAAGGCTTATGAATAGGGGAGTCGATTAAGCCCTGACCGTCTGCCCGTATGTTCCTCAGATCTGTGTATGGTATCAATCTTTTGGAAATATCCGGGAATGAATCGTTATTGAAATTCAGCACAATCGCCCCATAATCGCCATTAGCAAATAAGCGCGACTGCTTCTGTTTTTCCCATATTTTTACCACCAAAATTAAAATTTTTTGTCATAGAATAATTTATAGGTACCTTTGTTACTATTCGTAGATATAATATGCCTCTAGTGATATTCGTGAAAAATTTTGGATAAAGCGGGCTCTAATCGGTAAAGTTAAAGGCAAATTTTTTTTAAATTACAAACGAAAATCAATTTTTTCCATCTACTTGACAACTGAGAGAGTCATTATTGGTTACATCTGGAGTAATGGACAAGCGCAATGTAAGCACCCTAAAAAAAATTTTAATTCATGTTGGTCGCCACTACAAAATGGCGGACAATAAATTTATATATGGGTCAAATCTGGTATTTTAAAATGTAACTTCTACGTCGAAATTCAAAATCAAAGATGGCGTCGGAAATAATAACGAAAAATAGCGCATAACATGAAATATAGGTTAAGCTAAGATGTAGGATTATACCTATGTACATGATGGTGAAGGGTATTATCAGATTCGTCACGTCCGAATATAGCACTCTTACTTGTTATTTACTATAATGGTATTGGGGAATTATAATATAGGTTAAATATTTATTATATTGGGTATGAGATATTTTTTTATGAAAAAGAAATCTAAAGAGATAAATTTTATTATGCTTGTTCTAGAAATTATTTGTTCTTAAAAAATTTATTCTAAAAGTGCCATCGTTTCTCTGTCAGTCTGGCAGTAGCCTTATCCTACTGGAAACACATCTTAGGTCTGTTTTCAAGAGCAACACGTTAAAAATGTTTTATCATAAACCGATACCTCTCACCGTTTACGGTTACAGAACTTCCATCTTCATTTTCGAAGAAGTAAGGCCTAATAATATTTTTACATACAATACAACACCATAGTGTACACCTATTGGGATTGGCGTTAATGAATGGCCCTTGGATTTTGAGAACCCCGAAAACTACATTTCTTCTCTTTAACAAAGCCATTCAAATTAAATTGAACTTAATCACTCATAATAAAATCATAATCAATTGTTCGCTAATTTATATAATAAAATTCTATTATTCTGGTTCTTTGTTCAGTTGGGAATCTCCCATGTATTATTTGTATAATATAAAAAAAGCAAAAATATATAAAGGGAAAGTTATTAAAAATTTCAACCCCACTGTTACTTTTGGTACACTCTGTACTTCTAATGTTTTATACAAGGCACATTTATTCATCAGGTAGTCTTGTTTCAGCTGATTATTTTTTTCTTCACTTATTTTAAATTTCAGCTGTCAAAGTCTATAGATAAAAAACAAATTTTTCTCCTCTCTCATTTATTTCAAATGTCAAACTTCATATATAAAAAATGTAAACAAAAAAATTCTCTCCGTACTGCAATTATCTGATGAATAAATATGCCTTGGTTTTATAATATAAATGATAGAGTGAGTAGTACATACAAATATATTTTTTATATTCGAAATAACTCAAAAGCTAGAGAAAGACTCGAAATCACATGTATACAAAAGTTTTTAGGTTAGGTTTCTCTATTGCCCTTAAAAACTTGATAGATACTTTATTCTACGTATAACCGATATGTCTTTCACTAATTTTAGTCATATAACCGGTAAAATGATCGTCACTCTTTTGTAGAGGTAATATCTGTTATAACCCTGTTTGAAAACCTAGTCTAATCACGAACTCATGAAAATATAACATAATTGGTTTTTTTGAAAAAAATAATTTATTTTTAATTGTTTTAAATGCGAAAGTGTTTTAACTTTTTTTATATTTGGCATTAGATTCAAGTAGAAACTAGAATATCCATAATTTATTTATATGTAAAGAAACGTATTGCACCTATTTGTGTGAATATTCACTTTATATACAGAAATGAAGCCAAAAGTATGTTAGATCAAAAAATACAAGAAATACATTGACTTCTTATTGAACGAATCTTTTTATTTGTTAATTATTTTCGACATCAATGTGAAATATGCAAATTAAAGTATAATAAATTATTTCATTCTTATTTATTACTAGCCAATCCCGGCGCGCGTTGCTACGCCCCTTCATGAATTTTAATCGCATTCTAAATTTTAATCGAATATCAAGTGCAAGGCTAAAAACTATAACTTTTTCTTTCTAATTACGAAACTGTATAGTCATGACAGCTCAATAAGTGTGCAAAGTTTCAGAAAAATCGGTCCAGTGTAAGTACCTCAAAATGATACCTTTTTTTATGGGCGTGGCACTGCCCACTTTTCTAAATACGAAACTGTATAGTCATGACAACTCAATATGTGTGCAAAGTTTCAGAAAAATCGGTCCAGTGCAAGTACCTCAAAATGATACCTTTTTTTTAATGGGCGTGGCACTGCCCACTTTTCTAATGATGAAAGTGTAAAGTCATGACAGCTCAGTATGTTTGCAAAGTTTCAGAAAATTCGGTCCAGTGCAAGTAGCTAAAACTGATAACTAATTTTTTATGGGCGTGGCCCCGCCCACTTTTTCAATCACGAAATCATAAAGCCATGACAGCTCAATATGTGTGCAAAGTTTCAGAAAAATCGGTCCAGTGCAAGTACCTCAAAATAAAAACTTTTTTAGGGGCGTGGCCCCGCCCACTTTTCTTATCACGAAATTATTTAGTCATGAGAGCTCGATATGTGTGCAAAGTTTCAGAAAAATCGGTCAAGTGCAAGTAGCTAAAACTGATAACTAATTTTTTATGGGCGTGGCTACGCCCACTTTTTTTCACCCATAAACACTCCCTGGTATGTGTACAACAACTTACCAAAGTTTGAGCCCGATCGGTTTTACAGTTTCGGAGTCTATAGCTAACACACACACACACACACACACACAGAGTTTCACTTTTATATATATAGATCAATCGTTTTTATTACTGGAATATAGCCGGACACCATGAAGATTTTTTAAATGATAAACTAAGTCCCTCCCTTTTGTTTTAGTTTGAAGAATGTCCTATATTGAAATTGATAGTGGTGTGATAACTGATACCTTCTTCTCATCTATTTTTTTTTTTATTACATTATTTACATTATTATAATGAGGTCCAGGCTACATCAACCGTTTCTTCAAAATAATTAAACATTTATCTTAATATGTTCCTTTCATTATGTTTTTTTTTATTCATACCAACAGTTATACATCACTTTATAAAAATTTTATCACAAATTCAAAACCGACCCTTGGCTTCAATTTATATATATTTTTTAATGATAGAACCAATTTCATTTTACTTTCTCTTTAATTTGTATTAAAAATTGGAAAGCTATGAACAAAGTAGCTGAAAAAGTTATTTTGATAATTGCAAAATTGTTTGTACAAAGATTATTAAATATATATTAACTTTTTGTTTGTTAAATGTATGAGATAGGTAAAAACAAGGTTCTGTATTTAATGAGATAAGAGATATTCAAAGTTGTGCTGAAATAAATTAAAAAAATTTATGACACTATTAATTCGAAACAGAGATACTATAAAGTAGTGTTAAATACAATTTGTATGTGAGTTCTTTTTGTACGACACTCGTATAGTCTGGGGCAAATCCAAGCAAAAATGTTTTTGCAAAAATATTAAGAACAAAATTATTCAATAATGGTTTCCTGTTTTTACCCAATGCTTTAATTTGGAACGTCGGGAGTAAATATATGCAAACATTTATAATAAGCAAACCAACAGACTTCTAATCATTTATAAAAAGGTTATCTAAAAAATTAGCTTTGGTTTCAAGTTAATGTTTCAATTTATTTAATAGGGTGGCACAAAAAAATAAGCTAAAATTAACATTATGATAAAAATTTATAAGACATACGCGCTTGTTCAGTGTTTCGAATGAAATCAAATGTTACCAGCAGATCTTTGTATTTTTTTTTATCTTGTTTAATGGACATAATAAATAAAAACATAAAAGTTAAAATTATGTTTATTATGATTATTTCTAAACGTTAGCCGTGTTCAAACTATTATATCGAGCATGACGACATACAAAAAACTCAAACATATTACACCAATTCAAAATTGATTCTCATATTTATATTTATATATAGGTTTGTCATTCCGTGTGAAATTTCTACAATTTTCATTTCCGACCCCATAAAGTATATATTTTCTGAAAGCTTATGAATAGGGGAGTCGATTAAGCTCTGTCAGTCTGTCCGTCTGACCGTCTGTCCGTGTGTATGTTGAAATCAACTTTTTGAAGCCCCCAGACATTGCTTGGACCCGGGTGAGGTATTAAAATATCAGAAATATTCGGGAGTAGATCGGTATTGAAAATCAGAAACATCGGTACATAAACACCTGAGATATGAGCAAAAACCCACGACCACCTCGATTTTTATTCACAAAAACAACATTACAACAACAACATACATACATACAAACGTGTATACTGGTTAGAGAAAACGTGGCATCGAATCCCAGCTGAGCCAAAAAAATTTTTTTTTTATATTTTATTTTTAATTTTTTTATTTTTTATTTAATATATTATTTATATTTTTATTATTTTTTTTTTTAATTTTTTTTTAATTTTTTTTTTATTTTTTTTTTTATTTTTTTTATACCCGCCACCAAAAAAATGGTGGGGGTATATTCATTTTGTCATTCCGTTTGTAACACATCGAAATATCCATTTTAGACCCCATAAAGTATATATATTCTGAATCGGGGTTTGATTTGATGACGATCTAGCTATGTCCGTCCGTCTGTCCGTCTGTCCGTCTGTTGAAAGCACGATAGAGGTCGCACCGAAAAAGCTAGGGGGCTCAAATTTCGCCAGAATCTTTCTTATAGACAAGGTTTGTTTGGTATTGAAAATGGGCTAAATCGGTATATTAGGAAGAGAGTTATAGCTCGAAAAGCAAGAGTAGGTCGAAAAAACCGTGTCCTTCTAACATCGAATAAAATGGAATTGTGTCCAAACGGATAAACGTAGAGTCATGAAACTTCGGATATATATTTCTCGAGTCAAAAGAATATTTCTCCCCAAAAATTGCTTAAATCTATGCATTAGAAAAGGAGTTATAGGTCAAAATGTACGAAAATTTATACCGCTCAGTGTATATTTGAAATTTAAAACGTAATAAAACTGACAAAACTATATGTACGGTTCTGAAATTTTGCAAACATGGATTTTTGGTCAAAGTCTTCGTTATAACGGAAAATAAATGTGCCACGCCCACTTTTTTTTTTAATTTTTTTAAAAATATATTAGTCATATTCATTAGCATTTATTCATTGCAGATGGCAACATCTGTTGAAGGCGCCACTACATTTTGCAAACACTGAGGATGATGTCTTTGCTAAACATCACGTAGAACACTAGATGACTATAGTTACATTTTTTTGCACAAACTACAAAGGAATTTTATAGGGGTTTGTGAAAACGAAAATGACCGAAGTTTGTTGACAATAATTAACTAGAGTAATGATTTGTGCCCAACTTTACATATAGTTGTACACACAGTCTTATGAGGTTTAAGATATAAAAATATTAAAAAAAATGTGCATCAGTAGATTTAAAATAAGTATTTGAATATTTAAAATACATATTTTAACTAAATTTTTTTTTTATTTATCTATTCTTTTGTAAAGGGTGGTTAAATTTTAAGGGCCACAGGGTGATTCAAAATAGACATGCTCAGCATTTTGCTAAAACGGGAAACTTATTAGTAAGATTTTGATTTTTAAAGTTCTATAACATTTTACTTTTAAAAGATTTTCAAACGAAATAAGTTTTGTATAATTTTAAAATTTGTTAGCCATTAGTACATGAAAATAAATAGTTTATAATGCTTAGAAATAATTGTTTTTTTATCTTTAGGTCTAAATTTTCCTAAATTCCTTTTTTTAATACACCATAACTTCTAGAAAACATAAGATAACAAAAAGAAATTAGCACCATTTAGTAGATAAAACTCTCCTCTATACCCCTATACCCCACTGTATACCCGGGACGATCCGACCGTGATCACCAGACCAATTTTTGTGACACAAGGTCAAATATTTTTTGCAAAATTTTAGTAAAAGAGCTAAACAAATTTTTTTGTAAAGTGTTTCTTTTAAGTATTTTAGTTTTTATACCCGCAACCAAAAAAATGGTATATATATATTCTTAATCGGGGTTTTATTTGATGACGATCTAGCTATGTCCGTTCGTCTGTCCGTCTGTTAAAAGCACGATAGAGGTCCCATCGAAAAAGCTAGTGGGCTCAAATTTTGCCAGAATATGTCTTATACACAAGGTTTGTTTGGAATAGAAAATTGGCTAAATCGGAATATAAGGAAGAAAGTTATAGCTCGTAATGCAAGAGTAGGTCGAAAGAACCATGCCCTTCCAACATCGAATAAAATGGAGTTGTGTCCACCAGCATTTACGTATGAGTCATGAAACTCCAAATATAAACTACCTGAGCAAAAACAATATATCTACCCAAAAATTGCCTAAATGCATGCATTAGGAAGGGAGTTAGAGATCAAAATTTACGAAAATTTATACCGCGCAGTGTATTTTTCAGTATGTTCAAAATTTTAAACCTAATAAGAGTGGCAAAATTAGATCTACGATTCTGAAATTTTGCAGGAATTGCTTTTTGGTCAAAAGCTTTCTTCTGACGGAAAATAAATGTGACACGCCAACCTCCCATACAACGTATGCTCTCAAATTCTTATAATTTCTCTATAAATCGAATAACAAAGGACTTTATTGAAATTTATAAGTTGTATTTATTAGCATAAATAACTTCGACACACCTACTATAACGCCCACTTTTCACTTTATCTACTGTTAATGAAATTTAAATTTATAAAACCGACAAAATTAGAGGTATGATGATAAAATTTGCTACGGAAATCCTTCTAGTCAATGTTTTTGTTATGCCAGAAAATTTAGGTGACACGCCCACTCTTACGCCCACATCCTATATAATGCCTTATCTCAAATTCATATAATTTCTAAATGAATAAATATTTTGGAAGAATTACGAACTATATTGAAATATCTAAGTTGTATTTATTAGCAGAAATTTTATTTACACGCTTACTTTAACGCCCATTTTCATTGAAACACTTAATTTACGAAAACATTTTACCAGCATATCGAAGTTATAAAGGGTGGGTTAATTTTAAGGTCCGATGTTGATTTTGAATAAAACACAAATTATTAAGGAAATTATTATCATTTCTTTTTTAATGATAATGTTTGTATGGTTCAATTATGTGTGGAACAAAATATCGGCCAAATGGCCCCCGCGACCTCAACGGCACACCTCGATCCGATAGTCCAAATTTTCAATAACATTGCTGATGCTCAATTGTTTGACACGATGATGAGTCGAAGTAGACTGTTTTTTTGCCACACTATCGTGAAAAACAGGAATGCTTCTCATTTAACGAATTAAGAAGGCATTCATAGATGCTCTAACATTTTATACAGACCTGGGGCCGAATTACGGCCATCGATATCGACGCTGTGCTTTAGGTATAGAGATTCTAATAAGAGTTTTCAAATTTCGATCACGTTCGAGTGCCGTAATTCGGCCTCTGTTTTAAATTATAAATTTAACCACCCTCTACAAAGAAAGTGATGTATATTTTATTATAAAGAGATTATTCCAAGCGATTAACAAAATAATAATTATTGTGCTTTAAATGTACACAAAATTGGTGGTGGGTATAAAAGATTCGGCACAGCCGAATATATTGCTCTTACTTGTTTTTTTTTACATACATACGTAAACTTATAATTTTACAATTGGATGTTTTTATATATGAGTGTTTTTAATATGTTTGTACATACATACGTTCATATGGGATGAATGGTGATACAAACTACTGTTATTGCATGACTACACGTTATGAAGGGTATATAAGATTCGGCACCG
Organism: Phyto melanocephala; assembly: GCA_941918925.1. Classification (NCBI taxonomy): domain Eukaryota; kingdom Metazoa; phylum Arthropoda; class Insecta; order Diptera; family Rhinophoridae; genus Phyto; species Phyto melanocephala. The sequence continues at coordinate 38,292,953 of OW799237.1, forward strand.
CCGAATATAGCGCTCTTACTTGTTTTCTATCTTGTGTATTTTATATTTCAGTACTTTTGGCGTAGAATACGTCTTACCTTACGGTATAGGGAGTCATGTCAGATTGTTATTGTTGTAATATTTATTTCGTTGATTATGAGGAAACGGCGAGATAAGTTTTTGTAAAAATTGTTTTAAGATTTTCTCTTTCGTTTGATATATGTACATTTCATATTGGTTGATATCTTCCTAATATTTCAATTTCTAAAATGAAAATTGTTTAAACACATGCACTCAAACATATGTGTGGTGTTTGGTTGAGTGTTTGAGTTTGTAGCGTGAACATAAACTATGCTGCTGTTTCAGTGTGGACACAAACGTTCGGCTGTTGTTTTGATTGATAAAATATTGAAATTTCCTATATTTACTTATGTATTTAAGTGAAACAAAATGTTAAATGTGAATTTGAATTTAACATATAAAAAATATATGAAAAAATTAATTCATACATATATGAAAGTGCTGCCAAGTAAGCAAAATAACAATGCTGCTTGATGCTGTTTGACAGCAGCTGACAGTTGACGTTTAGTAAATTAAAATAATAATTTAAAAACATATTTCCTACCATAAGCTTATGTATATTATCAAAAGTAACTATCAAATAAATAAATTCATTTGCTTATATTATTTTATCATTTATTGTTATATATGTTTTCTGTCTTATCGGATGGCGTATTCTACGTTAAGCTTAATGGCCGTGTCTCTCACACAGCCAGCAGGGACAGTCCGTACCCGAAGGCCTCGGACAACTGTCTGCTTTTTTTTTTAATTTAAACAAATACATACATTCGATCATCGTTGCTGTTATTATTTATTTTTTCTGATGCGGAGAGGTAACCTTTTTCCTATTTAAATTATATTTGTAAGACATACAATAATTTTCGTCAAAAAATAAATTATTTCTTATTTAAACAGATTTTTTGGATAATTTTAAATCCAAAACTACCTCTAACTATTTAGATAACAGAAGCTTAAATTAAGTTTCACATCTGTACATGAGACTTTTTTATTAGAACAAGTATATATTATCTGAAGCCTTATGATCAGAAGAATTTATTGAACTCCTTGCTTCCATGAGTTTGTTAAAATCAACTTTAAGAAGCCTCCACATGTTGCAGAGACCGGAATGTGGTGTGAATATTTTGTAAATAAATAACAGCACAATAGCCTCATAACTTTTTGAGATATAAGTAAATAAACATAAAAATATGCATTTCATTATAAATAAAAATGATAAGGTTTATGCAAATAAGAGTAAAACATGACATCTTGATTTTTCTTGATTTCTTCAGTTTTCAATCTTGTTTTCCCACCAAGCTTTCAAAAGGCCTTCTTTCATCTCTTCTACCCGGTTTCCACATAAGCTTGGGACAAAGATAATCCCCACACTTTTCCTATAACATTTAAAACTTGAACGTGCTCTATACTCAAGGAACAGGATGAATCTAACTTAAGTTAGTAGTAGGGTGATCGACTCGGTTTTACAACCGGTGGAAAACCCGGTTTTTTCCAATTTTTGCTGGCGTTTTTTTCTAAATGTTGATTTTTCGAATATCGAATACATCGGTTTTTTTCCGAAAAAGCCGGTTTTTTATATTTTCAAGTTTATTTTCATATATCTTTGTAACCAATCGTAACATAGTATATTGAGTACGCGAAAAGTTTCTAAAAATCAGAAAATATAAACTATTAAATATTCTTCTATAATAAATATTTTAAGAAATCTATTTGTTGTTTAAAAAACAAATGCAAAATAAGAAAAATAATTAAGCTTAAATATTATTTTTATAGGATATAAACCTTACGTTAAAAGTTAAAGGTAATTGGAGCATAAACTAAGCTGATCGATCACTTTTAGCTGAAAACTGTAGTTACAATAAAGAAAAATCAATAATCTCTTTTTCAGATCCTAATTTCAATTAATGGCATTGAGTGTCTGTCAACTTAAATTTCAATTAAGCCATTGAACAAACTAGTTTATGCCTATATTTGTATGTCTGTCAGGGGTATAAGAAAGAATTTTTAAAATTAAATTTTAAAGATTTTCTCCCTAGCTTTTAAATGTATTTCAAATTACAGAAATCATTTCAAACAAAATACGTTAGTGCATATTAGTTTAAAATATCTATTTAACATTTAAAACATGTACAGAATGAGATAAAAAAATTTATTACGGCCTTATAGACAGTATTATTTATTTATGTATTAATTTATTGTATTTATTTATTTAACTAGTAAAGAGTACCTTTTGTCCTAAATTCAACTAATTAAAACCAAATTAGTCAACTGCATTCATGTCAGTTATTGCGTTATTGTGCAGCCAAACGTATATAAACTGTAAAAATTTCATATTTAGATATAATTTTTATTATAATCTTTTTGAACATTATTTTTTAATTTTTCTTTAAATATTATATTTTATATATTCGAACCGGTTAACCGGTTTTTTCTTAATTTTCAAAATAGCAACCGGTTTTTTTTAAATTCTAAATTTCAAACTATTTTAAAACCGGTTTCTTAAAAAAGTCGAATAATCGATCACCCTAGTTAGTAGGGAACCATCCGTAAAGATACTGATGCCACTATCCATGCGCAATAAGTTCGTGCAGATTTCTGCCAGTTTTACTCTACTGATGCTCGCATTACTCGCAAAATTGTCAAACCTGGTTTTTGAATAATAAAAAAAAACAATTTTTTCCGGTTTTTTAAACCGATTTTAAATATGTAGGTTTTCGAGCTATTAAAAAAAAAACGGTTTTTATTTCTCGAATTTTTTGACAATATCAAATATTGTAGTTTGGTTTGCTTATAAACATATATCCTTATCCACATAAACAACTTTTTTATTAAAATGTTTTAAACTCCCTTAAGAAATTTCTTTCGTTTCCAGCACAGTGTAGAATTACGCAACTTTTTCTTCGTTTCCAGCACACTGTAGAATTACGCAACTTTTTCTCACAGTGTGGCGAAGCGTATTTCGGTTTTTAGTTTTAAAACGTTTGATTTGCATATACCCTGGAGTTCAATTTTGTATCTTATTACGTTTTGAGATATTCATACAACAAGTTTTAACGAGACTGATCAGTGATGTGATCAGTGAGGTCCAAGACTTGGTTATGCTCTAAATTGGACTCCAAGTGATACCAAGTGCCATTGCTTTAATTGCTGATCTTGCAGTGTTTTCCCTTAAGAATAAGTTTGACAGCAGTGTAGTATAAAAGTGTGATTTATCGATATGGCCAATCATCTTAAGTATCCCTTTATAGTATTTCGACACAGATCTCTGATTCTAAAACTCTAATGTACCACCCTAATATTAAAAAATTACGGTTTGCAAAATTTTTAAAACTTTGCTTGGAAAATATTGCGATAACAATAATGATTTTTTTTCCTTGTTGCTGAACGTAGGTTTCGCATTTTTACTTTTTTCTTAATATTAATAGCTCCTAGGTGAAAAAATTGGTCTATATATTCCACTTAATTGATCGACTATCAACACAAAAGATATAACAACAAATGTCAAAAGGCCGCCTTTATTTTTGGCAAAATCATTAATGAAATTTTCTCGCTAAAATATTTTATATTCGAAGTCTTACGGCGAACTCTTTTTCCGATGCGGTTTATGATTTGCATTTTTTTTTATTACTAAATTAAAACAATTTATTTAATTCTCGTTTTTAACTTAACCAACTATTTAATTTTTATTAATTCATAATTTTTTAATTATTTAATCATTTCTGTATTGATTTCAAACAATAATTTATATAATGTTGATATTAAAAATACATTTTATGTTCAATAATTATATGGGTATTGTATGTTAATGTGCATGTATTCGAAAATCTATATATGTGTTCAGTTTTTAGATGAATTTATTGTATTTTTAACATGTGTTTATCAGATGTTGTATGAATTATCTTGAATGGAAATTTCAACAGAATTGACTTAACAACTAATAAAATATATAGTGTAGCACCCAAAGGTATGCTTCGGAATTTATTATTAGTTAAAAAATATAAAGTGTATTGTTTAGAACAAATAATCTTTTTTCATGAGTTTCTCATTAGTTTTAATCAATTACAATCCATAATGTTAAGTCTATCTTATATATTCATACTATACAGAAACTATCTTATTCATAAAAAGTATCAAAGATGATTTTCTATGGCAATTCGATTTATAAACGCTTTTTTTAAACCTTGATAGTTTTATGAATAAAGGCCTAAATATACAATACGTTTCACAGAGTAATTAAAATAAACATTTAATGAAATGTATTTTTTTAAGCCTCAACTATTTTTTAATTCTTATTAACTATATAAGTATTATTCTTTTATTTCATTAAATTGCATTATGACCTGTTTCAAAGTAAATTTAATTTTTTTCTTTCTTTTTTGCTTTTTTTATTTTAATAAAAAGGTACATTTATCTCTGCATTTCATATGACATTTTGATTTTTGGTATATATCTTAAATGAAATGAAAAAATACACAAACATAAAACTTAAAAATTCATATACGAAATATTTAACTTTTGAAAAGAAACAAAGTTTTGTGTGAATTTTTTCTTGCTTTGATATTGTGAAACTACTTTCATTTATTGTAAAATTGTGATTTTTTTTTTGTTTGTTTTTAATTTCATATAAAATGTATTTACTTATTGTCTTTGACGAATCCTTAAAAGTTTTTCATCAATGTTTGACGTTTTTTTGGTACATTTCTTAAAATCAAATATAAATAAAATAAAGTTAAGAAAATAAAGACAAAAAAAATTTAGGGTTAAAATAGATTTATAATTCTTGTTTACTTAAAAACTATTCTCTTTATATTAAAACCACTATAAACTATTCACAGCAGTTTATTTTTTGTCTTACGAAAAATTATTATTACATGTATTGTATATATTTTGTAAATTATAAATCAATAATTTTTTTTTTGTATTTTATCAACAGAATAAGTTTAATTTTCTTTTACTTTTCGAAAATATAATAAGTAATTTCAAATTCAAATATAATAAATACTTGTGCGTTTAAAGAACCCGTTTAGAGGGAACGTTTTAAAAAAAAAACGCAAATACTAAAGATCACTTTCAACAATGTATCTTAGATGAAACTATAAACAGATTTTAGTTAGATCTTAATTACTTCACTGAAATTGTCATAACTAATTACGAGTATTACAAATTATCTGCACCTAAGAGACTATTTCTTGCGTACAAATACCTTTTGTAATATTAGCATTAGTTGCAATTATAAAAAATTATTATCAAAATAAGTCAGGGAATAAATAATTTAAATAAAAAAAAATTCTCAAACGATATACAAATATATTACAGCTCTTATATACTATTTTATTGTATTTGTATTTTAAAATCATGAAATCATTAAGTTGTAATTTTTTGACATTTCTCATGTAAGATGAATTTTATCAGCTATTAAAGATTATTAGTTAAGATATTGCAATATGGCACCAATGCTATGATTACATTAAGCATAACAAAGTATGGGAGGTATAGCTATACACAATGTATATATAGTAATTGGGAGTTTGTGGCTTTCTATACATAGAACTTAGTTAAACATGCCTGATGAACTCACATATCAGTATGCTTACTGTAAAAGTAAAGTAAATATTTGTTAAAACTCTCAATGAACTGCTCTACTGTAATTAAATAGAAGCTGAAAATCTTTAAAAAAAAAAAAAAAAAAAAAAAAATATTTTCTGTAGGAAGAGTTAATATATTATTGTTTTGTTCATTAATTTAAAATTTTTAAATATATATTTTTTACAATTTGTTAATATGTTTCTAAGTGCCAGTTACTTCCTTTTGATAATTCTTTTAAAAATTTTATAGAATTTATCAAATACCCCAGTAAAAAATTGACAAACATCGTATTAATCTGTTGAAAGATTGCTTGCGTTAAATACATGTAGAAGTCCTGTAATAAAATTAACTTATCTAGCGAAGTCAGTTTTGGGAGACAATCAAATTTAAACAAGGTGAGCAAAAGTGAAAAGTTTACAATAATTAATATTTAATATGTACGGAACATTTTCTCTACCACTGTTCTAAGTGATCCATAAAGTATGCTTTGAATTATATAAATCATTTTAATTATAAGTACAAACAACTTAATAATATGAAATAACCGTATTTTTTTATATTTAAAATAATTATTCTAAAAATATTTTAAAATGTATTTGTTCGATATTTTATGTTTTTTTTTATTAAATGAATAATGAAACATATATATTAAAGCGGTAAGAATTAATATATAAAACAAATAATAATACGATTTGTCATCGGTTTACAATAAATGTTTTGGACAACAACTACTAATATTAACATAATTAAATTATATGGAATAAAATTGTAGGAAGAAACAAAATAAAAAACAAAAACTTAAGAGTTAAACTCTTTTTGCAAATGCGTTCTAAATCTCAACCTATTAAAGCGAAGTTAAACATTTAAATATAGTTTTTTTTTTTGGTGTGTTTGTGTGTGTATATATTTTTTAAACTATTTTTTCACTTCAACAGAAAAACTTGTTTGTTGTATATTATCTCTAAGTGTAGTTGCTTAAATAAGGTAATTTATTTATACATCATACATGTGTATGTAAATGTTTTGAACTAAATATCTAACTTTAATTTAAATCAAATTATTTTTTTATCAATTTATATGCATACTGCTTTTGCTGATGACTTCTTTTTGGGTTTAGGCCTTTTTTGTTTTGGTCTTAAAATCTACTTAGTTTAACTTAAAAACTACATAATTCATTGATTTAAAAATACTTTTATTTATAATCAGTTTTTTTCCTTTTTTTATTTTGCATCATCTTTCCTATTTTTGTTTTTGAAGATTTTTAATAAAAAACTGTGTTTTTTTTTTGTTTGTTAAAAATTTACAAATTGTGGTTAGTTTTATTTTTTGTTATTTTTTACTTTATTCTACTTCTAAATTATTTTGAGTTATTGTATGTTTATTATATTTTTTATTTTTTTATTATTTTATAATTAAAAAAAAATAATTATAATGATGGTTGTTAAAGTGTTGTATTATTTATACTTAAATAATAAGAGGAATCTACAAATCGAATACTTCCATTTTAAATGGTTTTTTGCTCGTTGGCACATCTAGATGATTTCCGGTGACACGCAACATTGCTGAGCGCATTGTTACCGGCTTATCATCGTCGTCCTCATCATCGGATTCGTCACTGTGAGTTTTTACATGTCCTCCTAATGCTGGACCACTGAAATCATTCTCATCGTCCTGTAATCACGATAGTAAAACACATACAAATTATTTATTATTTTTGTTTTGGGTTAGCGATTTTAAGGAAATTTTACATGACACGCTTAATTTAAATCATAATAATAATTTAACGTTTTCTTAAAGAAATAAAAATAAAGATTAAAATCATTATTGCAGTTTTCAATAATACATAAAATAAAATAAATAAGTATAAAGTTTACATTAGTATTTTGGTTGCTTGGATTTTAATGTCAGCTAATTTATCGTATTTGTTACATTTTGTGTATGCACAACAAGTCCTAAATACGGCAATTATTCTTATAATGTCATAATGTAAAGCACTCAGGACACCTTGTGAATTCATCATTTAACTTATTTATTTAAAACTATGCTTAACATTTAACTGATTGCTATTAATAGCTAATAACTTCAAATCAAATTTTTATGTATCCCAGTATTCATAAAATGTAATTTTACTTCATCACAAAAAAAAACGGTGTAATTTAGATTAAAAGTACCTAACGTACTATTTATTGGCAACAATTAAACAGACAATTAATATAATTAAAAAAAAAAACGTTCACATTTGGTAAATATTTGATAAGGTAAGCGTAACCACTATTTTTTATAAATATTTATTAAATTTTATGTAATTTTTCTTACACTAAATATATTCAAACTATAAAACCCTGGATTTGTATATTTAATTTCATATTTTATGAAAAAAAAAAAATAAATTTGAGTACATCTTTGTTGTGACAAAATTTAACTAATGTAAACGAACATACACTAATGGGCATTGATGTAACTTATACGTAAATTTGTTGTGTAAACTAAATTGTTGAAATAAAACATAATAAAAATATCATTGTCGAAGTATTTTTAAGTCCTTATAGCAATTTAAAATGATTTTAATATGTACTGTATTTCAAATTTTTCACACAAAATTTTCTTAAAATAGATTCAAATAAATTATATCTTTTATGAATATAAACGTTAAAATATAAAACAAAAATAAATTGATTTCAAAAACAAATAATGGCATAAAAATAAAAGGAAAAAGTTTATTTTAAGAAAAATTATGCCATTGTCAGATGTAATAAGCTTCGTGCATCTGGCACCCTAGATATCTGACAGTATTGTTGGCAGGTAGGCGAATGACAGTGATAAAATAAAAACTTTTTTTACACAATTTATAAAATCTGACAACCGTCTTACAGGGCTTTCGTAATACTTTGGTGTGTATTTACAATCATAAAAATCATCAAATAAATTATAATACACATTAATACTTTTTTTTATTGTAAAAAAAGCTGTAAAAATTATAAATAAAATTTAATGTCTTATTAGCTTAGGAAATAAAAAATTATTTTTTACCAGTTTACGAATATTAAAAAGCTTTAAATAAATAGAAAATAAATGAAAAATCTGTCAATATACAAGATTTCTGTAGTTTTCATGGGCAACTGCGTATGTCTTTTTTTGACGACTTTGAGTTACTAATGCCATATTTCTTGATTCAAAACGCCCTTTATATGGTTGTACAAATTTTGGACCCAGTCCGATATTTTCAATGGAATAACGAAGTAACTTCTGTATTTATTTGAAATGCGTTCAGCACTAGCGCAATGGCAAATTAATTAAGGTCTTAGAAGTCGTATAAGCACAAACGTTGTTATTTCTGAACGCATTCAAAAGTTATTTTTTGATTATTTTTCCGTTTAATAGAACTTGTAATTACCTATGTTTTACGCTGTTTTATATGCAGAGACTTTAATCTTCGTACCACTTTGTTCATTTTGGTCTTCGCCATGATCTAATGTTTAAATGATATTTGTCGGAAAGTTTTATAAGAAAACTGTAAGATCTTTATTTTTATAAATAGTAAAAAAAGTTAATAAAGTTCAATACCTATCCCGTAGTTTTATCAAAAACGGTTTTTTGGCTATGCTGAAAAAGTTGCCCATGACAACCACAGATTTATATAACTAAAACAATTTTCTCAAATTTTACACTGTTTGCAATAAAATTTCTTCGTGTTATTGCGTAACTCTATAAATTATGTATTTTACAAAATGTAAGAACTAAATTTTTTTTAACACATAAACAATAAACACAAAATAAATATATATGTATATATGTATATTGTATGTACATATGTATATGTATACGTATATTTTATAATTACCTTTTAGAGATCATAAAGCGGGTGTTATTTTTTAACCAAATTCAATATATGTCAGTATATATTGCATATTGATGAAGCTGTTCTATGTAAATATCTATAAGTAACTAGGTTTGTATGTATGTGTGTATGTACGTAGAAAATAAGTTTGTTTGTTTAATTATTTTTTAGCAGGTGACTTGTTATAAACAATATATGTATGTATCAAATCAAATATGTTTTAATGTTAATTACAACAAAATTAATGTTATATTAAATATACAAGTGCCTAATTACAAATTAAGAGACTTGTAAATATTAGCATATTGGTTGAATTTTAAAATATTAACGAGCATTATTTGTTTGCCAGTGTACGAGTATTATATCTTATATAATAATTAGGTTTTAATGAGCTTTTGTTTGTTTTTAATATTTTTGATGATGACTAAGAGAATCAACCAATAAGTAGTCTAGTGTTAAACGTCTTTTTTAAATACATACACTAAATTTATTGCAAAATATTTTATACAATTCATTTTACTAAAATGTTGTTTTTTGAGCAGGGCTTTATTTTTAAACAATTACTTTATATATATATTTTTTTTTTTTTTTTTAGTTTTAATATCATTTATAATAATCATTTTCAATTTAATTTAACATCAAAACTACATACTCGTTAATATATTTTCTCTATTTGCATTTAAGTTTTACATATAAATTATATTTGTAGATTTATTCTTAATACTTTGAGTAAAAATTGTTATTCATTTAAACGTCATCATCAACATCGTATCTTAGTAAAAATTAAATTAATCGCTTTTTTTAATTTTTGGTTGCTGTTGTTAATAAATGTTGTAAATAATTGCTGTTTAAAATAGTTCTATTTACTTGTAAAATAGTTTTTCTTCTTTAAGTAGTTTACGTAAGTTTAAAAGCATATTTTATTTGGTTAATTAATTAATAAAACAATAAAAAGTGCTTTTTTCACATTCTCTCTCTCCCTCTCTCTAGTACACACACTCATCATTGTTTATTAATAAACTTTTATGGTTTTAATTGCTTTGGTAATATAAATATTTAAATTGTTTTCCTCTATTCGTGTATATATATTTGTTGTTTGATTAAAAGCACTTTTACTTCTGCTAAGACTTTAAGTTTTTTTCAGTGTATCTAGGATATTTCGCTGAGCTTATGTTCGTGTCTTTTATATGCGTGAGTGTATGTGCTTTTGGCATGTGTTACAGTAAACTTTTGTTTTTCTGTTAAATTTTCGAGTATGTACCGCTGATTTCACTGTAGTTTAAAATTTCATTATTGAATGGGAAGTATTTGTAATTTTTTCCATAATTTTGTTAAAAGAAACATGCAATATCGTGAAATCGGTTAAAATCCATGATTTAATTTGCAAATTATTTAACCATATAACTTGTTGCTGTAGCGTTTTGAAAGTGTTGTTTTTGTTGTTTATTTGAGTATATATGTATGTATATGTATTTTGTTTTTTTTGTATCTTATTAGTATTTTTTAATGCTGTACAAGAAAATAAATAAATTTTTGGCAGCAGGAAAGAAAAAAAGGACAAAGAAATACAATAAATACACAATTAGTTAATAAATTCTTTTAATCATTACAATAACCACTTGTAAAAGACAATCTTTAGATTTAATATTGATTATTGGTTTTGTAATTAATCATCAATGAACTTTTAATCAATTTTGTACCCACCTATTTCCCAGATATATTTTTTAAGTTATTCATGGCGGTTAACTTAACTTTGTTGACAATTTAAATAAGTCATATTTTCAAAATAATTGTAATTAATTGTATAATTTAAAAACATATGTCTGGTTCCTTTAGAAGTTTCGAAAGTCTTATTTGATGAATGTAAACGATAAAAACGATTTTATAATTTGTTGATTTCAATAAAGTCTTATTCATTCTCACCTCATACATTCCCTTATCTGGTTGTAGTTGCGAGAACCGAATAATATGAAGATTTCGGAAGAAGTGGATATTTATGAAATAAATATTTTTGTAGTTGATGGAATACTAACACATAAAACTGATTGATTGAAAAATTTGATTGCATCATTAGTTGCCAGTGATTGCAGGCAGTTTAAGATATCCGCTTTAAACCAAAACATAACTGACTTATTTAAAAAATATTATTTTTTTTATCAAAACCGGGTCTAGTCTTTAACATTTAAGATGACTAACCGCGTCATAAAAATTTTCTATTTTGTTTTTGGGACTCGCTAAATTGCAAAAACACAAAAGTTTTATGTGCCCCTAAAAAATATTGAATAACAATAGAAAATTATCTACCGATTTCAATTATCTTACTGTTATTACAATTACTTTTTTCGATCAATAGATATATTTTTTCAAAGTTGACTGATTAGAAGTGTTAAAAAACAGGCCTTTTTGAAAGTAAATTGATCAGCTTTTACATACAGCTATAGAAAAGTAGTTAATTGATCGTCATTATATTTGATTCTATTAATAGATTTATTTATTAAGAAAAGAAAAAAAACATTGCACTCTTTGCTTTTGTGTTTGTCCAGGTAAATCGATATTTAGCAGCTATCAATTTATTGAATATATCTCAACTTTGTTGGAATCATGCGGACAAAGCGTTTATAAGTAAAAGATATCTTCCGGTAACGGAAATATGTTTTCTTACAGTACTTCTTAAGTACTTCGACCATTTTAACGATTCCACAAACGAAGAGAATTATGAATTGCACGCAAAAATAAGGTGTATGGAGTTCTTTGGAAAATTATTGTATACGCTTTAACAAGATGGAGAACACTTTGATGAAAGTACAGCAAACAAAGATAAGGAAAGGATCAGGAAGAATCGAACTATTGATCCGTTTTTTAAACAAGTTGGACTAAAAGTAGTCTGCTCCAAGCACGAATATGGAAACTTAAACGATTTGAACACTTCGAGGAGATTTTTTGAAAATGATAAGGCTGTAATTCGAGTTATTAGAAGAAATAATCAAATATGTATTTGAAAATTTTTAAAAATAAATTAAAAAAAAAATAATTTTTCAAATCTTTTCTGAAAAAAACCTTAAAAACATAAAAAATGAAAAATTTTAACAAATATTTTTTTTAAGTCCCCATAAAATTAAGCTTTCGACAAATTTCAACTATGCTTACCCATAGCAGGCACCTAAAAGGTGTAGAACCTTTTAGGTCACTAACATCATAGGTTGATAAATCATCTATGATATGCTGTTTAAATTGTTTGACTATCTCATTTGATTCTAAAGTTTTGACTTTTGCTACGATAAAACTTAAATTGCGCCACTATGCGTTTGTCAACTACTTATAATACAAATAGGGAGATTATTAAGCTACTACAACTTAATTTACTTGATAAAGTTGACTAAACTGTTATGAATAAGTTCATGTCCGAATATTCTGTTTCCCTAAAATAGTATATTTGCAAGAACTTAAATTACTTTTCGATTATCGTTAAAATTTTTTCATAGATGAAACTTTAATGTATTTACAAGTGGTTTCAAGTATCGTGTTGCAAATAAAGAATAAAAATACTTTAGGGGTATTCGCTTAAACTACTATTTTAGCAACCGTTGAATTGTTAGCATTAAACTAACACACCTTCTAATTCAGGTGATAACAAGTAAAAAATTTAAAAGTTAAAAATTTAAAGTTTAAGAAGAAGAGGTATTTAGTAGATTAAACGATTACTCCTATTACTTTATAAATGCATGTTTATTTGGCAAAGAAAAAAAATTATAAAGCATTTCCATCTACAACTTACTTCAAAGTCTCCAATTGTAAAACGTGTCGCCGCTAATGAATCTTGTGGTGGCATATCCGGACTCACAATCTGAATGTTATTAATTCGATTTTTATTTGTTAAATGATTTTAGTTAAATTTCAAATCAAATACGAGGCAACGTAAGCATTTTTAATAAGAAACAAAACGAAAATGAGACGAAATATTAAAGTGAATACAAATGGAATTGTGTGGCAAATACTTAAGTTGTTCAAAGTGTAATATTTCATATGGAATACCTAAATAGTTAGCACAACATTTAATTACATATTGACATTTTTAAAGTTATACATAGTTATAAAATAAAAATATGATATTTAATATTATCCCTTAAATGTGACAAAATTTTTTAATAGAATATATTTTTCCATATTCAAAAAACAATTTAACACATCATAGAGTTAAAGACTAGTACATATATGAGTAATATTCACTTAATCTAAATAGTTCTTTGAAATACAATGAACATTTTATTATATTGATGTTACTTACATCATCATCGTTATCAATCATCTCCTTTGTAGAGGCGGTTGTTTCATTTCTTCGAATTGAACCCTGATGAATATCTAAATCAACTTTGAGACATTGGAAGCTTCGCATTAGGAATACTATTGGCATTGGCAAAACGCCGGCTAAAATCATAGATAAAGCAATGCCCATAACCCATGATGGATAGCTCTTAGGTTCAACCATGCCCTTTAAATCACAAAAACACAAAAATTTAATAAAAGTCACAAATTTTATTAAACGATTCAGCCTTACCAATTCTTCATTCCAGGCACCATATGTGGGATTCTTAATGATCATAAATACCACCGACGAGACAAGAATGCAAACCATAATAACAGGTCCAAAGTAGCGCCAAGTCAATTGCCAATAGATGCCAGGTCGATAGCCAGTCATTTGATAGATGTCTTCAGTAAACCTAGAATGTTAAAATTATACGTGTCACGATTGGAATAGAAAAATTATTTTAAAAATATGTATTTACCTTTCATGCCCATAGATATAAACGACGGCTATCATTTCCATAAGAGCTATGACTACCAGACCAATTGTACCGGCAAAGGAGTCAAACATCTTCAGCCAATACTCGCCAGCACCTGTACAGAAGATGAAACCGACAATGAAGCAGAAAAGACACACCACTCCAGTAACATGTTGTTTCTTAACCCGCTTAATGATGTCAATGTCAAACAGTGTGCACAGCATGCCCTCAAGTATACCAATCTGTGAACCCAGGCCCAAAGACAGCAACATCGTAAAGAATAAAACAGCCCAAAATGGTGCACCCGGCAATTCAACTATTGCTTGTGTAAAAACAATGAAGGCCAATCCCGTGCCCTCGGCAGCCTTTAATAAAAAAACATAAAAAACCACTTAATATAAATTTCAATATTAAATATTAATTGCACCCTACATTGTCGAGCTCATGAGATAAACTGCATTCTCCCAATTCCCATTCTTTAGTTTGATTCACGGTGACTTTGGCCATGGCTGCTTCATAGATTTCATCGGTGACATTATTGGAAGGCAACAATTCATGCTTAAATAAAATGTATTTATTTCTGAAAAATTCAAAAAACTATTAAAAGATATTGATTTTTTTTACAATGAGGCAGCAAATGAGCATTTAATGGTGTTGCATTATACACAAGTTTTATGAAAAAATTTTATCGTACAATAATATATGTATGTATGTTGAAACGAATGAAATTATAAAAAGTTTTGCATATATATATATATATTTATTTTGGAAGGGCACAAACTGTGTCTTAGGAATTAATTATTTTTATTCCAAAGACTCATTCTGGAATTATGTACGCAACATGATATTGTTTGAATGGCCGCTGGTACATCTCGCAGTATTACGAATCTAAGAAATTAAATTTTAAATGACTCTGCTTCATATATCGGAATTAGTTTGAGCGATGTCGCGGATTTTCTTAACTTTAAGCACATCAACTATAGCTTATTGGCATAATTTTTTTATTTCGTAAAACCCAAACAGAAAAAGCACAGCAGGATTAAAACTCGTAATAATAGTGGCCAACTAACGTTGCCAATTCAAGATTCAACTCAAATTTAAGTAACAAAATTTAATCATTTGCATGTTCTGCTGAATAGTGATTGAATAATAATAAAAAAAAATAATCAAGAGACAACACGAAAGTTACTTGTCCGCCACAAACTGTCAACAATTACCCGGAATTATTAAAAATGCCTTAATACTTTAAAATATGTACCACTTAAGTTTTACCAAGTAAGAGTGAACTAAACAAATACAAAATTCTACAACTACAACTACATAATAGTAAAATTATTTTATAAGCAAAACACAGGAAAATAGAATACTTTAAACGGTAAAAAATCTTCCTTTATTGTTTTTGTTACAATATCAATATCGATAAAACTGAATAGAACATGTTTGTATGTATGTACATATGTATGTGTTGTAAGTTGTTGTTTTGAAAAAAAACGAGATGGTTCTGGTTTTTTGCTCATATCTCAGTTTTGTATGTACCGATTTTTCTTATTTTCAATTTCGGAGAGCTTTAAAATGTTGATTTTAACATACACACGGACAGACGGTCAGATGGACAGACAGACATACGGACAGACTGACAAAGCTTAATCGACTCCCCTATTCATAAGCCTTAAGAAAATATATACTTTATGGGGTCGGAAATGAAAATTCTAGAAATTGCACACGGAATGACACAGCTATATATACCCTTGAACACCACAGGTGAAGGGTATAATAAGACTCCATTTGGAAAAGCATAAATAAAACTTCGGAGACACCGGTGTCCCATATGCGTCGGAGTACACCAATACTTTGTCTCGACGCATTTATGTTAGAAATAAATTCAAAACTATTATGGCTTAAAAATGGTAGATATAAATAAAAAAGGTCGAGTATATGTATATACTTAAATCGTTTGTAATTTTTGGCCTGTTTTACGTTTTCCTATTAAATCTTCAAAAATGTGACTTGGTTTGGCTTACTTTTGCACCAACCAATTAATATACATACATACATACATATGTACATACTTTTAATAAGACACTTTGTGTATTGCTTGTGTAATTGCCCATCATTGTCATTTCGTTAAAAGTAATTTTCTATTGACAATTTTTCTTTACAAAAACTATAAAATAAAGTTTTGAGCAAATCATTTTATTTGTGCCAATAAATGTTTTCAATTAAGGAATATTTACACACATATACATTAGACTATACTGCCTTACATAAAACAAAAAATGAGCCGCATACATTCGAATATAAAGATTTTTCCAATTAAATAAACATTAAAATATAGATAACAAACCTGATTTCAAAAACAATGATATATCACAGTTTATTATGCGACTGTCAATACTAAAGATATAAGTATAATTTCGAAAAGGTGAGCTGTTCTGCAGAACAACTTCTTTTCAGTCTTAAAGACATAAAAAAGTGATACAATGTTATAGTTAAAATATTTAATAATCACAAACGGATAAACAATTTTTAAAACCACGAACGGTTTCTAAAAAATTCAATTTCTCACTATTGCAAGCTGGTGAAAAAAATACTTTAAAGAAATTATTTAGTGCAAACTGAGTGCTGTCTAAAAGTTTTTCAATTAATTTCGTTTTTATTAGATAAATTTTACACTTCTAAGCGATAAAATGTCTATATCTCTTAATATTTGAACAAAATGTTGAAAGTTCATACATAAAAGTGCTCCAGAGAGTTAGGATGCCAGAATATTTCTTTTACACAAGTAGGTAGAAAAGAACCATGTCCTACCAACATCAAATAAAATGCGATTGTTTCTAAAAGCATTGACGTAGAGCGAAGAAATTTCGAATGTATATTTCCTGAGTAAAAAAATTATCTTTCCTTGGAAAGTGCTCAAATCTATACATAACAAAAGAAGTTATAGATCAAAATGTACGAAAATGTATACCGCACAGTATCTTTTTCGCTATATTTAAAATTTAAAACGTAATAAAACTAACCAAATTAGGTGTATGATTCTGAAATTTTACAAAAATTGCTCTTTGATCGAAAGACTTGCAATAAAAAATTTAGGTGACACGCAAACTTTAACACCCACCTTCCATATAACGCTTTATCCCAATACCACATCCATTTCTATTGAGAAAGATTTTGGAAGAATAAAGGTAATATTAAAGTTGATTTTATCAGCAGAAACCACTTTGACACGTCTACTTTATCACCCACTTTTCACAAAATTTATTGTTAATGAAATTTAAAAGCTCAAAAAAGTGACAGAATTAGATGTGTGATAATGAATTTAGCTTTCTGCTTATTTTTATTATAATACCAGAAAATAAAAGTGAGAAGCGTTCTTTAACCCCTTTAATTCAAATCATTTTTATATAAACAAAAAGAAGTTTAAAATTGATTATCTGAGTTGATCTCAAACATTAATTATATAGTTTCAAAAGTAGAAGGTGACATGCCCACAAAAAGCTATAAGAAATAACTTTGACACGCCTGCTATAACGCCCATATTTTACGTAATCTACCTACTTACTTACTTACTGAAATTTAAAAGCTCATAAAACCGATAATATTAAAGGTATGATGATTAAATTTGCTACATATATCGTTATAATCAATGTAATTGTTATGCCAAAAGATTTAGATTATTCCATAGCGATTAACAAAATATTGAGCTTTAAATGTACACAAAATTGGTGGTGGGTATAAAAGATTCGGCACAGCCGAATATAGTGCTCTTACTTATTTTTTAACCACCTCTGGGCAACAAATAATACTCTTCAAGTTCTGTAAAAATACAACATTGTTGAAAAAGGGAGGCAGTTATATAATTCGTAATGTTTTATTGTAATACTTAATTTACGAAAATAAAATAATAGCAAAACGAAGTTACACAAAGAAAGTAAAACATATATTAGTATAAATAGATTATTTCGTAGCGATTCCTATTAATAACAAAATAATAAATTTTGTGTTTTAAAAGTATATAAAATTGGTAGTGGGTATATAAAATTCGGCACAGCCGAATACAGTACTCTTACTTGATATTTTACAAATGGCCATTGTAATGATAGAAAACGAGAACTTATTTTAAGTTGGTTAAAAAAGTCGGAGATTTAAAAGCGAAAACGAAAAGGACAATTATTTATAAGAATTTTTACAAATATGATATTCAAAACTATTTTGAAACTAAAGCTGTGTACAGACGGTTGTTAGATCTGACATAATTGCTTTACCTAAACATATGCTAACAATGGAATGACAATGAAGAATGGCTTTCATAAGGTAAATTGTCAGTTCAGACGGTTGTCAGACTTTTATCAAAAAAGCTAACAATTTCATTGGCAGATATTGTTCTAACAATAACTTTATCTGACGATGTTGTCCGACAAAAAATTTTAAGTTTAGACGGTTGTCAGATGACGATAAAAAAAAATTGTTAGATGAGTTGTCAGAATTGCTTTGGTCTTGTTGTTTTTTACAATTTTAGATTTCTATGGCGTCTGGGAATCTGAAATCTTCCATTGATTTAAAAATGGAATACTTTGAACCGCCCTCCTTAAATTCACAATAAATTTTTTTTATTAATTATTTTATTCTCCAATTATTGACACAAAACTTAAAAAACAAGAAACATACAAGAAAATTAATTGAAATAACCTTTTAAAGTGATGCCATATGAAAAAACATACTTAAAATTCCTACGTTTCTAAAAAATTCTCCCAAACATGTCCTAGTACACAAAATAAAGAAACTGACAAATAGATTAAAGAACATTATGTATAACCTATAAATTCAAGATGGCCGCCAACAAAATAGCGGACAGATCTGTATATATGAGAAAATTTTTGTAATGAACACCACCCTTAATAGTGTTATCCAACGAAAGGGCTTGAAAATTCTTGATCTAAGATGGCGTACAAAACAAAATGGCGAATTACATATTTTTCCAACCCCACTGCAAAATGACGTACAACGGTATAAGCCAATCCTATATTAAGCATATGTGACAGCGCATAGAGAAAGGTACCTACGGGTAAAAACAGGTTTTGTTCAGAAGAGCCAGTTTAAAGATTAAATGATTTTTCTATTTTTTTAAATTGTTCATAAGAACAAAAAAATTTGTTGTAGTTTCGTAAAATCAGGTTATTTTGTTAATTTAGTAAGGGAAAAAATGAAAATGAATAAATTTTACCGTTACGTCCCTTTCTATTTGCGCTTAGAATCGTCGACTTTACTTTTATGAAACGCGTATATCTCTGGGAGGGAACACTTTTGGGGCAAGGGATCGGTCTCATTCGATGCTCAGATGTTGTCCACATCAAAAAAAAAAGTGAAAATTGTTTTTTTTTTTACCCTTAGGTCCTTTCTTTATGCGCTGTCACATATAATAATTCATATATGCAAGTATGTATGTATGTATGTATAGATTATATAGTACACTGCTTGTCATAAGAATAAGGCCGCGGATTATTACAAGCATTTTTGCTTCTTTACTTTAAATATTTTGTTGTAATTGTTATTTTTTTTTTTTGTCATGTTAAAGAGCATACTTCACTAAACTTAAAAACCCTTAAAAAAGATGTAAAAAACTAACTATTTTATTTTATTTCAAGTTTTTATAAACAGGTAAACTTTAACTATTTTTTTAAATGCTTCTTTAGAATAAGGCCACATGGGTAAGTAGCCAAAAATACAACTTCAACCCTTTTTAAATGTTTTTTTTTTGACATTATACTAAAATGTGTACGCTTTTATATTTTGTTCAACCTCCTTTGTTTGAAATTACTTCAAATATTCTATTTGGAAATGAACCATAGAAAGACTTAAGATAGTCCAATGAAATTTGGTTCCAGGCTTCCTTGATAGCTTTTGTTAATGAAATTTTGTCATCAAATTGCCTTCCATTTTCATATACTTTTCTTGTCATCCAGGTCCAGACGTTTTTAATAATTTTAAGGTCTGGTGAATACGGTGGCCACTGCATGATCTCAACATTTTGTGCCTAAATCCAGGATTTCACACTTCTAGCTGTGTGTATGGGTGCGTTGTCATGCTGGTAAGTCGAGGATATTGGTCCGAACAGCTCGTTAAGATGTAGAAATGCTGATTTCAGAATACGTTTATAAGATTCCGCTGTCGTTTTAGCGCTCTCGAAAACTATTTCCGTTGTTCCATAGTAAAACACTGCACCCCACACCATTACTCCCCCTTCCCGAGAATGAAAACTCGTGGCTCTTTTCTTAAGTCATGGAAATAAAAATTGTAACCGTCGGAACCATCTAGATTAAATATCTTTTTCATCGGAAAATACCACGGTTCTCCATTCGCTGCTCCATGTCATTTTAGCACGTCCGAAATCAAGCCTCTTTTCCTTGCGTTTTTTGTTTAATGGTGTCTTTTTCTGAAGTTTTTTTCTTTGTAAATGCGCGCATGATTTTATAACTCATCTAACCGTAGCCGTAGGCTTGCGTTTATTTCAGTTTGAGAACGAATTTGGCTCACTGTGGAAGCTGAATTGGAAGTTTTTCTTATAATTAAACATCGCTCCCTCAGAGATGTGGCGCGGTAAGTGAGACATTTCATGTTTTTTGCATAGCTATCCTTATTTCAAAGAAAATTATTTATAACGGTTTTGCTCCTACCAATTTTTGCAGCTATAGTACGACTGGAATAACCTTTTTCCCTATATGCTTAAATTTTAGCCCTTTCTGCAATGGACAATGATGGTTTTCTACCCATTGTTCTTAAAAAAGCTTAAAGCTGGCTGATTAAATTATGTTCTTAGTTTTTTGTTTAAGAACCTCACTCTTCTAATGTCAAAACGCAACTGGCCTTATTCTAATGATGCATTTTAAGAAAGTATTATTTAATATCAACTTAAATATGAAAAAAAATTATATAACGGTATTCTCAAAAATGTTTTATTATCTTTTTATTGTATAGCTGTAGTGATGCTTCGTTTGCTAAAACAACAATTTTGGGGTTTTTATAATAAAGAAGAAAAATTATTAAAAAACAGTGGCTTTATTCTAATGACAAGCAGTGTATATGTATGTATAGATGTCTTTGATTATAGTATACAGATGTATGTATATTTTTTTTGCTTTTAGTTTTTCTTTGTAAATTAGGATTAAGTTATTTTTGCAGAATTTAAGCGAGTGCCTAAAAACAAAACAAATGCTGGTGAAGTGTATATTAGATTCGACACAGTCGAATATAAAGCTCTTAGTTGTTTTTATTTATATGTTTTATTTGAACATGTTTAAGTAACAATATAGAAAGTACAAGAAAATTCCTAGAAACAACATTCTATTCAACAATACTAAAAGCAAAATTTTATACATCTGACATCACTGACTTGTATGACAATGACGCCATTGTCAAATGCACAAAACTTGTACATCTACCAATTTAAAATTATATGACAATATGTGTCAAAGGTCTGAGAATAGCGACTAAGGGTGTTCAGACAATTGTCATATATCGGACAATATTGTTGCCAGGTAACCGCCTGTCAATGGTCTGACAATGATTTTTCTGCCAACATTGTTAGGAAAATATTGCCAGTTCACACGGTTGTAAGGCATTTATTACCAATTTTTTAGGCAATATTGTACGATCTGACAACCGTGTGTACAAAGCTTAACCGTTATTCGATAAAATTTAATAAACCATCAGTTTGAAGAAGAATACAAGTTTGTTAGCTCCACTTACATATTTATAAATCAGTAAAAGAAAATATATGAAAATATGTAACACTTGATTTAGTGTGTCTAAGATATGTTTTTCTTACGATTAAAGCTATTGTATGAATTGATTAAACTTAAGCTATTCTTACAAAACTTGTATGACAGTCAATTCTCTTTGTATAGAAATGTTCTAAGACCATTTAAACCATACAATACAAAATAAATTTTTTCTATATTCATAACAATTTATAAAAAAATCGTTGCTATTAATTAGTGTAATTATTAGACATGTCTCATTTAATAAGTACAAAATGGTTTTTAAGCTCTTATTCAGCTGTCTGTCGGATTCACTTGTCGCTACACTTGTTTGTTGAAATGGCAATTTTTTCGCTTGCTTAAACGATCAAGCAAACAACAAACCAATTGCAGACATTTAGCGTACTAGCGCCCCTTTGATTGAAAATACTTGTTGATATTGTCTGTACAATTTGTTTTACTGTCTTTTTATCGGTCTTTTCATTAATGATTCTCGTTTAAAAAATGAAAAAAAAAACAACTTATACAATCAACCAACAAATTGAAATATTTTTTTTTTCAAAATGACATTTAATAGTGATCTTGAAAATTCTTTATGTGCAAATGTGCATTTGTGTGTTATAGTTTAACTTACGATTCAATGCAACGATCCATATTGACAGTTGCCTTAAAGCCCAGAATAGCAAATATGACAACACTAGCATAAATGGCGGTAATAGCATTACAAACAGACACTAGTAAAACATCACGGACGCAATTATTTTTGGGCGTATTGTAGCTGCCAAAGGCAATCAAAGAGCCAAAGGCTAAACCAAACGAATAAAAGACTTGTGTAGCAGCGTCCAGCCACACTGTAGGATCCGCTAATTTTTCAACTTTTGGCGTGTACATGTGCATCAGACCCGCACTGGCGCCGCGTAAAGTAATACCACGAATAAAGAAGATTGTCAGGACAATGTAGGGAAAGAGTGAAGTAAAATACACCACTTTACCGGAACTCTGAATACCCTTCATCACAATAAAGAACACAATTGTCCAGGAAAGTAGCAAGCACAGAACAATCCACCACTTGAGACCACCTGGTTCATCCATGGATGGAGCTGCATCCAATGTGGTGCGATACCAAAAGTATGTGGTTTCCGAAGATCGTGCACACTCCTCCACCACAGCTCCCGTGCCGTTGGTAGGACATGAAGCCCAAGGCAACGGATACTAAAATACAAAACGTTTATTATTTCAACAATGTTATTGTTGTTATTTACTTACCCGAAAACTGTTGAATAAGTAAAAGAACACCCACGTTATAATTACATTGTAGTAGAGCGCCACAAACAATGTCACTATACACGAAGAGATACCAATACCACCCAGCCATGGATGTATGGTATTCCAGACCCCTAACGCACCTAGGCGCATGCGCTGTCCCATGCCCAATTCAATAAGAAATAGTGGTATACCTTCCAACACTAACATCACCATGAACGGTATTAGAAATGCACCTGTAAATTAATTTAAAAATAAAGACAAAAGAAACGTGTTAGACCGTATGGCATGCCTTTAAAAGTATGTAGGTATGTTTGTAATATAAAAACAAGTAAAAGCGCTATATTCGGCCGTGCCGAATCTTATATACCCTTCACAACGTTTGATCATGCAATAACATATGATATACGTACATACATATAAAAAACATAAAAAAAACATCCCATTGTAAAATTATACATTTACGTATGCATGTAAAAAAAAAAAAATTAAAAAAAAATTTAAAAAAAAATTAAAAAAAAAATTTTAAAAAAATATTTAAAAAAAAATTAAAAAAAATTTTTTTTTCAAAAATAATTAAAATATATATAATAAATATAAAACAAAAAAAAATATTTGAAAAAAAATTAAAAAAAAAATAAAAAAAAAATAATAAAAATATAAATAATACATTAAATAAAAAATAAAAAAAAAATAAAAAAAAAATTAAAAAAAACAAGTAAGAGTGCTATATTCGGCCGTGCCGAATCTTATATACCCTTCACAACGTGTAGTCATGCAATAACAGTAGTTTGTGTCACCATTCATCCCATATGAAATACGTACATACATATTAAAACATACATATATAAAAACATCCCATTGTAAAATTATAAATTCACGTACATATGTATGTTAAAAAAACAAAAAAAAAAAAAAAATTAAAAAAAAAATTTAAAAAAAAAATTTTAAAAAAAATTTTTTTAAAAAAATTATTATATATATAACATATATAAAACAAAAAAAAAATTAAAAAAAAATTAAAAAAAAAAAATAATAAAAATAAAATAATATAATATATTAAATAAAAAATAAAAAAAAAATAAAAAAAAAATTTAAAAAAAATTTTTAAAAAATTGAAAAAAATTTTTTTTTGGCTCAGCTGGGATTCGATGCCACGTTTTCTCTAACCAGTATACACTTTTGTATGTATGTATGTTGTTGTTGTAATGTTGTTTTTGTGAAAAAAAAAATCGAGGTGGTCTTGGGTTTTTGCTTTTGATTTTCAATACCGATCTACTCCCGAATATTTATGATATTTTAATACCTCACCCGAGTCCAAGCGATATCGGGGGGCTTCGAAAAGTTGATTTCAACATACACACGGACAGACGGTCAGACGGACAGACTGACAGGGCTTAATCGACTCCCCTGTTTATAAGCTTTCAGAAAATATATACTTTATGGGGTCGGAAATCAAAATTGTAGAAATTTCACACGGAATGACAAACCTATATATACCCTTTTTCACTGTGTGAAGGGTTTAACAAGTTAATGTGCCGAATCTGAAAATACGTTTCACCATCTTGTACATAGGTATAGTGACCAGGGCGTAACTTAGCCTAGATATCAGATTTAATGTTTTACGTCGTTTGTCTTTGTTATTTCCAATGCCATATCTGATTTTAAATATTTAAATTTTTTTCTTTTCATGTCTGCTGTTTACGTACTCATCGTAAAATTATGAAATCAGATTATGTATGTACGAGTAAGGTTATGTATGGCCTACCCGGGATTCGAACTAACTTGCCCTGGTTCTATAGTTCAGTGACATAATCAGTAGATTACCAACCTTACTTTATAGTTTGCATTTGTTTGCAGATTTAATTAAAGATAATTTAAGGAATGCATATTTATATACAAAGAACTCGCAGAAACGTGAACATCCAGTTACATGAACTATCCAAAAACATGAACATTTTTTTTATTACATTGACTACTCTAAAACGTAAACAAAGGCTGAAGGATCTAAAACATTAACTTTTATCGAACGTTAAAATTCAATTTTGTAAGCTTATTTAAAATTTTTGGGATTCCCCGCAGACGAATTTTGTAGTTGTTTGTTTTAAGCAACTTTTGTTGCACAATAAGTAGCTTTAGTATATAATATATATAATATAAACAAGTGATCTCTAAAAATATTTTTATTAAAAATATGTCTAATAAAAAACCAAAAGTGTTAAATCTTCAAGAAAAGTCAGATATTTTAGAGCTTTTACGCAAAGGTTCATCTGTAACTGGTTTGTCGAAAAAGTATAATGTCGCCAAATCGACGATTTTTTCAGTAAGAAACAATAAAGATGCAATTTCTGAATGCATTAATTATACATTTTCGGAGCCTGGAAAACGGAAAACACTGCATACTTCGGAGCTTCCAAAAATAGAAAAATCTCTGTACAAATGGTTTACCCAACTTCAAAATAAAAACCTACCGGTTAGCGACATTATGATTAAAATAAAGCTATTGATAACCATGCTAAACCTCTATTTTGGATGAATTCAATAAATAATTTAGAAATAAGTATCTTAAAAACCCTTTTGCAAACCATAATAGCTATGTAGTACAATAAAATATGGCAGAAGCTTACAAAGGGTTGAATCAAAACATGTCTCATAGGTGAAAATAACGTACATACTTTATTTTAAATTAAATATAAGATAAAAGAGACTAAAATATGTTATAGAAAAAATGCAATCTAAAACGTGAACAAAATCAAAAAACGTAAACATCCTTGGTAAAAATTAGTTCACGTTTCTGCGAGTTTACTGTACAATATATAACTAACGGATGTATGCAACTTTATAAAAACAAAAAAAATTAAAGATGTAGGTATGTACATATATCTTAGGTTTGATTTTTTTATATATATCATCTCATACATATACACACATATATGTTTCATTATCTTTATACTGATTTTATCCGCTTACGAACTTACGTTCATCCAGTTTGTATTAATATGTTGTGAAAGGACGATGTGGTTTAGATTTTTTCATCATATCTTGATCTTAAATACCGACCTGCTCCCCAATATTTCTGATATTTTGGTACGGGTCTTGGCAATGCACGAGGGTCTTACAAATTTGGTTTTAACATACACACGAACAGACGTACATGACCATGGACTGACGGACAGACAGACCGATAATGTCTACTCAACTCCCCTATTCATAAGCTTTCAGAAATTATATACTTTATCGGGTCGGAAATGAATATTGTAAAAAATTTCAAACGGAATGACAAACCTATGTATACTGTCGTGTGAATGGTATAAAGATGCACAATGAAATTTCGAATTTTATCCATTATTGGTTAGTGACATAAAATCAATTTAAGTTTATTGTTGGCGTTGTTACTGATTATGCCTGACGGCAAGTAAATCAAATTGGATTAGAAATTACGAATGCAGTTTTATGCATGTTGTATGCAGAGAAAAATCTAAATAAAACGAAAATTTAATTAACAACTCATTGAATTGATATAACTGAATAAAAAAATCTACCTATTATTTTTCCGTCGAAAAAAATTCTTTCAAATTATATCAACCATATAAAATGTGAAATTCCAGACACTTCTGTACAAAGATCAAACAGTTTTGGAGTTCTTGGACAATAAAACTAAATTGGTTTTACATGAATACGGGTCGCATAAGTTTTTGACGTACAAATATTCATCGCTAATGTTACATAATTCTGGCCCACTGTCGCTGTTGTCATTGCCACCTTAGACACGAAAAGGAAGCAAAAAATTTGTATTTTAAATATCTTCAATAAAATTTTTTTAATATTCAATAAAAAACGTTAAGGTCTGTGCTTTAAGTAGACAAAGCTAACATATTGATTTTTTATCAAATGGGTTTCAAAATGCAACTCTCCAATTACATAGATATTATTATTTTGTAAAAATGTTCATAAAGTTTACCAAATCGAAAAGAAAAATCTGTCACATATATTTACTGAATTAGTTATACACACCCGTATAATTTTTAAGCACACACGGACTTATTGAAAGATCGAAAAAAAAATCTGGTAGCGAAACACGGGCTGAATTCTGCCACTTAAGCAGCTTTAGGTTGTTATTCGAGGGTAAACATTAATTAAATTTTATTGGTGCTTAAAAACAACAACGTTTATTCAAATTTTGTAATGATTCTGTTAAAGGGAAAATGACATTGAAACAAATTTTTGTCAATATATTTACATACATATATCGCTATAACTGGCTAATCAAGGCAAATTGATTAATCAAGTAGTCTTGACTCGTTAGCTGATTATTTGTTTTCTTTACTTATTTTAAACTTAAACTTTCTTCTTTCTTTAATATCAAATTTCAAACATCATATATAATATATATATAAAAAAATTCCCTCCGAACAGCGATTACCTGATACATAAATATGCCGTGTGGCTAATATTTTAAAATATAAAAGTTCAGTTGATTAAAAAAAAGAACAATCACCGACGATTGTTTGGACATAACCGGATATTTAGAAAACTCAAAAAAATAATTATAAGCTTAAAATCATTCATAATTTTAGATTTATATACATAAGTTGTGGTTGCCGCTTTTGTCAATCCAAAAAGTATATTAAAACCCTTGCCAACAGCCTGTGAGATTTGCAAATACTTTTATACTTATAATTCTGAATCAAACTTTTATATCACAGTAAAAAAAAATTAAGTAGTGCAAAGTTTTTAAGACTTTTATGTAACAGCATTCAATCTAAATGACTTCATAAATGCGAAATAATTTGTCATAAGTGATGTGCTTAAAAATTAATGCAGCAAAATATCTTAAATAATTCATATAAACAAACAAAAGTAACACATGAAACTTCGGATGCTTTTCAGCAAATATGCATGAGTTCTAAGCAATAATTGGAATGGAGTGCAGTTCAGTAATATATTCATGTAAACACGTGATCTTTAATGGCACGCTGACGTTAAAAACATTAGTGCTTTCACCTAAATTGAATCACTTCATTACCAATTGAACCACTGCACAATCACTTTTTTGTCATAGTTTTTTTTTGCTGGGTATATTATATAGTACACTTATGTACATATGTATGTATGTATTTACATACTTATAATAAAAACTTTCACTAGCCCGACTGAATGTTTAAGTTTTGAATTTGTTTCCCCCCTCCTTTTTTTGTAATTAATGCAGTTCAAATAAAACTTAAACTAGATCAAGTACGAAATTAAACACAAAATGCAATATAATGGGGGAAAATAAAAAAAAAACTGATGCTTATTCTTATTAAACAATTAATAAAATTTTGTACCCCCAACAATACACCAAACAACAATAAACCAAATTAAGAAATACCTATGATGTCAACTCAAATTAACTAAAAACATAATTTAAAATTATTGACAGGTCTGAATAGGTTTGAATTGTGAAAATTTGTGTACAAATAACAATATACTCATGAATGTACATATGCATACTCATACATATTTGATAATAAAGTGAATATTAGACTGTACTACGTTATAGAAAAGTGATACCACGTATGTGGAAACTCTAAAACCGAAATCTAGTAATTAACAGATTTCGAGTTAAATCCATTTGATTTTTCATACATATTGAAATCTACACTGAATTTTCGTAAAATCCAATAGTTCTTAATGATTCACTTGACACTTCCTTCATGTTCATATTCTCTCCTGCTAATATAAATGAAAATTTTAAAAATAAATCAAATGTTTCCCATTGTCTAATTCATTAAATTATAACATAAGTAGCAGTTTTAAATCTAATGAGAGTTTAACGATGATAAATGCTAATGATGTTTTCAAAAATGCGTTCCACTCTGCTAATATTGGAATGGTTTTTCGATATTTTAAAATGTTCATAATTTAATTTAAGAGTGTTTAAGAAAGTTTAGTATAATTTATAAATCTATAATCTAATATAAAAAATTCTCGTGTCATGGTGTTTGTGATTAAACTCCTCCAAAATGGCTCGACTGATTTTCATGAATTTTTGTGTGCATATTGGGTAGGTTTGAGAATCGGTCAGCATCTATTTTTTATACCCCTCAACGCCACGTCTTTTTCCACGGCCCCTCAGGTAGGCCATACTGCTGGACAGATCTTCTTGAAATTTTCACATAAGATCACTAAGGCTCTGGTATGATTAATGAGGAATCGATCAACATCTATTTTCAATACACCTAAATACCGTAACGACTTTGATGAAATTTTAAACTAAGATAAATTTGCATACCTTCGGATACATATGGTTTACTTTTTTTTATGTGAAAAATATTTCTCACAAAAATTGTATAAAATGCAAAACAACGTTTGCCGGGTCAGCTAGTAATTTATGAAAATAAACTTAAGCTGGAATAAGTTGTGTACAGTAAAATTTAAAATAAAAAAAGTTCGAACAAATATATATAAATGTCTACTTGTTTTAACTTTTTTATTTTTGTAAAATTTGTTTAGTTATATATGTAAATAATATATCAAAATTGTAATACAATTTAAATGAAGATTTTGATCGATAGCGATTGCTGTTTTTAATCATTTTTATTGCGTTAGTCTCCTTTGCATTTGAAAGACATTTATTGTTTTTGTTTAAGGTGACATTGCTATGTGAAATATTTTTAACAAACTTTAAAGAGATAATTATTTTTAATAATCATAATTTGTGTAACCTGTATAAGAGTGCTTTAGAGCAAAAAAAATATTAAATATTTAAAATCAGTCGGCTTTTTAAGAAAAAAAAATAGCCTTTATTCAGAAAAAATTATTTACTACTTAAAATTTTATTATTATTTGACTTTTTAATTAAAAAAAAAACTAACAAAAATTTATTTGAAATATAATTCTTTTATATAATATTTGATTTCGATGTTATGCATTCAATAAAATTGTTACTCAATGAGCAGAATAATAAAAACAAGTAAGAGCACTATATTTGGCTGTGCCGAATCTTACACAGTTTATACCATCATGAACATACAAACATATACATATACAAACGGAATGATAAACTTATATAAACTCTTTTACACTCTCGTGTGAAGGTTATAAAGGTTTTTTTCTTATGTTGTTCTTGCTTAAGTATATCTCAATAATTTATATGGATTTTATTTGTACTTTTTAATGCTAACAGTTTCAAGACTATAAGCTGTTAATTATATGATGCAACTGTGATGAAAACTTATTTGTGAAATCGATTATCTGAACTTTTAAATGACATATTTTTTTCAAGATTTTTTTTCTCTTGAAGATCTTTGTCGGTAATTAGCCCATTGAACCAAGATTTTCTGTTTATTCTTCCAAAAGTACATCTGTATTTTATACATACGTAACAAGCGTTTCCGGAAGTTATAATGTATCCAGATAGCTGTTTTTCAATAGAAAAAATCCGAAAGCACATCGGATTGATTTAGACATACAAACGCTAAATTAATTGTCCTATCTATAAGGATTCAGAATATGTATACTTTAAGAGTCTCAAATGAATATTGTATTATGAGTATTGCTGATTTAATAAAAACTTTTAATTATTAAAATTATTTCTTAAAACTATAGAAAATTTTATTAACTGTTTAATACCAGTTTAATTGAAATTTTTCGCAATATTTTTTCAATTAAAAATATTAGATTTTTTTAATTATTAGTATCATTTTGATGACTGAAGGAAAATTAATTAACTTTTTACTTTAATTCCATGTTTTAAAATTTTTTTTTTTTTATATCGTATTTCAAAAATTCTACTTATTGAATTTCTACTGTATTGTAAATATAAGCGTTTAAATGTTTTTGCATTGGTTTGCACATTCATTAAATTTTTGTATCGTCGTCATTCGATGCGTTTACAATTCAAACAATAGGAAAATAAACTTAAATAAACAACTGATTGCAAAAAATATATGTATGTATATACATATATATAGAACAAATATTAAAAGTAACTAAAAATTAAACATACATTTATACCTTCGTACATAAAAAAATAAACAAAAGGTTTGCGCCATTTAATAAATGCAAATAAAAGCAAATAAAGTAGCGCCAAACTAAATGCGTTTTTTACATAGAATTTTATTAAATGTCATTGATTTTAGAGTCGGAGTCAAATGAAATCATTTGTCTCTTTAATATATTTTTATTTGTTAAAGTTCGCATTCCATTGACCAAGTTAGATCAAGTTCAAGGTATCAAATGTAAAATACACAACTTAGGAATATAACGACTATGCAATATACTATACATACTTATGTATGCTAAATATTTTTAAATTTAAGTAACATTCAGCTAATTCAATTATCTTTTAAGATATTAGTCGCATTCAGTGCAGAAGTACTTGTTTCAAAAATTTCCAAATTGCTTAAAATTTTTGTTACCACATATTTTCACATAAAAGTTCCTTATGGAACGATTTTTTCTGATATTTTGATACCACACACGGGTCTGAGCGATATCTGGTGGCTTCAAAAAACTGGTTTCAACATACACAATGACAGACGGACATTGCTGAATTCACTTCCCTAGTCATAAGCTTACAGAAAATAAATTTCTTACGGAATGAGAAACCTATTTATACCCTTACACTCTCTGTGCAGGATAAAGTTCTAATAAGTACATATATGTGTAAAAAATAGACTTTATTATTTACATGATAAATATATTATATTTTATGTATTCTTAAGCTTTCTATTATTTTTTTAAATAAAAATAAGCAAAATGTAATTCAAAATGTATGTACATCTGTATTTATTTATGTCTGCTAAATACAAATCAATTATCAAAATGTATAATTTCTTTTCGGGTAATTTTATTTGGAATAGAATAATTTTTTTTATTATTAATATAATGCATGTTTTATTTAAATTAATACGAAGCTGCCATTTTTGGCATAAAAAATTAATTAAAATCATTTTTTAAATTATAAAATTTTTAATTAATTTTTTAATACAAGTTTAACTGATTTCATCCGCATTATTTTTTGAGTACTATATTGATGATTGGAGCAAAATCAAACAATATTTTAATTAATAATATTAATATCGCAACTAAGTCATATTTATTTTTATCGGTATTCTTACACGTGTTACCTTTGGGTTAAAAATGTTGGCCAAGTCGTGCAGTAACTCCCACAACTACCTTCAAGAAATAGTGTCATGGTAATATTTCAGATAAAATCTAATATTTTTTATTACAATTTAATTAAAAACTATCTCCCTTATTTATGTCTCTTGGGCTATTCATAAATATTTTTGACAAATCAGTCACTAATGGGCAAAGTTACATACAAAAATTATTTTAAGGAATATATATTTTTTTTAAATAAATCAAGTTTATCAAGCTCCTATTAAGTTTTCGACACGTCAGTGACACCAAATTGAACGCTATATTCTTAAAAACTATTCATAAAAAACTAACAATGGCGGAAAATGTTTCAAATATAGTAATTATAGCTTTGTTATTTTAAAAACACACAATATTAGTATTAAATGAAAGGGCTTGACTAATTGGATGCAGTAAACTGTGAAGAAGCATAAAATCTAGAATGGCGTCCAAAACAAAATGGCGTATAATTTTTCTTAATCTCATCAATATGAGAAAACAATGTAAAAATTAAAATCAAAGAACGAGTCGGAAATAATAAATCTTGACTACTACGAGGTCATTATACCTATGGACATGATAGTGATGGATTTGATCAAATTGGGCAATACCGAATATAGCATTCTTATTTAGTTTTTTAATTTATTTTTAACTTTAAACTGTTTGTCCACCCCTTAGTGAGGAGTACACATTTCTAACATATTTTTAAGCTTTGAGTTTGGGAAATATCATCAATATTTTTAATATTTTAATATAAAGAACAATTTGCACTACTTATAACCTAGAGCGTAAATTTGGAGCAAAGTTTCCCACAAAACATATGTTTAATAGCGTTGCCAATCTTCTAAAAAGCTTTCGTAAAAAAGTACCAGGTATTGCAACTATTAATACAAAAATTAACAATGAAGAAGAAAAAACTTTTATTTTTTATATCAAAATAAACATTGAAGAAATATTATTAAAAATATTAACAGAACCAAAAAATGGAAAAATTTTAAATTTTAGAAATTTCGGTTCAACTAGTAAAACAATACAATTATTGAGAGCTCAAAATTATACTCGTTTTCAAAATTTTCTATCATTATATTTATGTTGTCATTATTTTTTAAAAATTAACTTAAGTTAAATATGTCGTAAGTTCCGAGAATACTTTGTACATAAATATTTTAATAAAGAAAATAAATTAAGAAATTAATATTTGCTATATGCACAAGGTGTCCTAATTGCAAATTTTCTAAAATATAACATAAAAAATATGACTGTTGTGAAAGACGCTTTATATCTAACTGTGATATACAGATAACAGATCTTTTTTACGAATATCGGGGGCGACGGCTTAAATTCAAACATGCGGCTCGCCTTAGCAGATTCTTAGAAGATCGTCGCAGGTATCTGAATAGTTATGACAGCACAATAAACATATCATACACAGTAGTATGATTTAAGGACAGTTTTTACTTAAAAAGCAACATTAATTGTTTTTTTATTGTGAAATGCTAGAACATTATGACAATATGACATGTTAGGACACCTTGTGAATACAGTAATTGATTAAAATATAAAATGGCTTACAATTTATAATATACTCAAAACTAATGGTATAAGTTATTAATTGTTTTTCTTATTGCATTGTTTTAAAAAAATGTTGAACATCTTAGCCTGTTTAAAGGTGTCGCATTTTAAGTGAAAGAAAACTGATTTAGGTTTAGTCTTCACTTTATGCGAACGATAACTTAAAATACTGCACGAAAGAAAACGTTAGAGTTTTTGTACAAAATTTGATACATCAATGACAAATGTACGGTCGGCAATGCAAACGCATAAGTCAAAATCAGTCACTTGTTCTTTTGCTTTCGAGTGGTCAAACTATTTTGCAAAAAACACATCGTTAATTTTCTTTATAATGCCCCACAACGACATGAGCTAACTTTGAAAACATTTTTAGGTTGGTAAAATTTTTGCCTAGTACTTTCTAATTGCCGTAATTTAATTTCTTAAATTTTCTTTTTATTTAACTTTAATGTTAAATTTAGTCTTGAGAAGTGTTTAAGAATTATTTTTTATCTGCCGTTTATAGAGGGTTTATTAACCTGGTTTTCTATGGAAATTTGATTTATGGGTCAATTTAAAAAAAACGCAATTTTTGTGTCCCCGCACTTTACACTACTATTTTAGGTAAAAAAAACAACAACAAAAAAATAAAAAATTTGAGAGTGATCAGCGAGGAATATGTCACAAAAAAACGTAATTCTCAAATTTTTATGTTTGTTTTTTTGTTTATTTAGAATGATGTTTTGTTTCTCCCTCGGACTCCTTCCATACAAAAGCATGTGTCCCCCGTTAGAATTTTTAGTAAACAAAATTAAATAAAATCCAGAAAAATGTAAATATGCAACATTTAATAACAGTTTTCGAATTATTGAGTTTCTTTCTTGTGTTTTCATTTGTTATAGTCGTCAAAACTGAATTAGTGCGAATTTGGTGTTGCAAAGAATGGTTGTACCCACAATTTGCATTGAGCGTCACTTTTTTTATAATTCAAGTAATATTACTAGTTTTCAATTTGCATTTAAATAAAGTAAATAACGTAAGGAAAGTACAAACCTTAATTATTACAAAAGTGAAAAAGCGAAAAAAATCTTTGTAAAAAAGTGTGAATTTGCGTAGTTTTCGTGAACACCATGGAAAGGGCGCAATAAAATTTCATGACCGTCACGCTAATTTTTTTAAAAGTGAATATATTAAATGTAAAAAATTGAAGTTGACAATCATTGTTTACATGGTTTCAACTCATTTTTTTATAATTTGTGAGTTTGAGAAATAAATTGCATACGAAAAAAAAAAACAGAATAGGCAAATATTTCATGAGCATCACTTTTGATATATATTGCTTCATAGCTTAAAATGCTTAATTATGATTTTATTTTTTAATTTTTAAGAGTAAAACAACAAAATTAATGGCGGCTGAATGAGCACAAAGATATCGAGAGAAAATAAAGCTCGATAAAGCGCGTAATGACGAATATAAATTAAAGAAGAAAGAAAGGTATAATCGTGGTATATTTGAGTTTAATCGTGCTTTTGCAACTTAAACCTCTGGGGGACCGGAAATTTATGCAACTGCCACAAGCTTAATTCGAAAGTGGTAAAAATTAATGAGAATAAAAAAACAAAGCCGCTTGTCATTTCATGAAGTTTATACAGATTCAGAATAAGAGTTCGAATGAAAATTTATAAATTTAATTAAGTTAAGTTATTGTTTTGCGTCAAATATTTACATATGTGTCTAAGTTTCTTCAAGAATTACTTCCTTTTTTCTATTTATGTTAAAGACATCAAAGAATATGTATATGTATGTTTAGTTTTGTATGAAAATTTTTGTTTTTTGAAGACTTTTTGTTTATTTTTTACTTACTTTTTGTAAAAGAATAAACTTTTTTTCGTTAAACTTTAAATTTGGTATTATTTCTTGTTTACGTGCAACAAAATCTCTTGATCGTCACAAAATATCTTGAGCGTCACACTAGTTTTTTTTCCTTAAAACGCTTATAATTAATTTTTTTTAAATTGATTGTTACAAGCCTATTACTTTGCAAGTAACCTCTAAGTTCAAGTCTTTTTTTTACAAAAA
Organism: Phyto melanocephala; assembly: GCA_941918925.1. Lineage (NCBI taxonomy): Eukaryota > Metazoa > Arthropoda > Insecta > Diptera > Rhinophoridae > Phyto > Phyto melanocephala. Next base: position 38,328,992 of record OW799237.1, read on the forward strand.
ATTTACATATTTTTATCTTAAAATTTTAAAATAACTAGTCACTTTAAAAAAAAATTAAAAATCAAGGTGAATCGTGATATTGTGTTTATAATCGAAAAGGTGATTTTCGCAAAAGTCAATCTTCAGAAACAAAAGAACATCGTAGTAAGCTTGAATTTCAAAAATTTTTGCATTTTAAGCGATTTTTTATACATATTTGGTGTGTGACGCTCAAGATAGAAATCATAGAAAACCTAAAAAAATTCAAAAAATATTGATCTTTTTGAGAGCCTAAAAGTACCACCGGAATCTTCATCAATTTCTACATAAATTGGCCACTCCTACCGGCGAATTGAAAAAACTTTAAAAAGAAGCAAAAAAAACTCGATATGTACGTTTTTTTTGAAATTGACCCTTATAAATCTTCGATAATTTGTATGCATACGGTAGAATTTCTTCAACGTCTGAATATGAGCTCGTTGTAAAATTACTAAATACTGATTTAAGCTTTTGCAACTAGCTCTTTTTACACAAATATATTAGAAATTTATTAGCAATATTTTTTATAAACTTACCTCCACCATTCTGTTGACATAAGTAGGGAAAACGCCAAATATTACCCAAACCTACTGAGTAACCAATAATACTGAGAAAAAATTGCATTTTGCCAGACCATGCTGCACGCTCTGGTTCACCAGGTATCTCCACGGAACTAACGGAATTTCTCTGGGGTGCAGTTAAGACAATAGTTACACCATGTGTGCCATCACCGCGGGCCCGCGTATTCAACGGTGCCATTTCATGGCCATTGCGAGGCGCATCAATAATTTTAGTAGCCGCCATCAACAGATTAAAGAAAACGACAATCCAGATATGAATATATTGTTTCTTCCCTTTTATTACGTTTCAATCCTTAAGTCTATTTTTTGAACACACTCGTACGTAGTAAATGAGTATTGGGCAATCTTGGAGTAACTAAAAAAATATTTACAAAAATTAATAATATTTTAATCTCTTTAAATAAAATCTTAATAAAAATAAATTCAAAATACATTTTTTAATATAGTAATATAACAATTTTAATACATTTGGCATTGAATCCATCCATTAATGTTATATGTAATTAAACACAACTTAACACAGTTTATTTTATTATTCATATTTGTTTGTGTTATTTTTCATAACTTTTGTCCTCATTAATTTAAAAGTACGTTGTTCGTTAGTGGATGTTAATAAAGGCAGGATGAAAAATCCCACTGGCGATTATCTCTATGGAATTATAAATAAAGTTGGCTAGAACTAAAAACCTATTTTGTTATTAAGTATATGTTATTGGCCGTGAAAAAGATCTGAGTCTGTGTGTAAGGCGGTAAAGATGGTCAATGATCTAGAATACAGAACATAACTTTTTAGAATTTTTGTATGTTAAGGCTTTAAAACAACTCAATGGATTTTGATAAAATTTGGTATACAAGGATGCACTTGGCAACTGGCTCAACATATAGAATGCAAAATACTTAATATTATTTTCAAGAAAAGGTGAAAACAAAGAACTAAACCAATATTTTGCCGATTTAAAAAATGCTAAAAAGTTTGTGAAAAATAAAAAAATACAAACCAAAGAACAACAATAGCAATACGACAGTAAATATTCGAATAAAACGTTTAATAAATTTTGCTGGGACATTTATATATTTTTCTAGCAATATTTTGGCGAGTCGAATGGTAGGTAGTTAGATTAATAAGCCATTTTTACAATCCAAACCAACGTTTTAAAGTCTTTCGAGTACAATTTTTACTCATAGAGAGATTTTATATTATTGCTACATCCACGCCCCTGCTTATGTTTTTACTTTTACAAATTTATTCTGTTGAATTAAGATCTTATATTTGCATGTAATTATTTTGTTTTTGTTTAATCAATATCTTTTTAATACCTATAATAGCATTGAAGTATGTGTTTAAATATTATATAAAATGGATTTATTTTGTCCTTGTTATTCTTATAATTTCTTTACTTTAGTTTTTTAATCCTCGAGTTCATGTGCATTTTAGTTTGTCTTCATTTTCCTTTATTAATATACGTTTCATAAAACAAAATTGCAGCGTTGCCGAATCTTGTAAATCGGTACCAAGATCAATACTAGGCAAAGAATATGTTAAATTTATTAATAATAAATTCAAATTTTACTATATTCATCGTAAATGTTCTATGGAGTTTCAAGCCAAGAAATCTATTCTATATACGAATGACTCCCGACTAAAATCAGTAACTGGCAATCTTTATAATTATGTTAAATATGTATGTACATGTTATGTTTATCTAAACCGAATATTAAATTATTAATGAAAAAGCATTTGTTGTAGTTTTTTTTTTTTTTTTGTTAAAAGTGATAAATTGTTTTTATTATTATTGTTAATAATTTTTTTTGTTTTCATTCTTTGTTTTAATTTTTTAGTTTTCCTTCATGTATAAAAAATAACCGAGATGTGAATAAGCTAAATATTTTTCGAAGTTAAAAAAATACAATTTAAAATTTCAATTATTTTCAACCAGTTTCTCAAAAATTTTGTTTCTAATTTTAACTTATATGAAAAAAAAACTTAAAGAAAGTAGATTGGTCATAGTCTGGAAAAAAGTTTAAAAACTTTATTCAAAAAATATTTTTTTTGTTGATTATTCAAATTTTAAAAGTTTATTAGAGTAAGAATTGTAGTTCTTTTCGTTACTTTTGAACAAAATTTTATTTTTTTTAGAAACTGTTTTAGAAACTAGCTTAATACCTCGTTATCTTATTGTTGTTTCGCCTCACAAACTGTTTTAAAAAAGAGGAGCTTGCAACAATTTAACGTCCTGTTTCTGATGTCAAAAAGGTTTTTTTAGTATTTTTATGGATGTTGAGATAACAAGCTTTACTTGAAAATGCAAGAAATTGTAAAAAAAATACATCGAAAAATTAAACTTATTTGTATGAAAATGCTTCTAAATATCGGAAATCAAAACAACAATTAGAAATTCACCAAAAATAACGAGATTTTGTATTCGCCTTGAAAGCCTAATAACTTTTGATACATTTTGTTTTAAATATACAAACGTATTTTAAAATCAAAGTAGAAAATAAAATACAAAATCATGAAGTATTATATCTACGTACATACTGATGTATATTTCGGAAAAATTTAAAGTAAACCTAAAAATACGTTGTAAGACAATAGTAAGATCCCAGTTTTTTTCTTTTTTGCTATTACTAATTATCTTTAAATGGCGTACTTGTAATTTCTGTTTAGGTTTTTATTTAAAATGTTTTTTGGCAATGGTCAAAGTAATATCTGTAAATAACAAAATTCTTTCGGTTTTGTGCATATAAATTATCAAATATTTATTAAAGGCTGGATTAGCGGAGCACATCTGTAATTTAATGTATCGGATGTTTGTTTTTGTCAAAATGAAATATAACTTCCTTACGTTATTGCGTGACATTTGTAAGCCAGTGATGGGCTGCATGTTTGTTATATTATATGAGAGTATTTCCTCTCTTTTTTTTGGTACTTTTTTAAAATAATATTGTATGTACATATGTATGTATATACATTTAAATAGATATATACATTTTACAAACAAAAAACGTGAAGATGATTATAATAAACTAATTTTTTATATTAGTGTGATATATATGTATAATGATTAAAATTGTATAAAAATATATTATTGCGTATGCACATATACATGTATATTAACAATAATTTGGTATTTCTAAAGGGTCCGCCATCTAACGTTTTTTTTCAACTTGTGCTTATTTCATGAATGGTAACACTTAGCTCATGTTTGATTTGACAGATAATTAGTTTTATCCTTCCGCTGAACGGATATGATTCTGTATACGCTTGAACAACGCTGGGAAATATTGCGACATTACTTTGGCCGGTTTTGGCAAAAAAAATCATCTTTTCAGATGAAGCTCATTTTGATCTTGGCGGGTATGTAAACAAACAAAATTGTTGCATTTGGGGCACAGAAAACACGCACGAATACATTGATAAGACGATACACCCAAAACGAGTCGCTGTTGGTCCAGAGGCATAATTTTGCCATTTTTCTTCGAAAATTAGCAATGAGTGGCCGTAGTCAATGGCGATCGTTATCGGGCCATGTTGAACGAAGTTTTGTTCACAAAAATTGAAGAGGAGGATATTGGCAACATTTGGTTTCAACAGGACGGCGCTACGTGCCACACAGCCGAAGCTACACTTTTTTTATAGCACTTTAAAAAAAAAAGTTATTTGGCGGACCCGGTATTTTCAGATTATAAATTTCAATTAATAGTTTAAAATAATAAGCAAGTGATAAGAAACTCGGTTGTAAACAGCTGTTTCTTTTCTATAGCATAAAAAGAAATTAAGTGAAGTGAAATAATAAATAAGTATTCTTTATTCATTTAAAAAACTGAAGTAGTATTACAAAATAAAATCAAAATGAATTATAAACATCTTACATATTTAGATATTGCTCAAAAGCATATGTCACGTTTTTAAATGTTCTATAACTGCTTACAGTACGTTTCATTACGGTACGGATACACGATACGGGTTTATTAAACTAATGTGAAAATTCGATTTAAAAACATTTAAAACACCTTTGATAATTTGTATGAATAAGGCCGTTTAAATCTACTTCAGGTTTTAAAGTATTGTATACAAACATAATTTATTATATTATGGATATTGTAATATTGCTGCAGGAAATGTCTGTAGTGAAACAGTTCTGATTAACCAATGACTCTGGCATCAGTACTACTGACCATATAAACCCCAGGCAATGTTATTTGCTATAGACATTTAACATGCACTTGTCATTTAAAATCCACTGGTTACGTTAGAACTACTGACTAGGTAGTTCTTATGGGACCCTATGGTGACATTGCAACCAGATATTCACCAGTTGATTTTTAGTTGTTCTACTTCACTTTTGGCAATTGTTATCTCATTTAATTTAAATATTTTTTTAAATGTAAAAGTAAACAACAGTTTATCATCTAAAACAATTTGACTGACAAATTTTTGCAGTTTTTCGTGTATTTTTTTAAAGCGTAAAAACATGCAGACGTTTTGTTGACAATATTATCAAAAGTCAGCAAAATAGTCGACAAAAGTGGTGACTTGGAGACACTTGATCCCAGGCTTCCTGCAGGTATGTTATATTTAAAAGCACCTTTTTAAATTCATTTATGAAAAACAAAATAAAATCTCGAAATAATGAAATAAAAATATTAGTTTAGGAATACAATTTTCTAGTTAAACTATTGCTAAAAATTTACTTATTACATAGGTTTAAATTGTTCGCCCGTCGTTACCACTGTGCTATATTAAATTTGTTTGTGTGTTGTTATACGTAAAATATGTCTGTCTGTCTGTATACGTATCGTATTTATACAATTAATATCTTAGTAAAATAATCAATTAGTGGCTAATATTTGCAGACGTTGTTAGTCTTTTATTTTGAAATTATAAGAAATAAGTAGATGAAATGAGATTTAATACATCTTATTTATGTAGCACAAGGTCTTTGCCATCTGAAATCTCGCCTGCACAATAATTTTTAAAATTACTATTATTGAATTATCTCTGTGCATATTTATACAAATACGCACAGATATTGCAAAAGATACTGAAAATTAAAAATCAATATTTTAAAAAGACTGTACATGATTTTTCTTATCTCTGTTGTGTAAAAGTATGTCAAAATTAATATTCAAAGCAAAAATTTAATTTTGTTTGAATAAGATATACAAAAAAAGTTTTTCATACAAGTAAGTTTTGCATATAAGCAGTATAATACATTGTCTATATGTTTGTTACCAAAATATATTTTTAGACAATGTATAGTACATATAAAAGTATTAATTTCCAACTATTTATTAAAGATTGTAACATTAAGAGACCACAACTCATATCGAATATTTTTGATTTAAGCAAAGAAAATAACTTCATCTTATTCAATCCTAACTATTTAAGAAATACATAATATGTATTATCGTCTATAACGACCGATTTGGTTTCTTTTAACGAAATAATTCTAATATTAGAATAGTGATATTAGGATCGTTTTTTATAGATAACCTGTAGTTTAAATTTTACACATTTTATAACATTCGATTTTCATAAAGAAAAAATAAAATTATTTTCTTCGGCCTCATTTATTACGTGAATAATTTCTGTTGAAATGAGTTGTTATTATTTTAATTGTTTACTTATGAATAGTATATTTATATAATTTTCAAGGTTATTTTTACTTTTAAAGTATTGATTTTTAACCATCAAAATACAAATCAACACACATTTGAACATTTGACTAATCGCAATCGACTAAAAATAAATGACATGGCTTAAATCACAGTTATCCATTTAACAAAAGTAAACATTCTATTACAATATATGTACGTGCATATACAAAGAACAAAGTAGTAAAGTGTAGGAGACACAATATCTTAATATATTTTGGCACGAATTAGGCAAAGGCAAATGTTTAACTGTCGGTGATGAGTCATAAAACGCTATCTGCCAGAGGTTGTTTGTTTTAATAAATATTAAACGGCTCGGCGTCATGCACTTCTTGTGGCTTCACATGAAAAATATTATAAAAATTTGAAAATGTTTGCTACCACCAAAGTTTTTAAAATAAAATGCGTTAATGCAAATGAATAAAAAAGTTTTTTCCGAGTTTCAGGTAAATTCAGACTTTTATAAATCAATAGACAACTTATCAGTACTAAAAACGAAATTAATTTCTTCAAAAAGATCATTAAAATAGTATTACAAATATTTTTTAAACATTAAAAAAATGCTGTGCTCAGCGGATGACTCCTATTTATATTTACCAGTAGGGTACGTGCTCACTGACGTAAAGTACGTAATTGATGTGTAATAAATTAGACCGGAAATTAAGAAGCTCTATGGAAGTTTTCTAGTAAGAGTACATTGTATTAAAATATCTATGGAGCCCTGGAAATCATGCCATTGCAGTTAATCACTGCAGTTGGATATCCTATTCTCACTGACCAACGCCCTTGAAGCATTAGCCCATACATGATGGTTGTTTTTTATTTTCAGTTAGTTAAATAAAGATAAAACAACTGATCGTACTAACTTTAAACTTAATTTAAGCTCCAAGCTCCTATACAAAGGATATTATAAAAAACATGACGAGGAAGATACTTTACAGGGGTTTAGCTAATAATGAAGTGATTGGATTTAGTTGAAAATTCTCATGTTTTGAACATAAGCGTGTCATTGTTTATATGAATATAATAATAAACTCTATTGTAATGAGTTCATAGAACTCATTTGGTGAAAATAATCTAATGTTTAATAAATACTATTCAAAGCAGTATACTGTTTCAATTTTGTCAGAATTGATGATTTTTGTCAATGTTGCTGTTTTAGAAATTAATGAAATAAAAAATGTATAGTAAAAAACGTATAATTGGTACTAAAACAAAGTTTTTAAAAAACAAAGATTTAAATTTATAAAACCAATATTAAATTTCGAAACATACAATTTAATTGATTTGATGTAGGATTAAATAAAAATAAAATAATTTATTACAAAACGTGTTAAGTGAAATTATCAAATTTTTAGTTGAACAGAAATTTTTAAATGCAACAATAGACTCTTTCCTATCTTAGAAAATAAAATTTCATATAAAGTAATGAATTGTCTAATTTAAATATTAAAAAAAATAAATAAATGAAAATATAAAAGGACAATAAGACCAATAAGAAATCGTAAAATACCCGAAAAGCGCTAAAAGCGCTAAAATGGCTACACTGATTTTTAAGGTATTTTTTACAACAATGAGAAGTAACACTCAGACAGTTTTTGTCTATATGTATTTTATTGTGTTATCTTCTTCGGAAAGAGGATAAAGTAGAGAATAAAAGTTATGATAGGTCTATGAAAAATAGACCTCTGTTCATTGCAAGACTGCAATTGCGTGCAGTATTTCTTTAAGTTTGACTTTCCGATACCTTCTGATATTGTGTATAAGTATTTTTTGAAGCTTTTATCGTGTCTAATAATGAACTAGATATGCTTTATTTTAAAAAACTTTATATGTATATTGTGATTATTTGACAACAACTTAATTTTACTCATCTTAAATGCAAAACTCAGATTGTGATTTTGCTTACCGACTTGTGTACGTTAATTTATATACCTATAATTTATATACATACATACAACTAAGGTAAATATGTATGTATTTATTTTCTTACTTGTAAGTGAGTAGCGTTGCATGCACAAAATTCATTCACCCATATCTTTGACATTCGAAGAAACAACAAAAAAGTGTCAATTGTATGTAATGACGGAGGCTCGTCTATGCTGACGTAGTTTTATTTAGCTGGTCTTAAATACAATTCTACAATGTGCAATACAGAATACTAACATATATACATATATACATTCATATATACATACATACATATATAAATTTATATATATGTATATACATACAAATGTATGTATATAAACCTGCCTTTCTTGTAATTCTATAAACAATGCTTAAACACATTAAATACTAAATACACATGTATACGTATTTATGTTTGTATGAAAATAATGAAAGGAATGTGTACATACATAGATAGTTATTTGACAACTAATTCTAAGGATACGAATGCAAAAGGGTAAAGTAGGTAAAATAAACAATTCCACTTTATTAGTTATTTTTAACAAATAGACATGTACCAGGACATTTATGACGCCATTAAATATTTAAGCAAAGAACAAACAACGATATATCAGCTGAGTTATATGTAAAATTTTCACACATACATTTATACCTATATAATAAAAGTGTGTGGAAATGAAACGAAGATAAAAGAAACGAAGTGAATTGAATTGAATTGAAACAGAAATAACAGGGCGAAAATTGTTTAATGAATTGCAAATTCCCATTCGATTTCCGTCCTAAAAAGTTTTATTCGTGTGGATGTATGTGTACATTCGTAACTAAACTGCGCAATAAATACGAATAACCTTAGTAAAATAAAATAGAAAAAGAGAAAAAGAGAAGGAGGCAAAGGCAAAGGCAGAGGCAAAAAATAATCTGTATTGAGAGAGAACTAATACAAAAGAGAATAGTGAAGAAAGTCAAGTGATACAACATTCTCTTGTGTGCATGTGATGAATAAATATATTTTCGCACCAATCGAATATTAAACATTTCAACAATGCAACACGAATGTGGCGTATACGTAACGTAATTTGATTTTCTTAGATCATTTATTTAATCTATGACGTATATTTTGTTTATTCAATATTTACTTCAATTATATTAAGAACGTTTTAATAAAATAATTCTCTCTTTACTGTTTACCTGCTACCATAATTTGTTTTTATAAATTCATAAGTAAAGTAAAATGGTAATACAATTGAATTAAAATATGTACACACATACTTATTCTCAATATTTTAAATACGACAGTATTTGTTTTTATTTGTATACTTTCTAGGATATCAACACTGATATTTTACCCATTCAGCTGTCAGATTTTTTTAAACGTTGATTTTTTTGCTGTCAAAAGCAGGTTTTCTCTTGTGGAAACCAGAAGAAAAAAAATATACTATATATGGATATACAGTGAAATCACCCTTGTGTGGACACCGAAGGGACAATTATAGTATGTTCGTATAAGGAGGTTGTCCGGTCAAGAGACTGCAATGCGTCTTACACATCCGACTGTTTTATCCGTTTAAAATAAGTGACCCTTTCACGTAAATTTCTGTTATGGGAGATTCCATTGTATATTGTTTTATGTAAAACCAGCAAAACCGCTGCATAATTTGCTGATATAAAAAAACAAAAAACGAGTTCTTCTATTTGTTTGTGATATTTTTAACAAAAATATTAACATGTTAACAGATAATATACAGGCAGGTTTGTTGCAATATATAAATACACATCTTGTGCATCTAGGACTACATAAAATGTTTAAAATAAATTGGCTAGTAATATACAAATTTTTTGCAAAAATAATTTGAATGAGATATAGTATGAGCATTAAAATATAATGTTTTCGGTATTTTTATCCAAATTTTAAATATTTTTAAAACCAATGAATGGCTTTGATTAGAATGTATTAAGAAAATGATATTAAATCCAAGATGACATACGAAACAGTGTATATTAATATTTGGACCGTAAATACATTAAATTTAAGCTTCGCTGCAATAATGAATTTTTAAAATTTTTTCCATACCTTCATACATAAAAACATGATCAATAAGAGTTTAAAAAAGATTCGTATCGGCCAAAAGTAACACTCTTCCTTGTTTAAAAAATACTGTAAGACTATACTATGTGAATACTGTGGATTTATTTTATTAAATCTGCATATGTTTAACACAAATTCGTTTATACAAACAATTACATTTAAATTTTTGTAATTATTTATTTATTAAAAATGTTTTATAAGTCCAAGTTTGTGCTTAAACTTTCTTCTTTATATAAATTTTCAATAAATCGAAAATTAATCAAAACTATTTTATAAACAAATTGTACAAAAATGTGTTCTATCCATGTACTTTTTATATAATTTTATAGAGAAAATCACTAAAATATAAAAATATTATTTATAAATAAAAGAATTATCAAAAATATTCTTTAACAAGCGGAAGCGGAAGGAGTTTCATAATATTCCGCTGAGCGGTGACAAACCTAAACAATAGCGTCAACCTTCTGTAGTATTCACTTATGTTTTTTGATAAAACTCTCTAAAATGGCATTACTTTTCAACAATTGAAAAAGTAAAAAAAACAACAACAGTTGTACTGCAGCCAACTTCCATGCCTAGCGCCCTGTCAAAATTTAATTTTCCAATTGCAAATCGTTGCCGCCACGGTATTTCAGTTTGAACATGAGCATTTTTAACAGCCATAAATAGATACATACGAACTCGTGTTCGATGCAGATCTTTGGTATTGCCTCAATGTCCTGTAAACAATGGTGTAAAGTTGGTGCTTTTAGCTCTGTTATTAGTGCATTTTAAAATTTTTTTCGCAAAACATTTTGACATTAAAGCTCAGTACGTTTTTTTAAATGTATTCAGAGCTTTTTTTGGTAACACTAAATACTAAATATATTTTGAATTAGATAACATTTAAAGAATAAGAACCTTACAAAATTTACTCTATATACAATATTTTGAAATTAAATATACTCTTTCAGATTCTGATACTACTTTCTTGATTGATTGAATTGTATTGTTTGTGAGACACAAAACACCTACTTTTTATAACATTATATTGCCAGGAGAACTCAAAATATAAGCAAGGTTTTAATTCGGATCGGATGTATTTATACAATATTTTTACAAAACTCTTCATTAGAGTATTAAATGTATTTTTCAATTTATGTGGTGATGTATTACATATATATGCAAAAAAAACAACTAAGAGTACTATATTTGTCCATGCCGAATTTGATATTACCCTTCACCACCATGGACATAAGTACAGTGATCACATCGTAACGTACCCTTGATTTCAGATTTGTTTTTTTTTTGCTTTCATATTTAAGTTTTTACATAATTCAATGAATTCTACTAGTCAAGCCCTTTCGTTTTTTACCTATATTAATGGGGTTGAAAAGAAATTATTTTCCATTTTGATTCAGACGCCATCTTGAATTATACACTTTTCATTGTTTACAGTATTCTGCTGGTTAAGCACTTTCATAACGATATTTTGGGGGTTGAATGGGAGAAACCCATTTAAACTTTTTAAACCATATAACCGCCATTTTATTTAAAACGCCATCTTGGATTCTTGTATTCTGCTAGACAAGCCCGTTCTTTTGATACCATTATTAAGGGGGGTTGAAGGGGATATATATTGTAGAATATTAGATTTGAAGCGGTTTTATTTTGGTGCCAATAGCTCAGTTGGTTTCAAACCTATTTGTTAGATTTTCGTAGAAATTATTTTCGAAACTATGGCTTGTAATTTGGTGTCCAAGAATTTCTTGGGAGCTTGAGCAACTTGATATATTCGCTGATTAGTGACCAATTTATCCAAAATTGTTTACGAGTAGTTCTAGAGGTAAACCAGGTTTTAAAATGTCTATAAATTATCCTAGGGTTAAAATATCTTAATTTTTATGGCAGCAATCAGAGGCAGTTGTGTTTATTTGCCCATAATTCGGAAAGTTATAGGGCGATTGCACAGGATTTCAATAGCGATTTATTACTGGATATTTTCAAAAGATTGGTACCGCATACACATCTGTGCAAGATATCACAACACACGGACAGACGAACATTGGTTATTCGGCTCTCCTAGATATAAGCTTTCAGAAAATATTTATAAGGTCATAAATGAATATTGCAAAAATTACAAACGGAATGACAAAGCTATATATACCCTTGGCATTAAAAGCTATGTATATAAAAAGTAAATAAAATAAAATAAAGAAATTTAATTAAAAAGCTTAATATGTGTAAACAAAAGATTTAAAATACACACTTTTCATTTCACAGAACGTTTTTGAAACAAATAAAAACAAATCGGAAATGCCAACAAATATTGACAGTGCCGCCGAGTTACCGCCTTTATAATATTTTTTTTCTCAACAACGTCAACCCATCCCACGGTGCGTCAATCTCATAGAGCAAGTAGACAAAAATAGAAGGAGTGGTCCCAGAGTTTTGAAATTTGATACACTACTATAAAATACTTTAATTAATAAAACTTATATTTTTTAAAAAAATCGGACAAATGACACGCCTATTATTGTAAGGATGAAATTTGCAATTTTGGCTACATAACAGCACAGAGAGTTGCACAAATCTGAAAATATTTACAGCCCGTACTTGTGAGATAATTTTTATTGTGATTGATGCAAACTATAACTCTTACAAAATTATTCGATTCTCATTAAATTTGGTAGGTATATGTTATTATTTCTGTTTAAATGTATTACATATAAAGTGATATTTCAACCTTATTTTAATTAAAATTAGTGAAATATATGAAAAATTACCTAATTTAGACCTTTTTAAAATTTCAAAATTGTTAAGTTGTAGGACAAAGTTAGTTCTAATATTCCTTTTATTTAAACATAACATAAACATAGAACAGAGCTTATAGTTTAATAAACGAGAATAAAAAAATGTGTTTTTCAGATGCTTTTTATACTCCAGCAAAGTTTGGTAAATTTAAACTTTTGATTGAAAAAAGTGTGTTTTTTAAAGCAGTAATGTTGAGCTTAGCGCCCTCTTGCGAGAATATAGAGAAGTTAACGAAAAAAAACGTTCATTATTTTATTCGGCAGATAATAAGTGTTAAAAAAATATATTTTTTGTTCAAATCCGTGACTGAACACGTCCTGTAGCTTAATTATCGTTATGTGGAACTGTGAAATGAAGAGTTTTTATACAGTAAGGTATAGTAAGGCACCATAAAATATGACACACAAAAACTTTTCATTTCACATTTTTACTGAACGAGAATTGAGCTCCTGTTGGTATTGTATTCATTTACCAAGTTGCCAAAAACGTTAATATTAGCTGTGTAGGTAGCTGTGATGACTACAAAAGTATCGTATTATTATAAACTTGCGTATTTTAGTTTTGAGAGATTGTGGTTAGTAGCCTGCTATTATGTATGTGTTCAAAGCATCACTTTGTCGCTAAGACTCATTTCTTCTACGATATATATAACGATTCTGTAAAAATCATATGACTATAAATATTACATAAATGGGCACAATAACTGTTATAATATTTGAAATTATGAAAACAAATATTCTACTCGTTGAAAACCTGTTTTAACTAGAATATAAAGTTAATTTTCTAGGGAAATAATAGTAGTTATTATTGAACTAATAATAATATTTTTTTTACATTTTCATTTAATATGAATAAATTGCATTTCATTGAGCGCCGCGACATACAAAAAGAATAAATAACCGTACTCACGTGATCTTTTAAAATGTTTCAATCATTTTAAATGTTAACAATTAGGAATAAATAAATGTACACATGTATGTATACGTATGTGCATACTTGTGCTTATATTTGTGAAATACATATAAAATAATATTTATACAAAAACGAGAGAAAACTCACAACTACACGACTACGAAAATATCAAAAACTAATTTTATCTATTGTTTATCAGAGTAATAAACAAACGTTTTTCATTTCTTTGCTACTATTTTTACATATAATTTAAGTAATTTAACTAATACTTAACAAGTAAGAGCACTATATTCGGCTGTGCCGAATCTTTTATACCCATCACCAATTTTTTGTACATTTAAAGCAGAATATTTAATACTTTGTTGATTGCTATGGAATAATCTCTTTATAATAAAATATGTATCACTTTCTTTGTAGAGGGTGGTTAAATTTTAAGGACCCATGTTGAAGATGAACTACACTTAGACTTTAAATTTTTTTTCTGCATTTCATTTGACATTTCTCAATCTCAGACTAACTCAATTTGATCCGTGAAAAGATACGCAAATGAGCAACGCTTTAAAGTTATTCAGGTTTTTTATAAAAATGGGCGTTCAAATCGAAATGCATTTTGTGCACTTCGTAATTCTTTTGATCAACATAATCGTTCAAATTCGTCCACAATCGGGAGAATTGTAAAAAATATTTAAATTTCTGCAAAACTGATCTGTATAAAATGTTAGAAAATCTGTGAATGCCTTCTTAGTTCGTTGAATGGGAACCACTGCTGGGTTTTGCGATAGTGTGGCAAAACAGCAGTCAACCTCGCCTCATCATCATGCCAAACAATTGTGCATCAACATTGTCATTGAAAATTTGGACCATCAGATAGAGGAGTGGCGCCAACGATGGGGGGCCATTTGGCCGATATTTTGTTAAATACATTATTGAACAAATATTATAATTACAAAAAGAAATAATAATAATATCCTAAATAATTTGTGTTTTATTTAAATTCAACATAAAATTTAACCACCCTTTATAACTTCGATATGCTACTAAAATACTTTTGTAAATGTAGTCTTTCAATAAAAGTGGGCGTTAAAGTAGGCGTGTCAATAAAGTTTCTGCTAATAAATACAACTTAGATATTTTAATACAGTCCTTTATTTTCCCAAAAACTTTGTCAATAGATAAATTACATGAATTTAAGATAAACCGATATATGGGAGGTAGGCGTTAAAGTGGGCGTGTCACCTTAACTTTTTGGCATAACAATCACATTGATTAGAAGGATATACGTAGCACATTTGATCATCATGCCTCTAATTTTGTCGGTTTTATGAGCTTTTAAATTTCATTAACGGTAGATAACGTGAAAAGTGGGCGTTATAGTAGGCGTGTCCAAGTTATTTTTGCGAATGAGTGCAACTTAGGTGTTTCAATATAGCCCTTTATTATTCCAAAATCTTTATTTATAGAGAAATTATATGAATTTTAGGTAAATCGTTATATGGGAGGTGGGCGTGGCACATTAATTTTCCGTTACAAAAAAGCGTCTCAACAAAAAGCAAAGTGTGAAAAATTTCAGAGTCGTACATCCAATTTTGTTTCTTTTATGACGTTTTTGTTTTTACATTTTGATCGATAACTCCTCTCCTAATGCATAGATTTAGATAATTTTCGGGGAAAAATATTGTTTTTACTCAGAAAATATATATTCGAAGTTTCATGAGTCTACGCTAAAGTGTTTGGACGCAATTCCATTTTATTCGATGTTTGAGGGACACGGTTTTTTCGACCTACTCTTGCTTTTCGAGCTATTACTCTCTTCCTAATATTCCGATTTAGCCCATTTTCAATAATAAACCTTTAGCCCATTTTCGATAATAAACCTTGTCTATAAGAAAAATTCTGGCAAAATTTGAGCCCCCTAGCTTTTTCGGTGCGACCTCTATCGTGCTTTCAACAGACGGACAGAAGGACGGACATAGCTAGATCGTCATCAAATCAAACACTGATTCAGAATATATATTCTTTATGGGGTCTAAAATGGATATTTCGACAAAATAAATATACCCCCACCATTTTTTTGGCGGCGGGTATAAAAATAAATATTTATAATTTTTAAAAATAACACAATCACTAAATATACCGAAGGTGCGTGCATCGAAATGTAAGCGATTAACGTACACTACAAACAAATTTTAAACTGTTTAATAACTTTGTGGACTGCATTTCAATTTAAACAAGTGAGAGCACTATATTCGACTGTGCCGAATCTTTTATATCCACCGTCAATTTTGTGTACTTTTAAAGCAAAATATTTATTTTTTTGTTAGCCGCTATGGAATAACCTCTTTATACTAAAATATGTATCACTTTCTTTGTTAAGGGTGGTTAAATTTTAAGGGCCGATAATGAATTCCGAAGAGTGAATTCCGCTATCAATTATTCATATATGGAGTTTGACAGTAGCGTTTTCCATCAGCTGTGCTAATAGTTAAACTCAATAATATCGAACAAAAAGGGTGATAATATTTTTATCTTTTTGGAAATATTATATCTTTTTTTTTGTTTTTCGATATTCGCATTTTTATTTGACACCCATATTAATGAGGTGAAGAAAAAAAAATCTGTCATTTTGTCTTAGACGCTATTTTGCTTTTTAATAATTTACTGTATTCTACTGCTCAAGCCCTTTGATTTGATACCAATATTGTGGGGGGTAAGGGACAAAGTCGTTATTGCTATATTTTACCAATTTATCAGCCATTTTATTTAGGACACCATTTTTATTTAATATTAATATTGAGGGGGTTCAAGGAGTTACATTTTGAAATAACAGATTTGACTCATATATAAAATTATTGTCAGCCATTTCGTCGTGGTGGCCATAATGGATTTTAATTCTTTTTATATGTTGTTGTTAAATTTTGTGGTAAAATAATGGGAAAAACATAGTCAGTCGTGTTTATTTGCTCATATCTCAGAAAGTTATAAGCACATCGTGCTGGATTTCAATAGCAATTCATTTCCAGATATTTCTTTAAAATTGATTCCACACACAGGTCTGTGAAATATGTGGTTACTTCTAAACGTTGATTTTATTCAACATACGGTCAGATGGACTTCTTAATCGACTCACCTATTCATAAGCTTTCATTAAATGCGGTCGGAAATGAATATTGTAGAAATTACAAACAGAATGACAAAGCTTCATATACCTTCGGGCACCACAGGTGATAGGTAGAATAATATAATGACGTGTGCAAATTTCATTAAATATTTTTTTACTTCCTCTTCCTCCTTAAAATTAACACAGCATTTTAAATGTTAATTTTTGTTTTTTTTTAAATCCAAATATTTATATTTAAAATATTTGCCGAAGACTTAAATTTGCAATTAATTTTATAAATTTGGCTAATGCGTTTTTTCTACAGTTTTTTGAATAGATGATCTTTTAAGGTTTTTTTGGCATATTAATCATAGGAATTTTTTAAAGAGAAATGTCGTAGGTTTTAAATTGTTTTCTGTTTTGGTTTTTCTCACACATAATTATTTAAAATTATCTTGAAAAATTTGAAATTTCCAAGGTTGTTTATTTAAGAACAAAGTAAAAAAAATATTTGTCAAAATTTGCAAAAGTCATTAGACAAGGTATATTTTTGTGTGAAGAACTATTTTTAAACTTAAATACAAGAGTATTATTTAACCGTCAGTTTTCCATCTTTTAAATAAAACTTTGCCAATAGTGACCACTAATTCTTAAGGATTTAGTAAAAATACTTTTGTATAAACAGTTTCTTCTATTGAGCTTGAGATCACTTTTCTTAATAAAAAATAGTTTCAATTTTATTTTCCGATATTTCGCTACCACATTGGGTAGCTTCTTCAGGGAAATTTTTTTTTTTTTTTAACAATTAACAATTAAAATATTTTGTCAACATTTTTTTAAAAAAGGCGGGAAAATTATTTGTAAACATTTAAAATATTATACAAAACAAAAAATTCAAATTCATATAAAATATTACAAATTACAAAAACTGTTAAATATTATACAAAACAAAAAATACAGATACATATAAAATATTACATTAAAGCTAACTGACTAAAAAACTAACATAATTCTAGATCTTATTAACTAATAGCCTATAGTTTTGTGCAACATTAGCTGTATCTGTTTTATAATTAATTCTTTGTGTATGTGGTACTTTTATAATTTGTAACATTTCCAATAAATATCTACGTCTGTAATTATTCTCTATATTTAAAACTGTTGTATTTTTAAAATCGGGATAATGATTACAATTAGTGCAGTGTAATGATAATGCAGTTTTTTGTGCAGTTGTTGTGTTCCTGTTCTTCTGGTCTGACTTATGTCCAGCTAACCTAGTTTTAAGTTTATTCTTCGTTGTACCTACATATACCTTATCACAATTTTCATTATTATTACCACTACATGGTATTTTATAAACTAAATTAGACCTTTCTAATTTATCTAATTTATCTTTCGTTTTACTGAATAATCTACCTAATGTGTTATACATTTTGTGGGCCATTATATATTTCTTATTATCATAAATTTTAGATTTTTCCAATCTTTCAGATAAAAGAGGAACATAAGTTATCGATTTATGAATTTTAGGTTCGATAACAGTTCTTGCGTCCAAATTGTTTTTGTTTATATAAATTAAAAGATCGAAAACATTCATTTATTATATAAAAATACTTTTGGTTTTTCATTGCATAATTGTTCACTACCACTAAATTTAGTTAAAGTTAAACTGACTAAGGTTACGTTTACTAAGAAGCCCAACAAAAAAAGTATTCTTTATTCTTTTACTTTTCTGCCTACCTGCTTTTAAGATACAGAGCTGTAAAATAACGATTGTTTTTCGAATAAAACTGCAGGCAATGAATTGTGATTTTTTAAATGCATTCACTTTGCCCAAAATATGCATTTAATTGAAATATTAGTGATAACATCATTAAATGCATGCATTTCATTCAATAAAGAATTGATTTGAAATTTTAATGAAGTTCAGTTTGCTGACGTTTATCGCATAAGACAAGCTAATGGTATCAATAAAATCTTTTACAAATTGAAAATCTTAAAATAACTTAAAATTATCAGGCTAGGATCTATGCATCTAACTAAAAAATAAAATATAAATTAGATTAAATGAATGCACGAGAGATTTTCTATTTCATAAAAAATTCGTTCATATTTTAAACCAAATGTTAAGATTTGTTAATTCATTTACAGATATGCTAAGAGCGCGTGATTTTTATATGTGATATCACTATGCGCAATTTATAATGCCTTCTTCTAACGAACTGTAAGGGAGAAATACAAAAAGAAACAAAAAGCTGATTTCGACGCGGATGGACAGCCGAACGGACGGACATAGCTACTTCTTTATCTGTAAGAATATGAAGTCGCAAATGAATACTGTGGCAATTACAAATGGAATGATAAATTTATATACCCTTTCACACACTCGTGTGAATGGTTTAAAAATTATTAAATTTTTTTTTTATTCAAAACTTTCAAACAATGTATCAAATTTATTACTAATATACCACTTGCTCTATAAACATAAAATACCTAACAATAATTTCAAACAAAAGTGTAATATGTAAAATAAAGGGTAATTTTTGGTTAATAATGTAGTTTAATTATAAATAATAAGGAGTGAGAGTCAATATGTTATCTCCCAGTCTTTACAAAAATTAAAACTAAAAGCAAGTAAGGTACAAATATTTACACTAAAAAAAAATAAGTTTAAAAATTTAGTAGGGTTTAAACTACTTATCAGTCAACTGATTCATTAAAGTCAGGAATTTTTTTAAGCAATAAACCGTCTGATATATATTTTCAACACAAGATTTTGTATTCATGTGTTATAAGAAATAAGGAAGCCAAAGAAAAAACATGGTTACAACATGATTACCATGATTAAATTATATTCTTAAATAACAATATTTAGTTATCTCAAACATGTTATAGTTTTTCTATTTTCATTGATTTCGTTACAATAATGGCCAGTAAGTCTATAACACAAGTCGTAAGATCTGTTAAAAATTCGTGTAGAATGAACAATCAGTAGAAGAAAACATAAGATAAAACAAGAATGACAATTTGACGAGTAGATTGTATTTTTAAATTTTTTATATGGCTTTAAAAAATGAAGCGATTCATTAAATCAGAGGTGTATTTTAATGTAATCATTGGCAAACACATTAAGGTGTGCTAGTAATTCTATAACAATAAACAAAAACATCATGTATATTTTTTAATGGTATCGCACAGAGTAAAAGAAAATTGTTTGTAGTTTTTGTAGAACTAAAAGCACCATAAATTGTTTTATTCATCAAGCACATTTTAAAACAAGAGAAAAACAAATAAGAGTGCAATACTCGGTCGTGTCGAATCTTGTACACCCTCCACAACATGTATTCATGCAATAACATTTGTTTGCATCACAATTCATTTAATATGTAATATGTACATACATACATATAAAAAACATATATATATTAAAACATCTCATTATAAAATTATAAATTGAGTTTGTGTATATATAATGGGTCCGCCCTCTAACGTTTTTTTTTCAACTAGTGCTTATTTCGTGAATGGTAAGACTTAGCTAACGTCTGATTTGACAGATAATTAGTTTAATCCTTCCGCTGAACGAATATTGTTGTGTATACGCTTGAACAACGTTGGGAAATTGCGACATTACTTTAGCCGACTTTTGCCAAAAGCTAGCTGAGCTTAAATTTCTGATATCATATTATACGTCATTTTATTTATTATTTCCTACGCTTGACTTGTACAATACAGTTAACTATGAAAAAATCAAAAACAGTAGTTACGGCTTTGTCAACTCGAATAACCACAATATTGGTATCAAATAAAAGGGTTTGACCAGTACAGTATAGTAAACTATTGAAAAAATATAAAACTCATGATGGCGTGTGAAACAAAATGTCGGAACAAATTTTTTTAACCCCAACAATATGGGCATCAAACAAATTTAAAATCAAAGTTGGCATCGGAAATAATATAGAAAATGGCGTATAACATGAAATGTAAAATCTAGAATTAGCTACGATGTGGTGTTTATTTCTATAAACATGACGGTAAAGGGTTTTATCAGATTCGACACCGCTAAATACAGCACTCTTACTTGTTATTTTTATGAAATGATGTTTCAATCTGAAATTGATAATTTGTTAAAACAGAAACTTATATGTATATATACATATATTTCATAATTTCAGGACTAATAAATTATAGACAAACACATGAACGTACAAATATCCTGCGTAGATAACAAGCACATTCTATGCTGCTATTATTTTTACTGGCACTGTGTGTATGAATACATAACATAAATAATAATATTTCAAACATACACAAATACGTACATATATAAACAATTTATAATATGTAGGTACATATTGCAGCTTTTTGCTCAAATATTTATTTACTTTATAATCGTTAAAATCGTTTCAATTATTTTTCTATACAAAACTTCAATGAAGGTATACTATGTATATCTACAAACACACACATATTACAATATTAATAAATAATTTGAAATAATACACACGAAAAACTGAAAATATTCCAATCAACCACATTTTAGTATTTTAATATATTTTTTTTTTATTTATTTATAATATCTTTTCCACCCCGCAAAAAAGGCAAAATGTAAAAGAATTTAAGCACAACTTTTTTTTATTCATTTATTTTACAAAGAAATATATAAATATGCAATAAGAGCTAGAAATAATTCATTTTATTACACAACATTTTATAAGTTACGTAAATATTTTGCAAAAAAAAAAGCTACAACTACAATAGCAATAAAGTAAATCACTGACTTATGACGCCAGTAAATGATTGAGAAGAAAACTTTAGAAATATTCGCACCACAGAATGTATGTGGCATATGTATAAACGTTTGTATATAGATGTATGTAGATATGCACATTTTTATACATTTATGTATGTTTAAATAAATAGACGCTTAGTGGTATCAAAGAATAATTAAGGATACATTTATTTTACTTTTCTTTAGAATTTTTCTTTTCTTGAATGGCATGCGGTTTTTTTTTAAGAAATAAACCTGTGTAACATTATATTTTACTCTAAGTTTAAATAATAAAATAGGAACCTTATTATTAATGTATTATCTCTGGAATATTTAATTTTTTAAATATATTATCCTTTACTCAAGCTTACCAATAATTTCACATCATAACATTTACATAAAATGTGATGAAATTTAATATAGTGCAATCGCATAATCGAAATTATTATATAATCGATCATATCGTCAAAAAATAAATTACATGGTCTTAGAGAATAATCAACTAGAATATTTTTATACCCGCCACCAAAAAAATGGTGGGGATATATTCATTTTGTCATTCTGTTTGTAACAAATCGAAATATCCATTTTAGACCCCATAAATATTTTGAATCGGGGTTTGATTTGATGACGATCTAGCTATGTCCGTCCGTCTGTCCGTCTGTTGAAAGCACGATAGACATCGCACCGAAAAAGCTAGGGGGCTCAAATTTTGCCAGAATCTTTCTTTTAGACAAGGTTTGTTTGGTAAATGGTTGGGCTAAATCGGAATATTAGAAAGAGAGTTATAACTCGTAATGCAAGAGTAGGTCGAAAAAAACGTGTCCTTCGAACATCGAATAAAATTCAATTCTGTCCAAACGCCTTCGAATATATATTTTCTGAGTCAAAACAATATTTTTCCCCAAAAATCTATGCATTAGGAGGAGTTATAGATCAAAATGTACGAAAATTTATACCGCGCAATGTATTTTTCCGTATATATAAAATTAAAAACCTAATAAAACGGACAAAATTAGATGTACAATTCTGAAATTTTGCACACTTTGCTTTTTTGTGAGAGTCTTTGTTGTAACGGAAAATCAATGTGACTCGCCCGCTTTTACGCCCACCTCCCATAAAACGTTTTACCTAAAATTCAAACAATTTCTCTATGAATAAAGATTTTGGAATATTAAAGGATTATATTGAAATATCTAAGTTGTATTTATTAGCACGTTATCTACCGTTAATGAAATTTAAAAGGCCATAAAAGCGATAATATTAGAGATATGATGATGAAATTTGCTACATATATCTTCCTAATCAATGTAATTATTATATATATATATAGATTATTCCATAGCAATCAACAAAGTATTAAATATACTGCTTTAAATGTACACACAATTGGTGGTGAGTAATAAAGATTCGGCACAGCCGAATATAGTGCTCTTACTTGTTTTAAATAATGTTATCACAAAATAATTTTTTCAATAAATCGTCTTGTTGAATTTTATTAACAACAAAAAAGAAAAATTTATCCATAATTATTTTGTAACGTTCTATATTGACAATTTTCTTAAAAAATATGGACTCACCAGAATAAACTGCACAGTACACAGTAACTTTAACTGGATGTTTAAGAGTTTAGCATGGATTCTCATCAATTAAAATTTTGAAATTCCGTTTGTTTACATAATGTCTAACCAAGAAATCAACGAATTATAACCAAAATTTCTTTCTGTTATCACACTAATTTCGACAAAAAAAAATTTACTAATTTCGAATCGATGTTAAAGCATGTATCTTTACATGATTAAATGGTGTGCTATACTTAACGCTATAAAATAACACTCAGTGTTGCCATTATAGCAATTTAAAATTATATCATCCCTATGAGAATGGTGTTTAGTAATTTTACGAACCGATTCACTAAAATTTAAAAAGAGATTCTGGAGACAAACTAATTTTGTATTTCATTACAAATACACATAATTGTGTTCATGTTTTAGTTTCCCTATTGTAGAGTTAAACTTTTGCGATTCAACTTGATTCGGATTAATTTTAATTTCCAATTTCTCGATATATACTTCATGTGATTTACGGTTAATTTTTTAATGTGTTATAATCGAAATGGGAAAATTTATAGACTTATTCTTATTCATAAACAAATTTAAATTTTATTAAAGGATTTATAAAATTAATAAAATAAAAACTTTTCTTATAAATATGGTAGTTAGTATGTATATAAGAAAGATGTACATACTAAAATGTATACATTGAATTATTTCCAAAATATTTAATGATTTTTTTTAGAACCAAAATAACATAAAACCTAATATTGTTTGGCATTGTTTTAAAATAAAAAAATATTATTTAGTAATAAAAAAATTGTATGTTTTAAAGTAAACAAACACAAAAAAAATTGCACATACATAATTAAAATTTTTATTTCTTAATGTTATTTAGTTGTTCTTACAAGTAGATACTTCATATATTATATTGATAAAACAGCGAATAAAAAATACCCTTCAACAAAACAAAAACAGCCAAACCACATTTCAGTCTTTTATTATTAATTCAAACAAACCTTGTGTATAAGAAATATTCCGACAATATTTCAGCCCCTTAACTTTTTCGGTTCGAACTCTATCGTGCTTTCAACAGACGGACAGAAGTCCGGATATAGCTAGATCGTCCTAAATTGAAACGAGCGCTCAGAATATATATACTTTGTGGGGTCTTAAATGGATATTTCAATGTGTTACAAATGGAATGACAAAATATTTAAAATTAGACGTTTTAAATTAACTTTTCAATAAAAAATGGTTATTACACCCGCCACAAAAAAATAGTTGGGGTATATTCATTTTATCATAAGCTAGGGGGCTCAAATTATGCCAGAATATTTCCTTTATACAAGGTTTATTTGATATTAAAAATGGGCTAAATCGGAATATTAAGGAGGGAGTTATAGCTAGTAATGCAAGACTAGCTCAAAAAAATATGTCCTTCCAACATAGAATAAAATGCACTTGTGTCCAAACGCATTAATGTATAGCCATGAAATTTGGAATGTATATTTCCTGAGAACAAAAAAAGGTTTTCCTTTAAAAATTGCTTAAATTTATGCATTAGAAAAGGAGTTTTAGATCACAATGTAAGAAAATTTATACCGCACATTGTATTTCTTGGTATATTCAAAATTTAAAACGAATAAAGCTAACAAAATTAGGTGTATGATTCTGAAATTTCCAAACATTGCTTTTTGGTCAAAAGCTTTGTACTAACGGAAAATAAATGTGAGACGCCAACTTTAACGCCTACTTCCCATATAACGCTTTATCTTAAATTCATATTATTTCTTTATGAATAAAGATTTTTGAAGAATAAACGACTGTATATTGAAATACCTGAATTGAGTTAATTGGCAGAAACTATTTCGACACGCCTACTATAACGCTCACTTGTCACGTTATATGCTGTAAATGAAATTTAAAAGCTCAAAAAATCGAAAGAATTAGAAATTTCTAGTCTTACCACTTTAACGCCTACCTCCCATATAACGTTTTATCTTAAATTCATATAATTTCTCAATGGATAAAGTTGTAAAAGAATAAGGGACTATATTGAAATATCTCAGTTTTATATATTAGCAGCAGCTATATTGACACGCCAACTTTAATGCCCATTTTCATTGAAAGACTAAATTTACGAAAATATTTTAATATCATATCGAAGTTATACCCAGAAAGTGATACATATTTTAACAATAATAAAAAAATAATTAATTTTGTGCTATAGAAGTACACAAAATTGGTGGTGGGTATCAAAAATTCGACACAGCCAAATATAGTGCTCTTACTTGTTAGAAATAATCAGTTCCTACCCTATGTTTCACTCTGCTTACTTATCAGTTCTGGCATATTTTCTTTGCGCATAAAATATACAAAAGTTTATCGTTTATAAAACAAAAAATATCTTAAGGATTTTAAGGTAAATTTTGATTTAGAGATTGTGCTTTTGTTTAGAAATAAGAGAATAGAAGAGCACTTTTAATAAAGCTTACTTATTGTGTAGTGTTATATGGTTAAATGATATAAATACTAACACATGTATATATATGCTTGTATGTACATAAACATATAGAGATTTAAGTACTTATATGTTCAAATATCATAAATTCGGGTTTTTATGAGAGAATGTGATTTTGTTTTTAATATTGAGATATTTCCGTCCTTTTATGTTTACTTAAGCAAAGTATTATACACACGTTTTTGTTCTTTTATTTTTTTTTATTTCATTTCACATGCCCATTCACAGCCACAACTTTTGATGGATGATGATGTACATTTCTATGTATATACATACAATTAACCAAGTTCACGTAAGTATGTAGAAAAGTATTTATATGTATGTACATGAATATCTTTGTATAAATTTATATACACATTACATACACTCTTATACGTATGTATTTACTTGCGAGTAAGTGTTCTCATCTAAGGATTTATTTATTTATTATAAGTGTACAACTATTTGATTTTGACTTTTTTTGTTTTGTCTTACAAGTAAAAACATAAAAAGATAAAATAAAAATCTAATTTACAAATTTTTATGTATGACTAAATGAATGAATGTTTTTACAGCTGACACTTAAGGTGATGATTTTACAAGTGTGTGTATTAAGAGTGCCACCATGTAATCACAATTCCAAAAAATCACGAAATTTTACGTTATTTACAGGAAGTTCTTTCCTCATAATCTATTTGATGTCTCATTAAATACTTATTTTAAATTACAGAAGCAAATAAAGTACACAATTTAAATATATTATTTTCTTAATGCACTTACAATTCATTTATTTATTTATTTATTTAAATTTTGGCAACCAAGCCTCTAGGCCATAATCGGCTACAAACTTCTACTTTACTTTTCCTTTGCTTTGGCCCTAAATTACGACATTCGAATTTATCTCAAATTATAACATTCTTATTAGATCTCTGTAATGAAATCACAGAAAACGTTTAACAAAAATGTCCATATCTATCCAATGTTGAGTAACGTTCTAGCTGTTCTTTATTGATTTACTGATGTTAAATCACAATGGCAAGTTATACGAACGAACGACACTTATAGTGCAATAAGTCGCAATGGTAAATTGATTAACCCCGCTAGAGTTTTGCTGCTTGATTTTTATAAAGTCGCAGATCTATGCGATTCCATTAAATTCTACCTTTATTAAGATTTTAAAAACGAATAAAAAAATCGCCTGAGATCTTAAGATCTTAAAAAAATACAAACACAAAAATATGTTCAAAAGCTCGCATTAAAGTGGTACCTTCTTAAAATGAAAAAAATTAATTATAATTCAAATTAACTAAAAAGGAAAAAATTTCACAGAAACAAAAAAAAATTGTTTATTTGCCAAGTAGTAATTTTCAGAGTAAATATTACAAACAACCAGTGCATTGAATAAACAATCTGACATTAAAATTTTTATTTTGTGATGAACAAGGCATATCCATAAGGATTGATACAACAAAGCGACTTTTAAGGGGATGTTTTATATCAAGGCCAATTCGTACATCAGGGATGGAAAAGTTGTTTTGACATATTAAATATAATAAAATTTGTTTAAACAAAGAATATAAATGTTTGAAGCACATTATTAATGACGCAAAAGCAACAAATGTACATAAATTTACCACATTTATTATCAAAAAAGTACACGTAAGTTAATTGTTTAATACCGAATCCAAAATCATATTTTCCTTCCCTGCATTAATATGGCAAATTCAACCAATTTTGACAAAAAGTTTCAATATCAGCTGGGCTGATAATTTCACCTGTATGAATTCGCATTGGTGATGAGTTAAAATACAATATTTGAGAAATCAAGGCAAAGACATTATTTTCTTTTATGGAAAAATTATTTGGAAAAATTGTTCAAAATTGATTTACAAAATAAGTTCACTGATTAAAAAAGGCAAATAAATAGTTACAAAAACAATTTTAGCTGTTATCAGTTTCCGTTAATTTAATAAACATTTTGTACCATTTATGACGATTTTTATGTTGATTGTATTCTTTTTGTCCAATTTAATAATTTTGAATCATAAATAAAGTCTCACAAAATTGTGTACTAAAATTATATCTTCTATGTATTTTGAGTTACTTGATGACATTTTTTTCCTATATATATATGAATGGATTAATGTATGAATGGGTTTTATAGGCGTATAAGTAATTTTCAATGTAGTTCATATTTGATAACTATTGTCAATTATGAAAATCTTTATTTCGATTTCTACATATGTGAACCTTTATAAACAGCACAGGATGGCTGACAGGATGGAATGACAGCCAGAGAATGTAGACGAACGGGCGTTAGTTCCTACGGTATCACAACAGAACCCTCGGAGGACCCAAGTGAGCTATGTCTTTGGGCGGCTGCCGAACCTAACCTATTTCTGCTTTATTAACTACTTAAAGCATTCACAAACTATTTCTGAGGTGATTTAAAAAATAATAGGTTTTCATTAAAAACTGTTTACGAAAAACAAAGCAAGAAAAAATTTTAGCGTATTTTAGCGCGCTTTTAGTTAATGCCTCGTGCATTTTGGTTTTAAATAGTTGACATCACTGCCTTTGACATCCCGCTTAAGTTGTCAATCAAGCTAATTAGAGTTGGCCAAAGTCATTTGAGTTAATTGTTTAATTGTATAATTTATAATGCGTTTGACCATTTACAAAAATTAAATTAAACAAAATGAAAATAAATACATACTCGTATACATATCTATCGATTTATCTATATACATATGTATGTATGTATATATTTATATGAAACTTTTATGGTACATACTCGTACTTTTCTATTTGTGGTAGATAGTAAATAAAAAAAATTTATTTTAAGAGAAGAAAGGTTCAACTTTTTGTACGATCTCGTGAAATTTATACTCGAGTAGAGGTAAAATACACATTTAGAATATAGTGGTAAAAGAACTACGTTTTCTACAAACTAATATTTTATCTATTTCGTGTTTATAATTTAATTCTAAAATATACAAATTGTAGTATGCCTGTAACTTTTTTCGTACATAAACTTTTGATCATGCTTTATAGTCAACAAAAAAAAAACACTATTCCTTTTTGTAACATCTGTTATTGTCTTGCTCTCCTTGTTTGTTGTCATGCTACATATTTTTCTAACGAATATTTTAAGTACAAATACACTTTATGTATATGTGTGTTTTTGTAATATTTAGTTTTATTATTTTCAAGCTAAAAACAAGAGAGGTATAAAGATAAAAAAAGCAAAACAACCGAAAAATGTCCTTGCAGTACTTTGCGTGTTCTTGTTATGTCTGTCATTAATTTCTTATCAGTGTTGCCCAAAGCTAAAAATACATCTAGAAATTTTCTAAATATGCAATTTATTAAAATTACGGAAATCATATTCTAATGTATCATGAAATGCTATATGTTTTACTTATATCATTATTTATCCGAAATGTGAAAGTTTTGCCTGTTTTTAGTCTATTCATAGCTGCCGCATTAATATACATCTATGCATAAATTTCTAATTTTAAAATTTGATTTTTTGAAATAAAAAATGACAAAAAAAAATAACAAAAGTCAAAAGGAAACTCTAAAGAACAAGTTTAAAGCCCAAACTTATCATTAGGTGGGACACAATCTGGCAACACTGCACAATACATAATATGTATATATAAAAGTAAGAACAAATTAACTGAAGTACAAAGATTTTTTGCGTCGTAGTACCTTGTTGTTTTGGCAAACTGTTTTTCTACGGTATACCTCATAAGCTCACCCTTTCACGCTTGAAAAATAAAAATCATATTAACAAGTTTTCGAGTTTAATTTGAATAAGAATGAATGCGGTAGCATCTAAACTTGGGATTCAAATTCTTTTTTAAACATAAAAAAACTCTACATACCCATATCATTTGAAAATTTTTGATAGATTTCAATTTTTCTAAACAGCTTTATTTAAAGGAAAGCCAACTAAAGAATTTTTGCCTTGATTTTAAATGTGAAAAGTATTGTTATGTTTCACAGAAAAAGACTTCAAAAAAACTTTACAAGAGGACTAAAAATATGTATTGAGGTATTTTTTTTTTAACTCAGTCATATACTGAACAATAAAATGATAAAAGATTACGCAATGCTCATGAATTCCCATTAGATGATGTAGATTTGCCTTTATTAATTAGGCACGAGTTCTTATTTCTATAAGTCTTCTAATTTATTTCCATTACATAAGTAGTTTTTGACGTCATTTGTGTACATAAATACAAAAATTTAATTTTATGCCCGGGATGTCGCAATATTTATTTCTATATTTCTTGTGTTAAATATTCTGCATTTAATTTAAAGTAGGTTTTTTCTTATTAGAACTACCAAACATTATCTTTCACCATGTAAATATGTATGTGGAATGTTAAGGGCAATTTTAATATATATTTTTCTTGTCAAACTTTTAACTCGAATATCTAAAAACTTAACTAGAGTATCATACTAAAATTTCAAAACTATATAACTAAACTAATTGTTGAAATTTTCTGATCAAAATACTTCTGTTACAAGAGTTAATGATTTTTTGCGAACATTAATTTTCTGATATTGTATTTGGGTAATAGAAACTGACATCTGGTGATTAAATACATACTAATACTGGATATTTAAGGTCAATAACTTTAAAAGCAAAACATTTGTCTCATCAAGACAAAAACATCAATATATCTCACTTTCATCCGACTGTAAATGCCGAAGATAATACTAAAAATTTATTTTGAATACTTCTACGTTCGGCAAAAAATAAAAATAAATTTCTTCGAAACTGCCTTGCAAAAATACTTTACAGTGGTATACGGCGAACTTTTTCTTTGTGATGCACCCTACTGTACAGTTAATCAATTTCAATGATTTGAAATTTAAATAATTATGTGGATAATGATGATGTTATAAATTTGTCCTTTCAATAAAAATATTGTTTTCTATTTATTGAATACAATTTATATTTATTCATTCTACCCAATTTTTCAGAAAAGTCGTTTTGTTTCAATAAACCAAATGTAAGAGATTTTAGACTTAAACACCATTTTAAATTAAGGTTTGGCAGTAGTAAAAAAAATTTTCGGGTAGTGACAAGCAGATAACGTTTTTTTTTTCAACATGTGCTTATTTCGTGAATGGTAACACTTAGCTCATGTCTGATTTGACAGATAATTAGTTATATCCTTTCGCTGAACGAATATGGTTGTTTAAACGCTTGAACAACGCTGGGAAATATAGCGATATTACTTTGGCCGATTTTCCCAAAAAAAAATCATCTTTTCAGATAAAGCTCATTTTAATCTTATCGGGTATGTAACAAGCAAAATTGTCGCATTTGGGTCACAGAAAACCCGCACGCATACATTAAAAGCCGATACACCCAAAACGAGTCACTGTTTGGTGTGGATTTTGGTCCAGAGGCATAATTGGGCCATTTTTCTTCGAAAATGAGAAAGGAGTGGCCGTAGTCAACGGCGATTGTTATCGGGCCATGTTGAACGAATTTTTGTTTACAAAAATTGAAGAGGAGGATATTGGCAACATTTGGTTTCAACGGAACGGCGCTACGTGCCACACAGCCGAAGCTACACTTTTTTTTATAGCATTTAAAAAAAAAAAGTTATTTGACGGACCCTTTATTATAGCCTTTTTACACTTTAATCAAATTAACAAGATATTAATATCCTCCCATATGAATTGTACAGGTTTGTGTGTCAACATTTTTCAACATCTTTTAAAGATGTTCCTAACTCATTTTGTTCCACTCATCATCTCTCGATTAATTATTTTAGTGTCTTCACTAGAAAAATGAAATATAGAAAATACATACAACGAGTGGACTTGAAATATGTCGTATAAAATAAGATATCTTAATTGCCTTCATCCTCTAATAGCCTTTTTTCACTTGTTCACATCTTAGCGGAATGCGTGGAAGATGTCATTCCGTTTGGAACACATCAAAATATCCATTTTAGACCCCACAAAGTAAAAATATTCTGAATCGGGGCTTACTTTTATGACGATCTAGCTATGTCCGTTTGTCTGTTGAAAGCACGATCAAAAAAGTAAGGGGGCTCAAATTTTGGCAGAATATTTCTTATACACACGGTTTGTTTGGTATTGAAAATGTGCCAAATCGGAATATTAGGAAGGGAGTTATAGCTAGTAATGCAAGAGTAGTTCTTCCAACATCGAATAAAATGCAATTGTGTCCAAACGCATAAACGTAGATCCGTAAAATTGTGAATGTATATTTACTAAATAACAAAATTATTAAAAAATTAAAAAATTGCTTAAATCTATGCATTAGGAAAGGAGTTATAGATCAAAATGTACGAAAATTAATACCGCGCGGTGTATTTTTCGGTATATTCAAAATTCAAAACGTAATAAAACTGACAAAATTATATGTAAATATGATTCTGAAATTTTGCAAACATTGCTTTTTGGTCAAAGGCTTTGTACAAACGGAAAATAAATGTGACACGCCCACCTCTCATATAACGCTTTATCTTGAATTCATATAATTTCTCTATGAATAAGTATTTTGGAAGAACTAAGGACTATATTGAAATATCTAAATTGTATTTATTGGCAAAAACTTTATTGATACGCCTACTTTAACGTCCACTTTGTGATGGGTATAAAAAATTCGCCGCAGACGAATATAGTTCTCTTACTTGTCTTTAAATAATTTTAAAGAGTTCGACAATAAATAAAAATTAAAATTTTAAACAAAGTTTTACCATTTTTAGATTTAGTTTTAGCAAGATTAAATTAGCAAAAAACGACGAAATATATTGAAATGTACTTTGCCACACATATAAATAACAAACAGGTAAAGCAAGACAAAGTCAAAACAAATTAATACATGTGTATTTCTAAGTAAAAAAAAATATTAAAGCATAACTTTTTGATCGAACGCGTTTTTTTTTTTTTTTTTTTTTTGTGTAGGGGTTTCTATTATGCAAACTGTAACGAATACGTTGTCATTTAGCAAGATGTTGAGGATGCGGACACGATTTGGCATAAAAATAGTTAATAACCTGGAACAACTGATATTCATAACATATATATTCGATTCATGTTCTTTTTATACCCTTTACCTGTGGTGCCAAAGTTCTATATAGCTTTGTCATTCCGTTTGCAATTTCTACAATATTAATTTCCGACATCATAAACCTTATGTCTTATGTCCGTCTGTCTGTGTGTTGGTTGAAATCAACTTTTGGAATCTTTGGAAAAAAAATTGTTTACCGAAAAAAAAATTTGTAGATCTATGTTAATTTATAGAGATGTTTGTTGCTATTTTTAGGTACGATAAGTCTCCAAAGATATTTTTAAAAAATTTTTGAAAAATCAATTACTAACCGGTTAACTTATAGACACAAAATAATTTTAAAAATTATATACATAGTTTTTTTTTAAATATGTCAAGTTATTAAAGCTCCTTATTTATTTTTGGACATATGAGAAAAACTGACAAATTGATTTAAAACTTACTGAGATATAAGCACAAAAATACAAAAGTTTTTTTCCTAAAATTTATAGACGAAAATCGATTTTTTCACTTTTTGATAACACAGAAGAACGATATGGATATCGGAAAAAAAGATTTGTCTAAAAGAATATAGGACACTTAAATAAAATTTTTAATCCAATATGTCCGCAACTACAAAATCGCGTACAATTAGTTTACATGTGGGTCAAATCTAGTGATTAAAAATTTACCCACTTCAACCCCCTCAATATTAAACGAAAGGACTCAAACATACAGTAAATAATGAAAAAATCAAAATTCAAGATGACGCTCTTAACAAAATGGCGGAAAGTATTTTTTCTAACCCCATCATTATACGAATCAAATGAATGGCCTTGACTGGTAGAATACAACTAACTGTAAACAAAATCAAAATCAAAATTGGCATCGGAAATAATAAAGCAAAATGAAATATAGGCTAAGCTATGATGTGGTCGCTATTCCTACGAAAAGATGGAAAAGCGTATTGAAGGTTGAAGGCCGATCAACTATTGGTTCCACTTCAAAAATTATTTTATTTTATTTAAAAAAAATTAACAGACAAACATGTTAAGCTAATGTTGGCATAAAATTTAAATACTAATCAACAATAAAATATGCAATTTAAAGTAATATTTGAACGAGTTTAAAGTTAGGATTTTTTGTGCCCGATAAATAGCTTAGCATTATTACAATTTTAATTTTTTATTGTAATTATTGTTAAAAATAATAATATTCAATAGATAAAAAAAATAAGAAATGAGTGCTTTATAATGCAACGCCATTTATCGGTCCGACAAAATCCTGCTTTTAACTAAAGGCAAGTTGTAATAATGGCCCTAAGAACACTTTACTTAACACTTTTAAATTAAAAAAATTTTATGTGTCGTTTTAACAATCCAAGCTATATTAAACATTTTCACCTAAAGCGTTTATTTCGGTGGCAGTGTTACCAATAGCTGAAATTATAAAAATGCTAAATCGACATAATTAAAGTGCTAAAATGTTCAATTGCACGTTCCAGAAAAAAGTTATACATTTCTTTCAGAGTACATATTATATTATACTAGCCAAACGTGGCGCGCGTTGCTACGCCCATTATGAATAAAAATGCACTCTGAATTTTAAGCAAGAAGCTAAAACTTATAATATTTTTTTATGGGCGTGGCACTGCCCATTTTTCTAATCACGAAACTGGATAGTCATGACAGCTTAATATGTGTGCAAAGTTTCAGAAAAATCGGTGAAGTTCAAGTAGCTGAAAAACATAACTTTTATTATGGGCGTGACACTGCCTGCTTTTCTAATCACGAAATTGTAAAGTCATAACTTGCATTGGACTGATTTTTCTAAAACTTTGCACACATATTAAGCTGTCATGACTATATAATTTTGTAATTAGAAAAGTGGGCAGTGTCACCCCCATTAAAAATAAGTTATTACAGTTTCCAGTTCACCTTGCCTTTGCTATTACCACCAACAAAGCACAAGGACGATATCTGCATGTTGCAGGATTTAAATTGGAAAACCCATGCTTTTCACATGGTCAGCTGTACGTTGCATGCTTTAGAGTGGAAACACCAAAAAATTTGTGCATTTTTACAGCAAATAGAAGAACCAAAAATATTGTATACCCACTTGCATTACAACAAGTAAGAGCACTATATTCGGCTGTGCCGAATCTTTTATACCCACCACCAATTTTGTGTACATATAAAGCACAAGATTAATTATTTTGTTAATCGCTTGGAATAATCTCTTTATAATAAAATAAATATCACTTTCTTTGTAGAGGGTGGTTAAATTTTAAATTTAAAACAGGTCTGTATAAAATGTTAGAATATCTATGAATGCCTTCTTAATTCGTTAAATGAGAAGCATTCCTGTTTTTCACGATAGTGTGGCAAAAAAACAGTCAACTTCGACTCATCATCGTGCCCAACAATTGAGCATCAACAGTGTTATTAAAAATTTGGACTATCGGATCGAGGTG
Organism: Phyto melanocephala; assembly: GCA_941918925.1. Classification (NCBI taxonomy): domain Eukaryota; kingdom Metazoa; phylum Arthropoda; class Insecta; order Diptera; family Rhinophoridae; genus Phyto; species Phyto melanocephala. The sequence continues at coordinate 38,364,393 of OW799237.1, forward strand.
TGCCATTGAGGTCGCGGAGGTCATTTAGCCGATACTTTGTTCCATACATAATTGAACCATACAAATATTATCATTACAAAAAGCAATGATAATAATTTCCTAATTAATTTGTGTTTTATTCAAAATCAACATCGGCCCTTAAAATTTCACCACCCTTTATAACTTCGATATGCTGCTAAAATGTTTTCGTAAATTTAGTGTTTCAGTGAAAGTGGGCGCTAAAGTAAGCGTGCCAGTATAGTTTCTGCTAATATATCTAACTTAGATATTTCAATATAGTCCTTTATTATTTTAAAATCTTTATTCATTGAGAAATTATCTGCATTCGAGATAAAGCATTATATAGGATGTGGGCGTAAGAGTGGGCGTGTCACCTAAGTTTTCTGGCATACCAATTACATTGACTAAAAGGATTTCCATAGCAAATTTTATCATCATACCACTCATTTTGTCGGTTTTATAAATTTAAATTTCATTAACAGTAGGTGTGTCGAAGTTATTTATGCTAATAAATACAACTTAGATATTTCAATATAGTCCTTTATTATTCCAAAATCTCGATTTATAGAGAAATTATAAGAATTTGAGAGAAAACGTTGTATGGGAGGTGGGCGTAAAAGTGGGCGTGTCACATTTATTTTCCGTCAGAACAAAGCCTTTGACCAAAAAGCAATTCCTGCAAAATTTCAGAATCGTAGATCAAATTTTGTCACTCTTATTAGGTTTAAAATTTGGAACATACAGAAAAATACACTGCGCGGTATAAATTTTCATACATTTTGATCTCTAACTCCCTTCCTAATTCATGCATTTAAACAATTTTTGGGTAAAAATATTGTTTTTGCTCAGGTAGTTTATCTGTAGTTTCATGTCTCTACGTTGATGCTGGTGGACACAACACCATTTTATTCGATGTTGGAAGGACACGGTTCTTTCGACCTAATCTTGCATTACGAGCTACGGGTGTTTTTTTTAGTGGTATAGAACTTCGAATTGAAATAAAACACAAGAAAATCGTTTTAATGACCATCAATTTGGCTTTATTGGAAGGATAATTTTATGCCATTAATGTTTAAATATGATTTCAGGCATGTGGCCGCCGCGGCTGGTTCGAATAAAGCCAAATCTACAGGTCCAATTTTTAACCACTTTTTCGAGCATATGGGGCCGTAAGTCGGCAATAACGCCACGAATGTTGGCTTCCAATTCCCCTAACGTTTCTGGTTTGTTGTCGTAGACGAGCGACTTCACATATCCCCAAAGAAAATAATCCAATGGTGTCAAATCACACGATCTTGGTGGCCAATTGACAGGTCCATTCCGCGAAATTATGCGCTCATCGAATGTTTCCTTCAATAAATCGATTGTGGCGTGCGCTGTGTGGCATGTAGCGCCGTCTTGTTGGAACCACAACTAATCCACATTCATGCCATCCAATTCGGGAACAAAATAGTCGGTTATCATGGCTTTATACAGGTCTCCATTAACGGTAACTGCCTCTCCAGCATTATTTCGGAAGAAGTATGGCCCAATGACTCCACCAGCCCATAGAGCACACCAAACAGTCAGTTTTTGTGGATGTAATGGCGTCTCAATGGTCGCATGTGGATTCTCTTCACTCCAAATGCGGCGATTTTGCTTGTTGACGTAGCCATTCAACCAAAAATGAGCCTCATCACTGAACAAAATTTTGCTTGCGGTAAACTTCGCGAACTGAACCGTTATTTTCGAAATAAATTTGCACGATTTGCAAGCGTTGTTCTTTTGTCAACCTGTTCATGATGAAATGGCAAACCAAACTGAACATAAATGACATTAGAGTTGCCAGATTTGACCACAAAATGCCAGTTTTATCTCTATTCGAAAAAAAAACACCCGTATAACTTTCTTTCTGATATTCAGATTTAGCCAATTTTTTATTCCAAACAAACCTTGTGTATAAGACATATTCTGGCAAAATTTGAGCCCACTAGCTTTTTCGATGGGGTCTGTATAGTGCTTTTAACAGACGGACAGACGGACGGACATAGCTAGATCGTCATCAAATAAAACCCCGATTAAGAATATATATATACCATTTTTTTGGTTGCGGGTATAAAAACTAAAATACTTAAAAAAAACACTTTACAAAAAAATTTGTTTAGCTCTTTTACTAAAATTTTGCAAAAAATATTTGACCTTGCG